>CM035223.1:4163497-4230985 GCA_020233015.1 Callinectes sapidus
GGCAGCGACGGCAGACGAACACCATCAACCTGATGTGGGAGATGTACTTAGAGACCCTGATACATGGCCAGGCTCCCCTCCAGCCGCTGTCCCCGTCCCCACAACCATTCTGTCCGGGAGACCCCGTAACCAAAAGTGGACGCCACGTCAAGTGCCGGTGTCATCGGTAGTTTTCCGGTCGTCGAAAGGGGAGGAAGGGAGAGTAGTGTGGTGTACAGACACACCTCATTCCGTCAAACCCACCTGGCGGCTAACCGCTGAGTGACCTGACGCACCTAGAATCTGACCTGGGAGCAGCAGCGACCTCTAGTCACCTTACCCACACGGTTAGACTCAGACACAAGCTCTCCACCAGCCGCCAGCAACTAACTACTAAGCCACCATGTAACTATATCCAATGAACGACAGCAACTACGCCGTGTATAAATCTTATCCTGGGGTCCCTGAACACTCTATGGACCGTGATAAGAGGAGGTAGAGTGGGAGCTGAGTGGGATGTGAGGAAATGGAAGAGTGAGATAGACAGAGAGGTGAAGTGTGTGTGACTATGTATGAGAGATGGTATGATGGTAGCCTGGGTGGTGATCTTTTCCGTGCTAGGGCACAGTGTATGGATGTGAATGACAGAAATTATAGATGGTCTGACTTCAGCAGCAAAGTGTGTCAGATGTGTGACATGGGAGAGGATGAGTCGCTAGAGCATGTGGTTCTTGAGTGTGAGAAGTATAAAAGAGACAGGATGGATATGATGCGAGCAATTCTGAGTGTGTTAGGGCATAATTCGGACGAGAGAGTGAAGACAGGAAGGGAATGGGTGGTGTTGCTGCTGGGACTGTGTAGAGAGATGAATGAAAGGATGATTGAAGCTGTGGTGTGCTAGTTGTAGGAACGATTAGTGTGCAAGACACTGCTTCTTTTTCTGTGTGTGTGTGTGTGTGTGTGTGTGTGTGTGTGTGTGTGTGTGTGTGTGTGTGTGTGTGTGAGTAGATATAAAAATGCCATAGCGGCTCACTTTCAAGTAAGCCGCTATTGCATATGGGTTCCGGGAAGTGAGCCGGTATGGCATACGATGTTTTAGCCAGGATGTGGGGACCGGAAGTAGGGTTCATTTGAGCGGAACAAAGTACGTTGACGAAAGCTGGAATAAGGTCGTTGGTTACGTGGCAAGGTCGTACGTGGGATAATAATAAGGGATGAAAGATGGAATACGAATAAGGGGAGGTCGTTGGTTACGTGGTATGGCATATGATGTTTTAGCCAGGATGTGGGACTGGAAGTATGAATGAAGGTCGTTGTGGCGGAAGTAGGGGGAGGGGGTACAGACCAGGGTATGTTGACGAAAGCTGGAAAAATAGAGAGGGTCGTTGGGTACGTGACAAGGTCGTACGTGGCAAGGTCATGCGAAAGATGGAATATGTGTCAAGGTTGTTGATGAAAGATGGAATGAGAAAGAGAAGGGAAGGTCGTTGGGTACACGACAAGATCGTACGTGGAATAATAGAGGTATGTAACGAAAGATGGAATGAGAGAGAGTAGGGAAGGTCGTTGGGTACATGACAAGGTCGGACGAGGAATAATAGGGGTATGTGACAAAAGATGGAATAAAAGAAGGGAAGATAAAGGGGGGTGCGTGGCAAGAAAGGTGGAATAACGACAGGTCGTTGACCTGTTATGAAAGAAGGATAAAGTTGGGAATAAAGGAGGGAGAAGGGGGAAGGTGGGTGGACAGGTGTACTTACATGTGGTAAAGCAGTTGAATGACCTCTCATCCGGGTGGGTAAAACAGAGAGAGGGAGAGAGAAGCATGTGTTATTCCATTGAAGACCCAAGGCAGACTGGTTTATAGCTACCAGGTAGAGGGGCAGGTGATATGGAAAAAAACTGCTAAGGGGGAGACCACGTGGACATGAAAGGACGTGTGAACGAGACAGAGGCAGGTGTGAGTGAAAGAACGGTATGGGGTGTAATAAAAAATCTTTCCATTGGCGTACGCAGGTGATGGTGAAATGACCTCTTGTTTGGGTAGTAAAACAGAGAGAGAGAGAGAGAGAGAGAGAGAGAGAGAGAGAGAGAGAGAGAGAGAGAGAGAGAGAGAGAGAGAGAGAGAGAGAGAGAGAGAGAGAGAGAGAGAGAGAGAGAGAGAGAGAGAGAGAGAGAGAGAGAGAGAGAGGCATTTTATGAAAAAAAAAATGCGCATTCCAGATCCAGACCCACCGACACTTCCAGACTTGGTTAGAGACAAGCTAGTGCTCGTAAAAAAAATCAGTGAAGATGTAGCGAAAAGTATTCTCCAGAAAGCGAATGTGAAAAAAGCAGTGGGGCCAGACAACATCATCCCTCGACTACTTCATTCGTGTGCTGATGAGTTGGCGAACCCGCTCGCCTCACTCTTTAACCACTGCTTTCGGACAAGCACGCGGCCAAAGGCTTGGAAGACAAGCAATGTGGTTCCCATGCACAAGAAAGGTGGGAAAAGTGAGGTGAAAAACTACCGCCCTGTGTCTTTGCTGTCAGTGCTTAGGAAAGTGGCGGAGACAATAGTGACCTTGAGAGTCACGGAACATCTCGAGAGACACCACCTACTCTGCACCAGATAATTTGGGTTCCGGCAGGGAAGGTCAGCAGCTGATTTACACCTGCTGCTGTCCTCTGAACTGAGTGCCGCCCTGGACCAAGGCAAGAAGACTGCCGTCATGGCGTTGGACATCGAAGGTGCCTTTGACAGGGTGTAACATGAAGCCTTGGTCGCTAAACTCCGTTCAGCAGGTATTGACGGGGCGCTCCTACCACTTCTCAGGGACTACTTGAGGGATAGACAACTGAGGGTGACAGTCAGTGGTCGGAAGTCCGAGCTGCAACCCATCAGAGCAGGTGTGCCTCAAGGAAGCTGCCTGACCCCTTACTCTGGAATATATATTTTAACGACTTGTTACACCTCATCCCAAGAACGAAGGCCTACGCAGACGATGTCACCCTCACTCAAAGCTACGAGCCTCAGGAAGCGACTGCCATCACTGCCCATCTCAACTACAATCTGAGCCGCATCGCTGCGTGGGGCAACAAATGGCAAGTGAGGTTTGCTTCCCAGAAGACGCAGCAGCTAGTTGTTTCCAGGTCGTGTACATCCTTGCGACTGAACCTCAATGGAGACACTCTGACCTCGAGAGACGAGATAGAGGTGCTGGGGGTCACCTACGACCGTAAATTAACCTTCAGCTCCCACATAGAGCGGCTAGCCAGACAAGCCTCAGGAAAGCTGGTTCCTCTAAGGAGGATGTCGTGGCTTCTCGACGGCAAGGGACTGGAGGTCCTCTACAAGGCGCAGGTTCGCTCCTCCCTGGAGTACGTCTGTCTTGCGTAGGGCGGAGTGGCCAGGAGACACCTCGCTCTCTTGGACAAGGTGCAGGACCGTGCCGTGAGGCTCATCGCGGACAACAAAGCGGGACCTGTGCCACACCTCCACACCTTGCAACACAGGCGTGATGTTGCAGGACTGACAGTGGTGTTGAAGGTGCAGGAGAAGCACGTGAGTCACCTGCAAGACCTGAGACAGCCAAAACGCCGGGCTCCCGTCATCACACGAACTGTCGCCCTGGCACCGAGTGAACTGCTACAGCCCTACATGGCATTACCAACGCCAGTTCATAAACACTTACACCAGATGGTGGAACACCCTGATAGCTTCACAGACAGTCTATAAAGGTGTTTCTATACAGAGTTTCAAAGTGACAGTGAATGACTGACTGCTGAAACAAGCCCGGGAGTAAAAAAGTGTATAGTATATGTACATATGTACTTGTGTAGAGTAAGGTTTCAAGATAGGCAACAATAACTATGTGACTCTTTAGCCGGTCCGTCACTAGAAACTATATAATGTAGATGTGACAGCTCTGTAAACTAGTATAAATAAAGAGAGAGAGAGAGAGAGAGAGAGAGAGAGAGAGAGAGAGAGAGAGAGAGAGAGAGAGAGAGAGAGAGAGAGAGAGAGAGAGAGAGAGAGAGAGAGAGAGAGAGATTGAACGCCCCAACGATAAGTGAAAGTGGTTTTATGGGGAACTGCCGGGCAGGGTGAATGTAGCATATGGTAACCCCCCCAAATAAGAAAGAGTGGAAAGATGGATGCAAATTAGGTTTGAGTTTTCTTTTATTAATAGTAGTAAATACATAGTGCACTTGTATTACATTTCATGAATATAAAGACACAGGGTAAAATTCATTCATATTATTTATGGTTAAAGTGACACATATATTAGTGCATAATTGTTCTTTTTTTTTTCTCACTTCAGCAGTGCAGAATATGTTAGACCATAAACATAGTGCTTAACCAGTTATCATATCAACTGTTGAGAAGCAAAAGCAAACAGATCGTCATCATTATCGTCTATGTATGGAATAGACGCCTTAGTGATTTTAGAGATGGCTCGTTTTTTCTTAATCAACGGAGGTGGGTGTCGCTTGGGCGTGGAAGAAGGCGGAGGATTCATCGGTGTATGATTGCTTTCTTTCTTGGGTGCTTCAGAGGTGTCATTTCCTTTTTCTCTTTTTTTTCTTTTTTTGAGGTAAGGCTTTCATTTTTTTAATGTAAGTCTTCTTTTCCTCAGGCGGGGATGGTTCATTAACTCCACTGACCCGTCAACGGATAGATTCATATCTTTAATGGAACTGGAATTTTGCAGTAGAGTCTCTGAATCGCTGAAGGCCAATCGTTTTCGGGGGGTAGGCACGTGCTTTTCTATAACGCTCAAATTCCCCTCTTCCTCGTCCGCAGCAGTTGTCGTAGCAGTAGCGATGCACTACCAGGTCATCAGTCAAGGATGACGGTTCAACCTCTAGCCCAGCTTTGTATCGGAGTTCTTCTCCATGATGATTACAACAAATCAAATAAAAATATATAGAAGATAAATAAACAATTAAAAGTCTATATATGAATATATTAAAGTTTTTTTTTTCTATCTAACCATGACCTAATACCCAAATCAGGATGATGGCCAAAATAATGAATAAATAGAATCTTTTTTTTATTTTTTTTTTTTTTATTTAAACATACGGTTACAGGAGGAGGCTCAAAACCCCACGTTGGGTGTGGGGTTATCTTAAGAGCCTTGTACTACATAATGTGCACAATATACATATATACAGTTTTACAGTAAAAGTATAAAAAAAAAAAATTACATGATAGTTCAATGCAGTCCATTACAGCGCATTAGAGTGACAGTGTGGGCGGGTGTGTGCTCCGCCACCTGTGGGCCGCAAGTTTGACTTGCTGTGTGTTCAAGTCCCGCACGCCAGGCGTGGCCACCGTGAACAAGTTCCACAGCCGTGAGGTCCTTGATACATAGGTGCGCTGGTGTTGACTGGTACGGGAGCGGGGCACCTCCACACACTCGTCATTGTTCGCCACACCCCTGGTGCACCTCTGCACTGTGTGTGGCAGCAGCTTCAGAGGGTCAAGGTGTGAGATCCCCTGGACCTGGACTCTCTCTCTCTCTCTCTCTCTCTCTCTCTCTCTCTCTCTCTCTCTCTCTCTCTCTCTCTCTCTCTCTCTCTCTCTCTCTCTCTCTCTCTCTCTCTCTCTCTCTCTCTCTCTCTCTCTCCCCATTAAAAAGAATGCGCAGAAAGATCCTTCGTTTGATATACATGTATCCACGTCTTTCTGTATTATACTGCATGGTGTTCTGGTCTAATAACTACTGCTATGTTATGGTCTGTTGTCTTGTGTTGATTTGTGTTTTGCTATGTTTTGTTAATTTGTATCGTGTTGTTTTTGTTGTTTTGTTGTACTGTGTTATGTTTGATTTATCTGCATTGTGCTACACTTTGCTTTCTGTATTGTGATGTTTTACGTTTTGTTGTGTTTATTTCTGTTATATTATGTTCGTTACCACTGTATTGTGTTGTGAACTGTTGTTTGCTCTTCTTTAATAGCCCGGCAAAATTACTCGAGATTGTGTAAACTAACCTAAACTATCACTTTCTTATAACTGAGGGACACAGAATTTCGTGCTTGGGTTTCATTAATATTTCACTCAATGTATTGTTTCTCCTCACCATCACTGAGTGTGGAAAATGACGAAGCAAAAGCTAGGCGCAGAGAGTTGACATAATTCACTTTTCAATAGTGTCTATTCCACACCATACTCTGTTATATAAGACCTTCTCATCCCCCTGTTTTCTTATCCTAGGAAGCTTTTTTAACTTATTATTTATCTACTTTTCATTTATTTTGTTAATTTTATTTCTTTATTTATCTATTTATTTAGTATTATTTTTTAGGTTATAAAAGCACATATTCAATATACATATAAACGTAAATTTCAGTGATACCGTGAGTCGCTATTTGCACAGTTGTATAGATACATCAAATACTAGGTCTTTGTCTTTATGAGACTCAGTTCCAACCCCTTCATTAGTAGTAGCAACAGTATTCATTACATACAAGTGACTTTTGTGATGACACTATTTTGATTAAGTCTACAGGTGTTCTACTTCGTCACCCCAAAGTTAAGACTCGTCAGCATAAGCATGTCTGTACGTGGGTGCACACATTCCCTCCACACCTACCTGAGGTGTTCTTGATGCACAGAATATATCAAGGATCATATTTTTCAACGTGTTAGGTTTTCAAAATCACAAACAATAAAAAAATGACTTATGTAGAATCTGTAATTTTCGAGTGTATTGCTCTGACTGCAGCACACGTAAACAACAAAACATAAAATTTCATGGAAGGGAAATATGCACAGACCAAAGAACCGGGAAAATCTAATTTGCATTATTTACAAAGTCCATCAGATCACTCTTAGCAGATTTACTTTTACATGGCAGGGCTATTTTATACCCTCTCTGAAAATTCTAAACATTTTCGTAAGAGTATTGCAAAAACAGCACCAAACTGAGATCTATCTGGCTCTTTGGGACTAATACCAACTGACTCAAGGTTCCCAAACTTAGCAACAGCAAAGGCAGATTCCTTAAAAATACACAGAATCTTAGAAAACATCAGGGAATTAAAAGTATCTTGCCATGAGCTAGACAAAACGTATTAAAAAACCGATTTAAGTGCTATAACTTTACCTATTTGAATAGAATAACGTGATGTAAGGAAACTCCAGTACACATCTAACCCCAATTGTTTGTTTGCACATGAGAATTGTTAGCACAATCATCAGCAAGTTGCACATGAGAAAACATATCCAGTCCATTATTAGGCATGGCAGGTCTTAATGGATAAAAATGAGTTATACCTTCATGGCTGTGAAAAAACATACATTTTGTTTACTATCCCAAACATTCAGCTCAAACAGATTACTCTGTATGTTCTTATACCAGACTTATAACCGGCAAAAAATAAATAGGAAATACATTAACTTTTCCTCCATTTTACTTTACACCTATAAGATAACTTTTTTTTTACTTATGTACGTCCCATCAGAGCCAAGTTCTAACATTAGCTTAGCTTCATGAGTCTCTCCATCAGTTCTAATAACAAGAACTCTAGCAGTCTGTAGAATAGTACATGGTTTAAAAGAACAGGTAGTATTATAAAGGGACACTGTGCCATGACTAGGTAACCTTCATCAGTATTGATATCAGTCTCACTAGTACTACTCGTAGGAGCAGTATCTGCCTGTTGTGTCTTGCCTCCATATCTCCGTATATCCAAAAATTCCTTGAAATCACGTATGTTGGTTGCTGTAACAACTTCTTTTAATCCATTCCAAATATCCACAGTTCTATGTGGAAAACTGTAGCCTACGTCTTAATGTCCTTTAAACACTGACTCTTTTTTATCTTCCTTGAGTGTCCTCTCATCTGTCTAGTTTCTTCCTCCATCATCACCAAATTTTGCTTGTCCAGTTTTTCAATGTCATTTAGTATCTTGTGTAGAGTTATTAGATCTCCTCTCTCCCTTTTGTCTTAAAAGAGTTGGCAGTCCGATTTCTTTTAATCTGTCTTCATATGTTAGTTATCTTAATTCATGTACCATTTTTGTGGCTATTATTTGAATCCTTTCTAATTGTTCTTACCTCGGACGTGTCACACTAGTTAGATTTTTCTCGTCATATCCTTATCCATATAGTGGAAAACCACTCTAATATTGGTTAATATCCTGTATGTGGATCCAAATAGTTTGCTTATGCCCCGTTCTGGGCTCAGTGTATCATCAAACTCAGGTCTTTTTCTTCCTTGGTCTTCGGTATTACTTCCTATTCCTTCTTGTAACTCCATTCTGGCTTTCGTTTGCTTTCGCCCAGCTCCATCAAATGGCATTATTTTTCCATTGGAATCCAATTTCCATCTCTTACTCCATTCATAGATGTTGTCTATATCACCTTGTTACTCTTGACAGTCATCAATATTTCTAACAACTTTCATTAGTTTGGCGTCATTTGCAAAGAGGTTCATATAGCTGGTCACTTCACACTGGATGTCATATACACATATATGGAACATTATGGGTGCTAAGACTGACTCCTGCGGTACTCCACTCATTACATTTCTCAAACTTGAAAATGCATCTATAGTTCTTATTTCTCTATCTTTCAAATAATCTTGCATCCAATCTAATACCCTCCCTCTCAGCTCACCTATGTGTTTCTTTTTCCATAAGAGTCCCCAAGACAGCATCCACCCACACATCTCTGTTTTTTATTCCTTCAATAACTCGTGTATAAAAGCTTTGTGCGTGCGTGTCGCTTGCTGGTCACCCAGCCAGCCTTTTCCCTAAGGGGCGAGCTCAGAGCTCATAGACCGATCTTTGGGCAACCACATCACACACTACACACGGGACACTGAGGCCACAACCCCTCGAATTACATCCCGTATCTACTTGTTGCTAGGTAAGCAGGGGTTAGATACACATTGACACCCGCATTATCAGATGAAAACCGAGCCCTACCTTCGTGAGTCCATTGGAGAGGTCTCTTCCTTTCCCGGTAGTGGCAGACGCTCTCGGTGTGATTCTCTTGGGAGTGACCTCTTGTTTCGCAGTTGGTAATGGTGGAAATCACATAGACATTTAAAACTAGAGAACTAAAACTTTTCCATCATATTTTCGTATTGATAAGTATTCATTGCTTAAAATAAAGATCAATGATGTGTGAAATAATGATATAAGGCAGACCCCGGTATTGTGGTTCAATTTTGTTTCAGGCTCCCTAGATCTTGATCTTGATCTTGATGTTACAGGTGGCTCGGGATCGCTCCAGGGCCAGGCCTTTATATCGGCAACTCCTGTAGAAAAACAAAACAAACAGACAGACAGAAAAAAAACAGTATCTTGCACATTAATTTTCTCTACATCTGACACGCCACATTTTCTCCAGAAACTCCTTCACAGCTTCAATCATCCTTTCATTCATCTCTCTACACAGTCCCAGCAGCAACACCATCCATTCCCTTCCTGTCTTCTCCACTCTCTCATCCCAACTATGCCCTAACTCAGTCAGAATCACTTGCATCATCTCCATCCTGTCTCTTTCATACTTCTCACACTCAAGTACTACCACATGCTCCACCGACTCATCCTCTCCCATGTCACACATCTGGCACACTTTGCTGCGGGACTCAGACCATCTATAATTTCTCTCATTCACATCCATACACTGTGCCCTAGCTCGAAAGAGAAGGTCACCACCCAGGCTGCCATCGTACCACCTCTCATACATTGGGGCCTCTTTCTCTTTGTACCATTCCATAGTGCTCTTTTGTTCCATGCCATTCTTCCATATATTCATTCCCATACACTTCACCTCTCTGTCTATCTCATTCTTCCATTTCCTCACATCCCATTCAGCTCCCACTCTACCTCCTTTTGTCAGGATCCATTCACGTTCATCTTGGTTCCTCCCAGCCATCCTCATCCCCCACACCACTTGCAATCCATTCCTCTCTGTCATCCTCATGCATCTCTTCCTCCATTTGCTTCCACTCTCATTCCACAGATACACCTTTCTTGCTATTCTTTCATCATCCATTCTTTCCAACCTAATCTTATACCTGAGTGTTGCTTTCATTACTCTTTCCCTAAATGTGCTCCAGCCCATGTCACCTCTCAGGGCTTCTAATGCTGCATACCTTGCTGCGTTCAGTGCCATCCTAGCTACTCTGTTCTGGCCTACTTCTAGCTTGTCAATTTCATTTTCATTCCAAGCAGTCACGTCCATACCATACATTATACTGGGCACAGCCACATTCTTCCATACTTCTCTCAGCACATCATATTTACTCGCTCTCATCCTTGCTGCACTCCCTAATCTTCCAACCCATTGGTTAGCCAAGCTAATCTTTTCATTCTTTACTTTCTCACATCCATTTGGGCTAACCTACATCCCCAGGTACTTATATTCTAGTACCTGATTCAGCTCATTCACTCCTATTCTCCAAGTTGCATTGCTTTCATCCTCTGACCTATTCACAATCACAACCTTACTTTTCTCACTACTAAACCTAACTCCAAAGTCTTTCCCATACCCATCCACTACATCCAGTAGACTTTGCAACTCATTCGCTGATTCACTCATGACCACTATATCATCCGCATACAGTAGCACACCTATCCTGTCATTCCCCACTCTTACTCCTGCATTCAACCTTCTCATTCTGGCTGCTAACTCCTCTGTGTATAAGCTGAAAAGGGTTGGTGACAATATGCATCCTTGCCTAACACCTCTTTCACTCTTCACCCAGTCTGTTTCTATGTCTCCTAACCTATACTTCGCTCTCGTGTCAACATACATGCTACGCACTATGTTGGTTATCTTTGCACTCAACCCAATCTTTCCTAACACTTTGCCTAGCATTTCTCTATTCACCCTGTCATATGCTTTCTCTATATCTAGAAAGCCTAGATATAGTTTACCTCCATCCTTTCTTTTCTTCTCTATCATCTCATTCACCACAAACATGTTGTCCTCCGCTCTCCTGTTCACACGAAAACCATTCTGCTCCTCACCTAACACTCCAGATCGCTCAATCCATTTACACAGTCTCTCATTCAACACTGCACTGAACACTTTACCTACTGTATTTAATAATGCAATTGGCCTATAGTTCTTCAACTCATTTTTACTCTTGAATCCTCCCTTGTGCAACAGAGTCACCCTACATTCATTCCACATTCTTGGCACTCTCTCCTCCTCCCATACCTGGTTAAATAGCTCAGTCATTCTATCAATCACAACCTCCCCACC
Source organism: Callinectes sapidus (assembly GCA_020233015.1). NCBI lineage: Eukaryota > Metazoa > Arthropoda > Malacostraca > Decapoda > Portunidae > Callinectes > Callinectes sapidus. The sequence goes on from CM035223.1 coordinate 4,174,690, forward strand.
ATTTTTGTACATTTCATACGGTAATCCATCTGGACCTGCTGCCTTCCCATTCTTTTGCCTTTTCACACATTTCTCCACCTCCTCTCTGCTGATTCTCTCATTCAGTTCATCTGGATTCTTCCTCTCCAGTGTCACACATCCTTCTCTCACCTCAGATACTTCACCTACTCCTCCAATCTCTTCCCAGAACTCCTTAACCACCCTTCTCATGTCCTCCTTTTCTGTCACCAGTGCTCCATTCACCTTTAGGCTCTCCACATTCTCACTGTCAGGCATCCTTTCACCCCTCAAGAATCTATACCATTCCCGGCCACCTTCCACACCTTTCTCCCTCAGGGACTGGATCACATTTCTCTCACATCTAACTTTAGCATTCATTATCTTCCGTTTCACCACTCGCTGCTGGCTCACATATGCTGTCCATGCATTCTGGTATTCTCCTTCGGCCTCCTCACTCTCATGTCTTCTCTTTCTCATTTGCCTGCATACTCTATTCAGTCTCTTTCTCTCTCTCCTGGCATCCTTGATCTCCTCATTCCACCACGGCTTGCATGCACGCTTCCTAGCACTCATTTTCACGTAACCTATCTGGCTGGTTGCTGCTTTTTTTACATTCTCAACAAACCTATCATTCATCTCATCCACATCATTCAAATGTTCATTGTCCCAGCTTCTCTCACTCAAGTCTACCTGAAAGTTCTCCCATCCTGCATCTCTTAACCTCCACTTTCTCCCCTTAGTATTTGCATTCTTTTCCTCTCTTCCATACAGCTTACACTCAAGCACCAGCATGTTATGGTCCGAGACAATGTCGATCGTTCCATCCTCATCAATCCACATGCGGTCCACAATTTCACGCATTCTCCCATTCACTAGAATATAATCAATCGCTGACTCCTGGTTCCTAGCACACCACGTTACACGTCCTTCTGCCAGGGTCTCATTTAGATTCTCTAAGTCCATCTCATTCACAAACTCATCAAGCATCACACCATTCCTATTCATTTGTTCACCTAAAATGCCTACATGAGCATTCATATCTCCCATAATAATCACTTTCTCCCTTGCATGTTCTCTTACGATCTTCTTCAACACACCATACTTCCTGCTATACTCCCTGATTGCTCTATCACCTTCCACTGTCATGTACACTACCACTACCACTAGCCTCTCAGATCTACCACACTCATTCATGTACTCCACTCGGGCTGCTAACACATCCTCACTTTCCACACTGTGTCCAGCATCAAGTTCTTCTACTCTCAGATTTCTTGCTTTTCTGTGGAGCAAGGCTATGCCTCCTCCTAACTTTTCCTGTTTCCTGCGCCCCTTACCTATCATCACATATTCATTCCCTTCCATTCGCACTGCATCCCTCAGGTGTGTCTCTGTTATGCCTACCATGTCCAGCCCCCACTCGTTCAACTCCTTACATACATCTTCAAACTTACCAATACCCCATCCTCTCACATTCATACAGCCTAGTTTCATACATGACCTTGCCTGTTGGGTGTCTTCTCTTCGTTGCTCAGGTACATTCCTTTCCTTTGTTCAAGCAGAGTCCATGCATACAAGGGACCTTGCACGCATCCACTCACGCAGCCGTCTACACATCCTCTCATTGCCGCCTTCGTTGAGGTGTACGCCGTCCAGAGCAAAGTCTTTGCCTTCCCTTAGGGTGGCGTCCAAGTCAATGAAGCTGACATTGCCTTTTTTGTTCTTGAGCCAGTCCATCTTCAGCTTCAGCACTTCCTCTTGTAGCCTGGCATTTGTCCGTCTTCTGAGTCGTTCATACCGGTCTCCTTCTCTTGGTCGTCTCATGACTCCAACCACAGCCACACTTAGGTTTTTTTCTTCAGCCATCCTTACTGCTTCCACTACTTCTTTCACTGTTTTCTCTTCTCCCGTTCCTTCCAGGTCATTTCCCCCACCTTGGATCACAAGTAATCCATTGTTGAGAGACTGTGTCTTTTCAGCCACAGTCTTCTTAACCTCCTGTATCCTGGCTCCTCTCAGACACTCCAGTGAACTTCCACTGACGTTGATCTGGAGGTGGGCTCCTGTATTTTTCATCATACTGTCCCCAACAATACAGATTGGGGACTTCCTCTTGATCATTTTTTTTTTACTGCAGGTCCTCTTCTTGGGTGCCGGTCTTTCTCACTTTCGGTCTGCATACCCATGTCTTGCACATCAGCTTTGTTGACCTTGCTCAAAGCCTTTGTGTCCTTGCATATTTCCGTTGCCGTTGTCTGAGTTCGTTTTTCCTCCTTACTTGCCTTCATTCTTTCCTTGGTCGCCTCCAGACACTCATCACACAGAAACATAATGTTTTTGTGGCTAAGCATCTTGGTAGAGGCCTTCAGTCCCACGCAGGCTGTGTGGACCCACAGCTCACACAACTCGCACACTACGCCACTGCATCTGGCCGTCACACTCTCCTTGCATACCTTGCAATCATTGCCAGCCATCCTGATTCTTACTTGAAGATGGACATTCAACACTGCTCACGTAGATATTCACTCATAAATCAGGTCGTGCGCGACCTATTATTAGAATTGGTTGCTGTCCAACCGATTCATATTTTGGTGTGGTTTACATAGAAAGAAGAAAAATTTATTCCTATCCCTCATTTCGGAAAAAAACTAGGCATATTATTTCATATCTCGATGCATTTCATAGTACTAGCTATATCTAACATATTATTAAAAAAGTATTGTATAAAGGAATTTCAATGCTTAGCTGGGTAGTATTTAACGTGATAAGAAGTGAGGAGCACGTAATGCGAAGTGAGGAGCATTGTCGAGACGGGTGGGGAATAATACAGGAACAGTGCAGTCTTTTAAAAGAAGGAAAACACATAAGAAACGTGATTTCTAGAAAGATCTGGAGTTTTGTATGATATCCATATACTTATTTCTGTCCTTCTGTACATCCTCCAATATATTGAGATTGTAAAACGTATAAAATAAAAGAAAGGATTTGACGAAGAGGCGGGGTAGCCGCCTCTTTCATCAAGCCCCTGCCGTATTGCCGCCAAGCTCATCTCGCGCTCATCGAAGGGGGAAAATTTGATCTAAAATACACGAAGAGATAGATTTCTGGATGAAGAGAGAGGAGAGCGTTTGATAATGCGGGTGTAAGAGCCTTGCCCGTTTGCCTCTCCGCACCCGGGACTCGAACCAGGGCCCTCTCGGTTATGAGCAGAGCGTACTGACCACTATACTACGCGGTATACTCGTATGTGTGTGTGTGTGTGTGTGTGTGTGTGTGTGTGTGTGTGTGTGTGTGTGTGTCATTGTCTCTATTTCTCTGTATTACCTTTATTTAACCCGTCCGACCCCGCCGGCACCCGTTGCGTGCCGCCTGGTAGTATTCCTAGAATTCCGCGGCACGCATTGCGTGCTGTCTGTAGAAATGTCTTGAAATTTCTAGACGTTTTGCGTCTGGTGCGCATTTCGCGCCTCAGTTAGATACCTGACGTGGGGATGGGTGGGGCTAACACAGTGGTATATAGTAATAAACTATAGGAAACTCTGGAACTCTCTGCCTGCCTCTATATTTCCACCTGCCTATGACTTGAACTGTTTCAAGAGAGAGGTATCAAGACACTTATCCCATTCTTTTGGAACATGAATCCTGACTTTCCAGGGACCGGCACTAAAGTGGGCTATTTTGTTTTATTTTTGTTGCCCTTGGCCGCCTCCCTTTCTACATAAAAAAAAATATATGGGTGACAGCAAGACGTGTGTGGCTGCCTTGAGAAGGGGAGGAGGAGGGCTAATACGGGTAAGCTGCCTGTGTAAACCACACTGCTATACGGACCTGCCAAACGTGCAATTTTAATGACGTAAAATTTTTGCAGGTTTTCAGTCCCCTGTGGAAACCTGACCTTTCTGACCTTTCTGGCTCAAGCTGGCTTATTCTACTTCCTTCTTGTCTCATCTGCTAAAGTCATGCCCCTGATATTAGCCTTGTCCTCACTCTCCTCAGCATCATTCATCAATCATTCAGCATCCATCACTATTCTCTCGGCATTGCCTAAAGTTATCGGCCAACCATTACAAACAGGCTGGTACAGCACACACACACACACACACACACACACACACACACACACACACACACACACACACACACACACAAACACACACACACACACACACACACACACACACACACACACACACACACACACACACGAGTCCCGGGCGAGGCGAGGCAAATGGGCAATCTGCTTAATGTGTATCTAGCACTTGTTTACCTAGCAGCAATTAGGTACTGGATGTAACTCGAGGGATTGTGGCCTCGCTGTCTCGGTGTAGTGTGCCCTGTGGTTTCAGTCCTACCCGAAAATCGGTCTATGAGCTCTGAGCTTGCTCCGTAGGCAACAGGCTGTCTGGGTGACCAGCAGGCGACCGCGTCAATGGGAGGCCTCGCCCTGGGAGAACCGCCTTCGTGATCACGGTGTCTTCTATGCCAGGTAACACATACTGATCTGTCCCCACCGGGAAAGGTCGTGTTTGCCAGGCGCTCCTGAGAGCAGCCAGGGTCAGCCTGTTGACCCCTTCCCAGCCCCTCTCCCCTAGACTAAGACAATACGTGGTCTAACTGCAGTACCAGAATTACGTGAACAATGTGCGTCCCTACACTACGATACCGCCCCAGTGAACTATTTAGATACAAGCGAGGGTCCGGTTATCCGCCCAGTGGTGGTGTGATTGTGCAGCTGGAGAGCTTGAATCTGTTTCACAGCCGTGGTCCAAGGGCTGGAAGGAGCTCTGTGCGCTCTATTCCAGTCCACTCTGCCGACAACAGGAGGAAGCAGAAAGTGAAAGAGGCGAGGGTGACTACATACATCGGTGCCGCGTATTTGGTACAGCCTCCCCTCCTTCCTCCTATCAAACGTGACATCGCTGGCAAACAAAGTGGATGAACTAACAGTGACAATGCATGCAGCAAGTACGGATATTGTGGCCATCACGGAGGCGTAGGTGTGCAGTATAGATAACTACCAGCTGTTCCACCACCTTAGGAAGGGGCGCAGAGGGGGAGGAGTTGCCCTCTTCTGCCGCAGTGCTCTCTGTTCCTCACTACTCAGTGTGGATGTGTCTGATGGCGTAGAAGCACTGTGGGTGGAAGTGAATCCCCCTTCCCACTCCCGCAACACAGCTTCCATCATCGTCTGTGTTGTCTATCACCTTCCACGTGAGGCCACAGCACAACTGCTAACAGAGCACCTGATAAGTACTGCCGACGCTCTCAGGGTGAGATACCAGGCGGCAAAGCTCGTTATCTGTGGTGGCTTTAACCGCCTGGATATCAGCGACATCCAACACCAGCTGCACTTCACCCAAGTTGTGGGTTTCCCTACTCACGACAGACAACCCTCGACCTTATTTGTCTGACCTGAGCCAGCAGTACCAGCCACCCCAACCCCTTCCACCCATAGGGCGCAGTAACCACCTTACCGTCCTCTGGAGGCCCAAACCGACCACCTTGATACGTGTATCAGCTGTCACCCGATCCTACCGGCCCATCCCTGACTCAGCCTTGAGGGAGTTTGGGCAATGGATTACCCACCATCCATGAACAGAGGTGACGGAAGCCGAGGACGTTGACACCAAGTGAGTGAACTATGTCAACACCACCATGCAGGCACACCACCGCTACTTCCCCGTCAGGAGCGTTGCAGTGAACCCCAACGACGCCCCCTAGATGTCATCCCGCATCAAACGCCTCCTCTGTCTGAGGAACAGGCTGTATTACACAGATCCTGTCCTTTACAGAGGAGTCAGGAACAGAGTCATCAGGGAGATAAAGTCCGCTAAGAAACGGTATTACCCAGACAAAGTTCACCATCTTAAACAGGACAGCAGCAGTCAGTGGTTCTACAAGGTAAACTCGTTGTGCGGTCTACAAAAACTTTCCACCTCTCTCACTTGTACCTCACACCTACCCTCTGAGATAGCGGCAGAGGAGATTAACGGTCACTTTGCCGCTATCTGTCAAACACTTCCTCCCCTCAGCACCGCCTCTCTCCCTGCTTACCTCCCTTCCCCCTCCACTCCCCACGCTGTCCACGAGGCTGATGTCGTCACCAGGATTAGAAAATTCAAATATAACAGAGCCATTACCCCAACGGATCTCCCCATCAAAATTTACAAAGAATTTGCGCTAGAACTCGCCACTACCTTCTGTTCTATTATCAATGCTTCCATTTCACAGGGTTCAGTTCATAGTGACTGGAAAATTTCATATATCTCGCCACTCCCCAAAACAACAAACCTTCCGTCATTCAATGATCTCAGGTCAGTCGCTCTCACTCCCATCCCCAGCCTTATTTGTGAAGATTTCGTATTTGACTGGTCTTACTCCAAAATTATCAAACACATTGATCCAAAACAATTTGAAATTTCAAGGCTACTTCTACCTCCCTAACTTTCTTGATTTCATACACAGCCACCTGGAAAAACGCGAAACCTCTCTTGCTCTCGCTTTTGTGGACTTAAAAAAAATATATTGACCTTGTAGATCACACTGTTGTCATTAACAAGGTCATTGATCTGGGATTCTACCCTGACCTGATAGCGTGGCTGGCTGATTTCCTCACTGGGCGCCAGTAAGCCGTCCGTTATCAGGGCTCTGTCTCGTCGCTTCGCCAGCTGACCTGCGGGGTGCCCCAGGGGACCAAGATGGGGCTACTGTGTTTTCTGATGTTGATGAACGACGCCCTAGCTGACACCCCACATCGATGGAAGTACGTGGACGACTGCACCGTCGGCATCACCGTCAAACATAGGGTGCCAGACTACACGGCGCTGCAACACACACTGGATAGACTACAGGCGTGGACGCAGGACAACAGGTCACCATCAACCACACCAAGACCGTGGTGATGCACGCCTGCACGTCTAGGACAGCTGTACCACCACCCCAGCTCACCATCGGCTCCCACCCACGCCAGGTAGTTAACACCTTCAAGCTACTTGGCGTGGTCTTGGACGACCATCTTTCCTGGGGGCAGCACGTGTCCAGTGTGGTAACGGCTGCGTCTTACCGGCTCTACATACTGCGCAGGCTCAGGTCTCTGGGAACACCGGTGGACGAGCTCAAGGGAGTTACACCTCTTTTATCCTCCATAAGCTCGTTTACGCCTCTCCAGCTTGGTCATCTTCCCTGACCACCACTCAACTACACTAGCTGGAGAGAGTCCAGAAGAGGGCATGCAAGCTCACCCTTGGCCCTGCATATGTTGACTACAACGCTGCCCTAATCAACTTGAGCCTACCCACACTGGCCAAGAGATACCACCAAGCTCTCACCGTGTTCGGGGCAGGCCTGCTCAGGAGCCAGCGTCACCGCCACTTCCTACCACAAGACGCGCCGCCTCCCAGACGGTCAACGAGGCATACGAACAAACTCGTGCCTTTGAAAGCCCCACGCATGGACGAAGTACCATTCCCACCATCATCCGGGGTATAAATAATGGACATTAGTAGACCATAGTTATATAAGTCGTAGATTTAGATAGCTTTTTACTTTTAGAATAAGGTACTTTTTCTGTATAAATTTTGTCCCTGGACTGCCCTACCAGTAAACCGCTTATTATTATTACTATTATTATTATTACACACACACACACACACACACACACACACACACACACACACACACACACACCATCCTCTGTAGGTCTACAGACTCTAAACACCAAACCATTGAGTTACATCCACCTTCTACTGAGATTCCAAATAGATTTAATAATAACTTTTTGAAGGTTGGAGAGCAAAATCATGTTAGTATAAGAAATGACTTTATGCAGTATTTACATAACCCACCAAATTATTCAATATATTTATCACCTACATCACAAACTGAAGTAAAAAAGTATTTAACGGCAATGAAATCTTTTTCCTCAGGTATTGATGACATACCTCCTATGGTCCTGAAACATGTAGCTAATATCATATCCTTAACCCTAACATTTATAATTAATCTTACTCTAAAAACAGGCATTTTTCCAGACAGATTGAAATACGCCAAAGTTGTTCCATTATTTAAATCTGGAAATAGAACAAAATTATAAACAATTACAGACCCATATCAATTCTACCTGCAGTTAGCAAAATATTTGAAAAGATAATTACATTTCGTTTAGTTAATTACATTGAGAAGAATCATTTCTTTTCTGACTTCCAGCATGGCTTTAGGGCTGGCCGTTCGTTCCACAGAATCAGCTATTATGCAATTCACGTCCAATATTTACAGTCATTTTGAAAGAAACATTATTTAGCTGGAGTGTTCTTAGATCTTTCCAAAGCCTTCGATTCCCTATCTCACAAAATTCTTTTATGTAAACTAAGTAATTTCGGCATTAGAGGTATTCCACTAAGGCTATTACAAAGCTATTTAACACACAGACATCAAGCTGTATACTGCAATAACATGTACTCTTCTTTCAAACCAATATGCAAAGGTGTGCCGCAGGGATAAATTTTAGGTCCTATACTGTTTATTATTTATATCAACAACATTGTTTATGCAAGTTCCAAATTTAATTATACCATATATGCAGATGACACAAATCTATTGATGGGTGACAGTGATCTTGACAATTTACATATTAACTTAAATAATGAATTAGATATCGTCAATAAGTGGATTAAGAATAACAACCTGAGTCTAAATGTTTCCAAAAACCTATTACATAATTTTTCAGAACCGATCGGTAAAGCACAGCATCTCTCCTGTGATACTTGAGGGAACTATTTTAGAGAGAGTCACCTATACAAAATTCTTGGGGGTTAATATAGACCAACATTTAAACTGGAATATTCATATTAATTCTGTTGCATCGAAATTATCTAGGATATGTGAAGTTTTATATAGAGTTCGTAACGACCTTACCACAGAATCACTCATCAGTATTTACTACACACTCTGTTATCTTCATTTGATTTATTGTGTATCTGTGTGGGCCTGTACTTGGCTTTCTTTTCTTTAAAAAAATAACAATAGCTCAAAATAAAATTTTTATGTGTATGTTTTCCATGAATAGATATGAATCAACACAAAATGTACTTTCCATATATAAATTTCTGAATTTTTCTAATATCCATAAATATTTTGTTTTATTACATATTTACAAATGCATCACACAGTATCAGGGAACACATCCTTTTAAGTTGGTAAGCTCTTTACATAATACTCGCAGTAATAATGTTAATTTAATTTGCCCACAGTCCAGAACAGTTCTCTTCCAAAACAGCTTTTTATGTTTCGGACCTAAACTCTGGAATTCCCTCTCCCTGGAAGTTAAAGACTTTGTCAATAATAGCAATTTATCCTTGTTTAAAAGGTCTCTTAAAAATTATTTGTTCACGCTGCAAAATTCATGATTTTTTATATATATTTTTTATATTTTTCTAATATTGTGACTGTTGTTATTACTACTACTACGACTACTACTTCTGCTACTACTACTACTACCACTACTACTACTACTACTACTACTACTACTACTACTACTACTACTACTACTATTTTTACTGTATGTTCCTCTTGTTTGTTTGTTTGTTTTTGTAAATATTTTCCAAGTATAACAATAATGTATAATTTTCTTTCTTTGCCATGTTAATGCAACAAAGAGACATTTGATTCAGGCTGCCGGAAGGCTTCGACTTGGCAGACTGTGCCAATGCTTATAAGTGTTATGTAAATATATTGTTGCGGCGGCGCCTAGTGTGAAGATAGCGTTGGCAATGCTATTAGATTGGCAATGATGACATTGGTGCAGAGGTGGTAGTGAGGGCCGGAGTTTGCGGCCAGGTGGATATCTTGTGCCTGATTGGCCAGTAGAAGGGACGCGACTAGGACGCGGCTGGAGGGGCGACACAAGGGAAAGGGGGGCTGTTGTCAGCAAATAGTTTCTGCCGCCGACACGGCGAGAGGCAGTGAGGGGAGAGAGGAAGAAGTTGCAGCCCAGTCAGGAGTGTGAGAAGACACCAGCCTGCCCTGCTCTCCCTGAGGACGTGATCCTGCCCTGTTTGTGTTGTGGTATAAGTACTGTGTGACATCCTGCATTTACTCTTGTGTGCCAGTAAAGTAAGGAAGTTGTGCCTTGCCTTTAACTGTATTCCTGCCTCTCTGAGTAAGTCTGGCGTCTGTGGGTTTGTACCTCGCTCGCCTTGTTAGCCACGAATCTTCGCCGAGAAGTGTCCCTGTGTCTGTGTGCTGCCGACCCCGTCCTGTATGCTGTCCTGAGGGTGACGCTGTTGGTACTTGGTAAGAGTGTACCTGTCGTCGCCTTGGAAGCTGTGTGTGTGTGTGTGGACGGGGGGCCAGCATAACAAGTGGTGTCAGGAGTTTTTGAGATAGTTTGGCTAGCGAGGTTGCCGGGTACAAGGCACCATGGCGGACTCAGACTCGAGAGGCAGTGAGAAGCCGGAAGGCAGTGAGTCGGGCTTGAAGGGGCTGGAAAACTTGGTCGCTGTGTTGGCACAGAAAATGGATCAGGGATTCAGTGAAATAAGACAGGAAATAAAACAGGAATTAAAGCAGGAAATCGGGGCAGTGGCGGTAGGAATGGACCTGATGAGAGAGGGCTTCCAAGCAGCAGTGGGGGAAGTCAGACAGTTTACTGTGGAACACGGCGAGAAGCTGCGGCAGGAACTATCGGAGGAGCTTGTGGAAGTGAGACAGCAGTGCGAGGGGCGCACTGAAGTTGTTGAGAGCAAGGTGGAGGAAGTGAGGGAGGAGGTGACGAGACTGCGGCGCTCTCTCGAGGAGCAGTCTCTCGGCGCGTGGGGCCGGCCTGGGTGTCCCGAGTCAGTAGGTCAAGGTCACCCCTACGCATTCTCGGAGCCTGGTGACGTCAACCGTGGTGTCAGCAAAACGCAGTCGATGTATATGTGGAGCGCGCCTGCACCCGAGGATGGCGCCTTCACCCCACCACCGTCACCGCCACTGGCACCTCCATCACAACTGTCTGTCGCTGTCTCTTCCCGGCATGCAGGTGTAGCATCTGTCCCGCGCAAACCAGCGGAGTTTGGTGGACAGGTGGCCTGGGAGGCATACCCTGCGCAGTTTGAGCTGCTCGCCCAAGGACAGGGCTGGACCTCTCAGGAGAAAGCCCTGCAACTTGTGGCCAGTCTGCGCGGGCCAGCGCTAGAAATCCTGGCCCACATGACGGTGAGTCAACGCTCATCGTACATCGTGGTGGTGGAGGCGTTAAGAAGGCGCTTCGGAAGTGTGTTCCAGGCCGAGGTGTATAGGGAGCAGCTGAAGGGCAGAACACGGCGGTCGGGTGAGTCCCTTCCACAGCTGGCCCAGGCGGTGGAGTCACTGGTCCGTCATGCATACCCAGTGGCCCCGGAGGAGTTGGTGACGGTACTGTCCCGGGACGCCTTCATAGATGCACTGGAGGAGCAGCAGGTGCAGATCTATGTGTAGCAGGCGCACCCAGCAGATGTGCAGCAGGCACTAGCGAAGGCCATGGAGTTCGAGGCCTTCCTGTGCACCTCAGGCGCCGCTATGACGCCACACCGTCGCATCGCCGCCCAGAATCCGCCGCACCGCCACATACCAGCTCGCGGCGCGCAAGTACAGCAGGGGAGGAGGAGGTCACCAGTTCTGGTGAGTTCAGTGGGTCCTGCTGGAAGTGTGGCCAACGTGGCCATCGTCGCAGTGAATGCCGAGGTGAGCGGAAGACACGCTCACTGGAGGATGTGCGAGAACGTTCTCCCACCAGGGTCTGCTGCGAAAAATGTGGACGGCAGGGACATCGCCGCGCTGCCTGTTGGCAGCTGAAGGATGTCATGATGGTGGGGGGAAACGCAACCAGGCTGGGAGGTCGGCCCGCTGTCCAGCCAAGTCGTCCCCGGGCCCCATCTGTGTAAAGTGCCGCCGCGATGCTGCTGCGCTGGCGGTTCGAGTGTCGGGCGCAGTGGACGGCCGCCCGTGTCCCCTGGTGGTGGACACTAGTGCAGAGAAGACCTTTGTCAGGGAAGAAGTAGTGGCAGCTCAAAATATACCTGTGTCAGACCGGCAGTTGTGTGGCGTGACTGGCCACTGTACGATGCTGCGAGGCCCCGTGGTATCTACGATCACGGTGGGTGGCGTTGAGGAGAAGCTACCAGTATTCGTGGCCGACATGGAGGAACCCTGTCTGTTGGGGCTAGATTTCCTGGTTCAGAATGCAGCGTGTGTAGACCTCAGGAGGATGCAGATGCAGGTACGGGGGGAAACTGTACCACTGGTCCTTGAGAGTGCTGCGAAACAGATGGAAAGCCCCATGACAAGTTCAGATGTCGAGGACGAGAGATTGGGGCTGCACTGCCGAGTCGTTAGGGAAGGTGGGGTCGCAGGTGCCACTGAGACAGCCCGTAGTCGCCAAGCAGCAGCAAGTAGCCGTGGTGGTGAGGTGGAAGAAGGTGCGGATGACGCTAGACCCGCGCTACCGTCCCACATGGTAGACATGGCGAAACGTAGTTCTACTAAACTGACTCCTGAGCAGGTGACGAAGATGGAGAAGCTGCTGACGGAGTACCAGGACGTCTTCAGCCGGGATGCCCAAGACCTTGGTTGCACGTCGCTGGTTCAGCACTCCATTGATACTGCTGACAGTCCGCCGATAAAGCAGCCACATCGCCGCGTCCAGCTGGCCAAGAGGGAAGAGATGCAACGTATGGTAGAGGAGATGGCTGCGCAGGGGATAGTAGAGCGTTCTGACAGCCCGTGGTCGTCGCCGGTGGTCCTGGTAAAGAAGAAGGACGGCACCCAGCGCTTCTGTGTGGACTACAGGGCGCTGAATAACGTTACGGTGAAGGACTCCTATCCCTTGCCCAGAATAGACGACACCCTGGACGCTCTGGCTGGTGTTCAGTGGTTGTCCACCCTGGACTTGAAGTCAGGGTATCACCAGGTGGTGGTGGCAGAGGCAGACAGGCAGAAGACGGCATTCTCCTTCGGGCAGGGACTGTGGCAATTCAGGGTGATGCCGTTCGGGTTGTGCAACGCGCCTGGGTGTTTCGAGCGGCTAATGGAGAAGGTGCTGGCAGGGTTCCAGTGGAAGGTAGCTTTAGTGTACCTGGATGACGTTCTTGTGTTTGCAGGGACGTTTGAGGAGGAGCTGCAACATCTGGAGGTGGTGCTGGGCCGCCTGAAAGAGGTGAACCTGAAGCTGCCGGTGCGGAGGGCATAAGAGCAGTGTTGTCTCAGGCAAAGGAAGGTAAGGAGTATGTATTGGCTTATTACAGCTCCAAGTTTAGCAAGCCTGAGCAGAACTACTGCGTCACCAGGAAGGAGCTGCTGGCCATAGTGAGAAGTGTGGCTCACTTCCACTCGTACCTGTATGGAGCCGAGTTCGTCATCCGTACTGACCATGTGGCGCTGAGATGGCTGAAGTCCTTGAAGAATCCAGAAGGACAGCTGTGGAGGTGGATAATTTACTTGGAGGAGTACAACTACCGGGTGGTGCATCGCCCGGGACGTAACCATGGCAACGCGGACAGTTTGAGCCGTCGGCCGTGTGAGGTGGGGTGCCCGCACTGCTCACGCCGAGAAGTGGTCAGCTGTCAGCGGGTGATAGTGGAGGGCGGACCGAGAGAGACCAGTCAGCTGTGGAAAGACGCCCAGCATGCAGACCCTGACATTGCTCCAGTGTTACGTTTGGTGGAGGAAGGCGAACAGCCGCCCAAGGAGGAATTGTCGCCGGAAAGCCCCGCTACAAAGGCTTTGGTGGAGCAGTGGGAGACGCTGCGCGTACAGGACGGTGTGTTACAGAAGGGATGGGAGGATGCAGCGACACAGGAGGGCACGTGGTTGCTGGTAGTGCCTCTCTCCCTGCGAGCCGAGCTGCTGGATGAAGCTCATGCTGGTGTCTCTGGTGGGCACCAGGGGCGCAAGAAGACTCTGTGCCGTCTGCGCCAACGCCTGTACTGGGTAGGTATGAGACGGGATGTGGAGGAATGGTGCAAACTGTGCCATGTATGCGCCGCCAAGAAGGGACCGGCGCGGCGCACACGAGCACCGTTGCAGCTGTACCAGTCTGGTGCCTCCATGGAGAGGGTAGCGGTAGACATCGCGGGGCCACTGCCGTGCACACCCCGAGGTAACCGCTACATCCTGGTGGCCATGGATTACTTTTCCAAATGGCCAGAGGCATACGGGATCCCAGATCACGAAGCAGAAACTGTAGCTGGAGTACTGGTAAGAGAGTTTTTCTCTAGGTTTGGTATTCCAGGTGAGCTGCATTCGGACCAGGGACGGGAGTTCCAGCCGAAGGTGTTCCGGCAGTGCTGTGAGCTGTTGGGAGTCCACCAGACGCGCACTACCCCGCTCAGAGCGACGGCATGGTGGAGCGCTTTAACCGGACGCTGGCGGAAGAGTTGCCCAAGTATTGCAGCTCTGACCAGCAAGATTGGGACCTGTGGTTGCCGTTTACCTTGATGGCATACCGATCGGCGCAGCAGGAGGCTACAGGTTACACTCCTGCCAGGATGATTTTTGGTCGGGAGATGCGGCTGCCGTTGGACCTGGCCACTGGACGACCACCAGGGGAGGAGCTACCACAGACGGCGCCTGAGTTCGTGGTGGCGCTGCAGCAGCGAATGGAGGCCACGCGGCAACAGGTGTCGAGCAACCTTCGCCTCGCGAGGCAAGCCATGACTCGCTGGTACCAGTACGCGGTGGGGGACCGCGTCTGGTTGTATAATCCTCGCAAGAAACGAAGCCTCACTCCGAAGCTGCAGAGCAACTGGGAAGGCCCGTACACCATTCTGCAACGACTTTCGGCTGTCACCTATAAGCTGGGTGATGGCACACGTAAGCGGCCGCGCATCGTCCACGTCGATCGCCTGTGGGCTGCTGTGGAGGAAGGCCACTTCACGTGGAGCCAGCGGGGCCCACCCTCAACGCCAGACAGTGAGGCGGGGAGCGTCAGGGATGTGGAGGACGAGGGGCAAATAGACAATGTTGCAGGGTGTGTTGACGGTACACAGGAGCACCAGGAGGACGAGCCTGTGAGTGAGCCGCCTGTGTCGCGCCCCCTCAGATCGAGGAAAAGACCTCAGTGGTGGACAGACTATAATATGTGTGGAAGTGATTGCGAATAGTCGGGACGACTATTTTGTAGGGGGAGGGTAGTGTTGCGGCGGCGCCTAGTGTGAAGATAGCGTTGGCAATGCTATTAGATTGGCACGATGACATTGGTGCAGAGGTGGTAGCGAGGGCCGGAGTTTGCGGCCAGGTGGATATCTTGTGCCTGATTGGCCAGTAGAAGGGACGCGACTAGGACGCGGCTGGAGGGGCGACACAAGGGAAAGAGGGGCTGTTGTCAGCAAATAGTTTCTGCCGCCGACCCGGCGAGAGGCAGTGAGGGGAGAGAGGAAGAAGTTGCAGCCCAGTCAGGAGTGTGAGAAGACGCCAGCCTGCCCTGCTCTCCCTGAGGACGTGTTCCTGCCCTGTTTGTGTTGTGGTATAAGTACTGTGTGACATCCTGTATTTACTCTTGTGTGCCAGTAAAGTAAGGAAGTTGTGCCTTGCCTTTAACTGTATTCCTGCCTCTCTGAGTAAGTCTGGCGTCTGTGGGTCTATACCTCGCTCGCCTTGTTAGCCACGAATCTTCGCCGAGAAGTGTCCCTGTGTCTGTGTGCTGCCGACCCCGTCCTGTATGCTGTCCTGAGGGTGACGCTGTTGGTACTTGGTAAGAGTGTACCTGTCGTCGCTTTGGAAGCTGTGTTGGTGTGTGTGGACGGGGGGGCCAGCATAACAAATGTATATTTATCTTTGTACATAATTAATGGCAATAAACTTATTTACTGTTACTGTTACTGTTACTGTTACACACACACACACACACACACACACACACACACACACACACACACACACACACACACATACATACACTGCACTACACTACACTACATGCAGTCATTATTTGAGTACATTGAAAAATAGATTATACTATTAAGGAAGCATACCATATCCATTTTACTACATGAAATGATGGGTGAATGCAAGCTGCCTGTAATAAGGAGAAAAGGGGAGATACCAAAGACGCACACAGCTGTCCACACCCAAACGAACTCAAACGCCTAAAAAACACCTTATAAAGTAATTGATTACTAGCATTCCCTATATCATTCTTTTTTAGTACACTGTAGTTAGATATTTATTTTAGGTTAGATTTCGACTACAGAAAGAAAAATTCGTGTTAACAAAAATATTATCATAAGTAGTATATTACGTACTCTATAATGCTACTTATAATATGGTATACATAATACAAATATAATTGTTAATATAAGACTGCACATGTTAGTTCACTATTTCACTTGAATATTTAGAATGCCTTTAGAAGCCATGATGATCTTGCCATAGGAGCAGGGTGACGTCGGGTATGTATTTATATCCACTCTATCTATACCCATTGTTTATAATATATCACATTAAATGTAAAAAAAATGTTAAAATGTACCGGACAAAACTTTGGGATATAAAGAATCTGTCAGGCATTTCCATCGGATATAACGGATCCACAGTTATAACGGATCTCTAGATATAACGACAACCCCCGTTCCCTATATCGTCCACTATATGGAGGGTTTACTGTATTTATATGCACACACTCAAAAAATTTTCCACTGGATTTGGTGATATTCCCCCAGCTGTTTGAAAAATACAGCTGATGAAATTGCTTTTCCATTAATATATATTGTTACGCTAGCCGTCGCCGCACACACAGCTTCCACGGTACACTCTTACCAACAGCTTCAGACTCCAGGACAGCACAGGACGGGTCGGCGGCAGATACGGGACACTTCTCGGCGAAGATTCGTGGCTAGCAAAGGGAGTGAGGTAACAGACCCACAGACCCTAGACTTACTCAGAGAGGCAGGAAGACAGTTAAAGGCATGGCACTACTTCTTACTTTACTGGCACACAACAGAGTAAATACAGGGTGGCACACAGTACTTAACATGACAACACAAACAGGGCAGGATCGCGTCCTCAGGGAGAGCGGGAGAGGAAAACGTCTTCACACAGGGCTGGTTACATCTCTCGGCGCAGGAGTGAGAACGTGACCAGCAGGGTGACTCCCTCACCCACCCGCGGCGATCTTCTCACTCGCCTCTGCCACCCAGCTACTCGACGTGATTCACCCTCTCCTCACTACCACTGGGCGTCTCTGGTCTCTTTCCGACCAGGACACATTCCTTCTGCTGGCCAATCAGTGACAAGATATCCACCTGGACGCAAACTCCGGCCATCTTTACCACTTCTGCAGCTCGGACAACATCGCCAATCTCTGACAGCGTGACAACGTTACCAACGCTATCTTCACACTAGCCGCCGCCGCAACAATATCGTGAACCTAAAACCGGCATATTTCCTGAGGCACTAAAAGAAGCTAAAGTCATACCATTACTTAAATCAGGCAATAGATCTGATATTAAGAATTATAGTCCAATTTCAATTCTTCCAGCAATTAGCAATTTTTTTTTAAGTTAATACTCCGTGTCTCGTTTCAATTTTTGAAGATAATAATCTACTCACTGAATTCCAGCATGGGTAGGTCGTTCTACAGAAACAACAATTTTACAGTTCGCTTGAAATTTATGTCAATATCTAAAGAAAAAAATTATTTTATAGGAATATTCTTGGACTTATCTAAAGTATTTAACACACTGAGTCATAAAACTCTACTAAACAAACCTAATCACTATGGTGTTAGAGATATTCCCTTACAACTATTTGAAAGTTATTTAAATAATCGATCACAAGCTGTTTACTGCAATTCCATGTATTTTTCCTTAATGCTATCAATAAGGGTGTACCTCAAAGCTCAATATTAGGAGCAATTCTTTTTTTCACCTATACAAACGGCATCGTCATTGTAAGCCTTAGATTTGAATGTACCATTTATGCAGATGATACGAATCTATTAATAATCAATGATAACATTAATAATCTTCATGCAAACTTAACAACAGAATTAGGAGACATTATTCACTAGGCTATAATTAATAATCTAAGCCTGAATATTCAATCAATCAAACATGGGGGGCATACGCCGGGGGGCGCGTTGCCTCGCCTACCCTACGGCGCCACTCCTGGCGGTCACGCCTCGCGAGTCCCCATGCAGGCTCCCTTCCCATACCGAGTAACTCCCAGCAGGAGGCATCGTCTTGCCGCAGCCAGGAGTTCTGTGGGCGTCCCCTAGGCCTCCTCCAGGTTGGGTTGTCCCTTGCGGAAACAACCCGACAAGCAGGGTCGGCTTCCGGGTATCGCGCCACATGCCCATATAGCCGCAGTTGGCGCTGACGGACTATGCTAGTAATAGGCCTCGAATCGGTCTCGTGGAACAATCGCTGATTTGACACCAAGTCATACCAGCGGTATCCCATGATCCTGCGAAGGCATCTAGTACCAAAGACATCAATTCGCCTCTTCAGGTCGGTGTTCAGCGTCCCTGTCTCACAACCATAGAGTAAGACAGGGATCACCAGCGACTTGAACATCCGAATCTTTGTCCGTCTGCACAGGTATCGACAACGCCAAATACTCGTGTTGAGCGAATCCATAACGCCGTGGGCCAGGCCAATCCGCCGTGTGACTTCTTGGCTCGACCCACCATCGTTATGTACTACACTACCAAGGTATGTGAAACTTTTCAAGATCTCAATGTCCTCGCCACACGCATGGACAGACTGTACTGTTTCATCCAGCACGCCTCCAAACACCTGGACCTTGGTCTTGGCCCAGGAAACCTTAAGTCCCAAGGGCTTCACCTCCTCGTGCAGTGCCTCTAGAGCCATTACCAGAACCTCCAGTGACTCAGCGAAGATTGCTGCATCATCAGCAAAAACAAGATCTGTAATCTTGGTGTTGCCGACAGATGCTCCACAATGACTTTGTTCCACAACTCTGCCTAGTACCCAATCCATGCACGTGTTGAAAAGCGATGGAGCAAGCACACAGCCCTGCCTCACACCTGTATTCACAGGGAAGAAGCTGGACACGCCTCCTCCACACTTCACAGCACTTACAGTCCCGGAGTACAGGCCAGTTAATAGACCAATAATCCTTGCAGGAATCCCACGGAGACGCAGAAGATCCCAGAGTGTCTCTCGATGCACTGAGTCAAACGCCTTCTTGAGATCGACATAGGCTGCAAGCATTCCCATGAATATTACAAAAAAAAAAAAAATAATAATAATAATTATTATTATTATTGCTATTTTCTTTTCAAAATCGTTCAGTGCCACATAATATTGTCCCTGTAACCATTGAAGGTAATGTATTACATAAAGCAAAATCTACAAAATTCTTGGGAATTTGGAATTAACGTATTTCTTTCATTACCAATGAATTAGCTAAGATGTGTGATATTTTGTACAGAGTTTGCAATAAACTCACACCTGAATCACTCACTGGTATTGACTACACACTTTGTTACCCCCACCTCACTTTTTGCGTACTGATTTGTGTTTGTACTTGACACGTACGTTTGTACTTGACGTTATCAAAAAAATATAAATAGCTCAAAATAAAATTCTTAGATGCATATTTTATATGAATAAGTTTTGAGTCAACACAAAACATAATCTATCCACAAAATTTTCTTACTTTCACAAATATTCATACATATTTTTTGCTGTTAAGTATTTACAAGTACTTTGCACAGTATCGCGGGGCTCACCCCTTCGGTCTGGAACGCATAGCATACAATATTTTAGGTAATGATGTCAATCTCATAAGCCAACAGTACAGAACGACTCTTTATAAACGTAGTACACTATACAGTACTTTGGTCTATAATTATGGAATTCATTGCCTTTACAGATTAAGACTCATCTATATAGTGGTAATTTATCCATTTTTAAGAAATCAGTGAAATCATATATATATATATGGGTAGGAGGCCATTCTGTATACATGTTTTATTAAAGTCTACAGCAGTACCTGCATTTATGAGTTTATAAGAGGTATTCTCTTTTTTTTTTTTTTTTTTTTTTTTTCTTTACAAAGTGGGCATTTTCATGGTAATTTATGGGCTAAAGGAGTCCACGTAATGGAGGCCTCCTATCTGAAAGCCCACCCACTTTGGGACCGTAACCCCGAGTAGACGCCCAACTTCCACTCGGACCGTAGTCAGTATTCGTTCGGGGATCCCAAGGCCTCGAGAGCGCAAGCAGTTTTCTCATCCACCCGATGAGAGAACCTAAGTTCTGGTTTACTGAGTTTAGGAGATTTCCAAAGTCCATTAGAATTCTCTTTTAGTAGCAGCTGAGGGTGTTGTTTGCCTTTTTCTCAAGATATCTTTCGGTCTCTCTTGGACCATCTTCCGGAGAGGAGTGAAGAACGTTTTTTTTTTTTTTTTGTGTGTGTGTGTGGGGGGGGGGTGAAGATAAGAATGTAGCTAGCTAAAGCGAAAGTAGGGGTGAAGAGACAGGGTGACAGAAAGTTGGAGAGTGACAGTTTGTGGGCTTTACCATGTTGCTCATTTTTTCTTTTTTTTCTTTTTTTTTTCTTTTTGCTTATTTATTTATTTTATTTCATTTATGTTATCTTATTTCATTTTATTTAATATATATATATATATATATATATATATATATATATATATATATATATATATATATATCTATATATATATATATATATATATATATATATATATATATATATATATATATATATATATATATATATATATATATGCACTCCCAAACGAATACTTATATGATCGTTTGTGCAGCCAGCAGGAAAACATCTTCCCCTATGACACGGACTTTCCGGGAAGGTGATCTGCCTCACCTGGTAGAGAGAGAGAGGGAGAGAAAGAGAGAGAGAGAGAATGTGCGACGTGCATTTTCCTCTTGGTGCTTGTGCGGCTTGAGGTGAGGCTTCTTCTCAGTACAGGGTGCTTTTCTTTTTTATTGTTTTGCGTAGTGAGGCAGGCTTCCCAAAAAGACAACACAGCTAGTCCCTATCGAAATCAGACTGCGTGGCGCTACGATCAAGTATTGTGCATGATATTTACAGGGAATATTGTTGCGGCGGCGCTTAGTGTGAACATAGCGTTGGCAATGCTATTAGATTGGCAATGATGACATTGGTGCAGAGGTGGTAGTAAGGGCTGGAGTTTGCGGCCAGGTGGATATCTTGTGCCTGATTGACCAGTAGAAGGGACGCGACTAGGACGCGGCTGGAGGGGCGACACAAAGGAAAGGGGGGCTTTTGACGACTCCGCAAATAGTTTCTGCCGCCGGCCCGCCCGGCGGGCGGCGACAGGGAGTACCAGTGAGGGGAGAGGCCAGAGAGGGAGAAGTTGCAGCCCAGTTAGGAGTGTGAGAGGACGTCAGCCTGCCCCGCTCTCCCTGAGGATGAGAGCGCCTGCCCGGCTCTCCCCTGAGGACGTGTTCCTGCCCTGTTTGTGTTGTGGTATAAGTACTGTGTGACATCCTGTATTAACTCTTGTGTGCCAGTAAAGTAAGGAAGTAGTGCCGTGCCTTTAACTGTATTCCTGCCTCTCTGAGTAAGTCTGGGGTCTGTGGGTCTGTACCTCGCTCGCCTTGCTAGCCACGAATCTTCGCCGATAAGTGTCCCTGTGTGTGTGCTGCCGACCCCGTCCTGTATGCTGTCCTGAGGGTGACGCTGTTGGTACTTGGTAACAGTGTACCTGTCGTCGCCTTGGAAGCAGTGAGTGTGTGTGTGTGGACGGGGGGCCAGCATAACAATATATTTACGATGAACATACTTAATTGAGAAGCAATTCATCAGTTTTAGGACTTGTCTTTGATTATTTAGAAGATTGTTGAGAAGTTAGTAGTTAGTTAATTTTTCATTGGATATATTAATTGTTAACAATGGGTATATGTTAGTTGAAGAAATTATTAGTATTAAATTAATTTGTTATTCTGATTGGGTTTAGGTATAGGTAAGGTTAGGTGAGGGATTAGGACTGAGATAAAGAGGAAGGGAGTAGGGGTAAAGGTGTAAGGTATAAGGTATAATCTGTCTACTTTGATTGAATACAATATTTATATTATTAAGTTATAGTAGTTTTGGTTGTGGTGTCTGCATATTAATTATTACGCTACTTTTAGGAAACCACGAGTGACTATTTAGTTGTGGAGTTACAAGGGTCTCATACTGGTCTGGTTCACTGACTCTTATTGTTTCCCAAATGTTTTTAGCTTTTTCATGTATTGCAATATTTAAACTTAGTCTTTGTTGTTATAATTGTTGCTAATGTTAAAAAAACAAAACAAAAAAATGCATATTTTTCTCATAAATACTGTAGTTAACCAATACAGTTAATTAGTTAATGAGTTGCATCTCACTGATAGTTTTAGTCGTCAGCAGAGAAAACTTTTTTTTTTTTTCTTTCTTTTTCTTGCCTGAAAAGCATTGCTTTAGAGAGGCTAGTAGCTTTATGTATCCTAGTTTTATTATCCTTTATTTTGTCAAACAAGTTACTATAAATAAATGTTTCAAATGTTTCAAAATGTTTCAAATTAGCCTGTTATGAGGGACCGTATCAAATGATTTTTGAAAGTCCAGGTAGATTATATCATACGGTACCCGGACATCCCAGTTTGCATATACCTCATTAGAGAAATCTAATATATTTGTCAAGCAAGATCTAATACTACGAAAACCGTGCTGATTTTCGGATATTAATTTGTTAACTTCAAGGAATGAAACTATTTTATCTCATTATTTTTTTCGAATAATTTAATTATAACCGACGTTAGACTTATCGGCCGATAATTTAGTGCTTGTTTCTAATCTCCTTTTTTTGAAGATTGGAATAATGTTAGCTTTTTTCCACGCACTGGGTATTTTACCTTGGGTTCATGATTGATTAAATAGTAACGTTATAGGATATTCTAACTGGACACAACATTCTTTAAGTATTCGAGGTGAGATATCGTCCGGTCCTGTAGACTTATTTGGGACTTTTTTTTTTTTTTAATACTTCCGTACCTCGTGTACTTGTATTTCGTTAATAAAGAACATTTCTTCACCTGGGGCATGAAATATTTTCAACGGGTCAGGGGGAGAGAGAGAGAGAGAGAGAGAGAGAGAGAGAGAGAGAGAGAGAGAGAGAGAGAGAGAGAGAGAGAGAGAGAGAGAGAGTATAATTGGAGGGGTCATAATTACTGCTAGTCTTCCAAACGCCTTGTGTTGTGGTCAATTGAATAAAAGCTATCATATAAAGCTGATCCTTTGACAGACAGACACAATGGTTATGTTTGTTACATTGGTAAGTAATAAGCGTAAATAACAAGCTTGTTTAAGTATGGTATTTAAAAGCATGACTATTTTCCAAGGCCATAGAGATGACTGGTGGTGTTTTCAAATGTTTTTCCAGCTTATGATGTAGAAGTGTTATCACTCTGCCTTTTGGTCCATAAAATCACCTTAGAAAAAAACTCTAGCCAAATGAAGTAAAACCTTAAGAAATAGTGGAGGTGAAACGCAGAATTGTTTGAGAAATGATCGCAACAGTGATCGAGGAATCAGCAGCAGGATTCACATTACAGTGTACTTACTTAACTACGTATATCATTACCCTTATTACGAATATAAGTAAGTATACAGAACAAGTTGTATTACTTAATATATATCTATGCAGTAATATATCACTCTGACAGCAAAGTTTCTTTTGAAATAATAAGCTAGTTATATGTGGTAACTGTTTCTACAGTCCTGCTACCTGTGGAGCCAGCCAGCAGATGACCATCACTGGTGTCGAATCTTTAGTGACAGGAGGTATACAAGTTAGCAGGTATTACTACATTGAAAAGCCTCTGGTTGAGCTGAGATAGGCTTTTAAAAGTGTTTTTATTTTTACGATTATATTGTCATATTAACAAGATTTTCACATTGGGAAGGCTGTGGTTAGAAGTGACACGAGAAGGTTGTATATAGTGAGCGAATAACAATACTGCACATTGGTGTATCAAGCAGATTATGTTATTACTGGACTAGAGCTACGAAAAAGAACCATAGAGGCAGGACAAAGTTATCAAGTGATCAAGGAAAGCCTCGCTGTGTCTCAGTGTTTATTGGAGGCCAGTCAGCCAATGGGTATCTGGAAAAATATATTAAATGTATTTTCTGCCATTTTAAATATCTGAGGCAGGAGGTTAAGCTTTATCATTCGTTATTTGGATATTTTTGATGTCATTTATGCATCCTTTAGTATCTAGAATAGATATTTAGGAAATGATCCAGACAAAGCGGCAAAGGTAGCCGGTTATCCGCCCTTATTTATCAACCTAACATGCCATATCTCTTATCATCATAGGCCTGCCTTGCCTTAACATGCAGCCACGTAATTATGCTTTCATATCCAGTGTTCAGACACACATGCCATGTCCAGGTTTAAGTGTTATAAGGGTTTAAGTGAGGTAGATAAGAGGGCCGACCCCTTCCTCCCACCCGCCGCCATCTTAGGTATTCCTCCGCCAGCCTGCCCATATTTAAGGATTTTTTCCTTACTTCGTGGACAGTTTTTTTTTTTTTTTTTATGGTCCCATAGTAAGATTTTATGCTTTCTACAAATATTTAATCGTGTTTTAAACGATTTTATTGTGTGTGGGGATGCAGTAGGTTGCTGTTGTCCTTGTTATTGAGTCAAATAGGCATCTGGGCCGGTATTTATAGAAATGTACATAGCACTTCCCGAAATATTAACTTAACCAAGTCATTTTCCATAAGATTGACTGAGCAGATCTCAAATTTTCACTTAGGACCTGCTAAGTCAGTATTTGCTAGGACGTATTAGAAGGCATGATGGCAAAACATAAAAAAAAAAAAAAAAAAAAAATCCATACTTTGATATACCATAAAAAGCTTATATTATAATTGTAAATTATGGCATAACTATGAATATCAGTATTTTCTTCATGGTTATAATGAGTAGAAACAAACTTTGGGGGCAAGTTCATGGACGAAAGCCGGATCTCCAGCGAAGATTGAATCAAAACAAACAGTACCACTCTCACCATAGAGACCACCGCTACCACCAAAGATTATATATATATATATATATATATATATATATATATATATATATATATATATATATATATATATATATATATATATATATATATATATATATTGTTGTGTTTGGTGGCGAGTGTTTATCACTCACTACAGCTTACACACGTACCTGCAATGCGTTATTATGTTGTAATTATGTGTCTTCTGCTTATATCCCATTCTCGTTGCTTCTGGAGGGATGATGGAGACACTGAGATGAGCCAATGAAGGTTTATTGAAGAGTACACATGGGCTTACATGTCTTTTCTTTGTCTCTCTCAAGCCGCTAGGGACGCCAGTTGTTATAAACTACACAACTTACATTATAAGGCACTTAATCCTATTCTTAGGTCTCTATAAACATTCAAAAATATTTGATTCCTTATAATATCTTTGGATCCTCTTGAGGTATACTTAATTCCTATGTTTGTATATAAAGGAAAACAAGGTTCTTTAATGGTAAACATAACTAAACTCATTTTACAAACATATCACTTCCTTTCCCCTGTCAAGGAAGAGGGCCTTACAAATCTAAACGCTCTGGAGGAACTCCTCTAGTTCCTCGAGCTGGAAGAACTCTCCTATCTACACTTTCAGAAGGAGTAACAAACTCAGAAACAATTGGTTGTTCATGCCTATTTACATCATTACTCTCCAGTGGTACTGTTTCTACACTGCTTTTGTTGTGTTCTGGATCTACTTTTTGCTCTGGAGCTGTGTAAGGTCTGAGTTGATCGACATGACGTTTTGAAACTTTTCCATCAACATCGACATTGTAGTGTAATCGTCCTAGGTCTTCCGTAACGTGGCCTGGGACCCACTTCTCATTTGTATTGTATGAGCGTACCAATACTGGTGAAGAAGGTTGGTACTCACTTACTGTCTGATGTTTAGTGACTTGTTGCCATTCTCTATTATTTTGTTGGATGTAGAAGTCTGGTTTGATCAAGTCTAGTTTGTTCCTAATTCTTCTACCCATTAATAATTGTGAAGGGGTTTGTCCAGTGACACTATGTTCGGAAGTTCTATAAGACAACAAGAACTTGCTAACATGGGTGACAACATCTGCGGATGTTGCACTCCTGCATTTCATGTTATGTTTGAACGATTGCACAAAGCGTTCTGCTTCTCCATTAGTTGCAGGATGGTAAGGAGCTGTCTTTGTATGTTCTATACCATTTACTCTTAGGAAATCAGAAAATTCACTAGAGCAGAATTGTGGTCCATTGTCAGTCACAATGCGGACTGGAAGTCCATGAGTGGCAAAAATTGGCATTAATGCTTTTATGGTAGCTTGTGATGTAGTTGAAAGCATAGGTACTACTTCTGGCCATTTACTGTAAGCGTCAACTATAATCAGAAATGAATAACCAAGGAAGGGACCTGCAAAGTCTATATGTAATCTCTGCCAAGGTTTTCTAGGATATTCCCAAGGGTGCATGCGTGCTGGCTTGGGATCATTCTGAAATGCTGAACAATTTTGGCATTGCTTCACACTTGATTCTATCATTGCATCTATTCCAGGCCACCATACATAAGTCCTAGCTATTGCTTTAGATTTTACAATACCGTGATGGTCTGCATGTATTTCATTCAAGACTTTCCTCTGCAATTCTTCAGGAATAACCACTCTGGCTCCCCTTAGGATACATCCCTGTTCTACTGACAATTCAGACCATACTCTTAGGTAAGGTTTAAACCTTTCCTCTTCTGGGACTGTGTTGTAGCCAGTAACTAATGACTGAGCAATACGTGACAACACTGGATCTTGCTTTGTAGCATGTCTTATCATTTTAGCTGTCATAGGTAAGTCATGGCATTCTACTAAGAGTACACTGCCGTCGTGCTCTCTTGGGGCACTTTCTACTGGCAAACGGGATAAGGCATCTGCATTTCCCATCTTTTTTGTGGAACGATATTCTATTTCGTATGAGTAGGCTGCTAGTGTGATTGCCCACCTTTGCAATCTAGCTGCTACTAATGTTGGTAGACCCACTTTGTCACCTAGTATTGCAAGAAGGGGTTTGTGGTCTGTGACTAACGTAAATTTAGCCTTTCCATACAAGTACATGTGAAACTTAGTTACGCCATAAACTAGAGCTAATCCTTCCTTTTCTATTTGGGAATAATTTTTCTCAGCTTTATTAAGTGAACGAGAAGCAAATGCAATGGGTCGCTCTGACTCGTCTGGCATAACGTGTGCAAGTACTGCCCCTAAGCCGTGTGATGATGCGTCGCATACAAGTTTTACAGGCAAATCTGGTTGATAATGTGTGAGAAATCTAGGTGATGTAATCTCTTTCTTTATGTGGTCTACTGCATGGTTGCATTCTTCATCCCAATTCCATTCTGTATCTTGTTTCAGAAGGTTATACAGGGGATGAGCTAGGGTAGCTAAGTTAGGGATGAATTTGTTGTAGAAAGTAATTAGTCCCAAAAATGATTTCAATTCATCTACATTTTCTGGTGTTTTTGCTTCTCTAATAGCTCTTACTTTCCCTGGGGCTTTGTGGATACCATGTTCATCTACTTTGAATCCCAAATATTCAACTGAAGCTACAGCAAATTGACACTTGTCTTTGCGCATCCTCAGTCCAGTTTTCCGCAAGGTCTCAAGGACTAACTTGAGCCGTTCTAAGTGTTGAGCTTCATCTTTTCCTGCTACTAAGATGTCGTCAACAAAACAGAATATGCCTGGCTGTCCTATGAACAATTTGTCCATTGTCTGTTGCCATAGGGCTGGGCTGCTAGCTACACCGCAGGGTAATCTTTTAGGTCGGTATAAACCTAGGTGTGTGCTAAGGGTACACATCTCCTGGGAAGACTCATCCATTAACAATTGTTGGAAGGCTTGCCTTAGATCTAATTTAGAAAATACCTTGCAGTTACCTAGTGCAGCAAACATGTGATCAGGTTTTGGAAGAGGGTGTTGAGCCACTTGCAACTGTGGGTTTACCGTGACTTTGTAATCCCCACAAAGTCTAATACCTCCATCTTGTTTTACTACTGGAACAATAGGTGTGCCCCAGTCTGAGTGACTTACTTTTTCCCAAGAGCCATTGTCAACAAGTCTTTGAATTTCTTGCTCTACCATTGGTTTTAAAGGCAAGGGAATTTGTCTTGGGGGATGAAATTTTGGTTTGGCATTAGGTTTAAGTTGCAGGCTAGCACATGCATTTACTACTGTTCCTATTCCATCTTGGAAAACTTCTTTGCTTAGTTCAAGTAGTTGAGATAGATCTTCCTTCAAAACCTTTGCTTTTACACTGCATATCTTGGACCAATCTAATTTAATATGTTGGAGCCAATTTAGACCAAAAAGACTTCTATCTTGTCCTTCTACTACAACAGCAGACAAATTTTTGTATTCTTTTTGTCCATAACAAACATCTACATCTATAGCACCCACTACCTTGATGTCATTACCACCAATATCCTGGAGTTGCATTTTACAGGGTGTAATTTTCACATCTGGTATAGACTGGGCAACACTTTGAGATGATATTGTGACATCTGCTGCTGTGTCAAGCTGCATGCTTACAGGTTTGCCATTTAGTGTTATGTCAAGCATAATCCTTTTCTGAGAATTTCCAGAGTTAATTTTGAAAGCAAATTGCAAGTCAGTGTCATTATTGCTCTCTTGAGAATCACTATGACTGTTTACATTTGACTCAGAGGATTCTGCCGTAACATACACTCTTTTTTTTAGTTTTACACATACTGGCAAAATGACCTAACTTTTTACAGGCTGAACATTCCTTTGAAGAAGCTGGACATTTATCTTTTTGCCATGGTGCATGACTAGTATAACCACATCTATAGAATTTCCTATGCCCTGCAGTCTGTTGGTTACCTTGCTGTGGTTGTGCTGGAAAACTTGGTTTGTTTCTAGCTGGCACTGTGTACTTTCCTTCTGTCTTGGGTTTGACACTCTTTTTAACTTGACTTATCATAGGTTTAGTTGACTGGTTTAAGTGACTATTACCTTCAATTATTTTTGCTTGTCTATCTGATGCCTCCAATGCTCTAGCAAACTGTAACATTTTCTCTAGAGTTAGGTCTGACTCCTGAAGTGCTTTTCTCCTCAAGTGACTTGAAGAACATTTCTCAATCAGCTGATCTAAAATTGCACCCTCAGTATCATGGAATTCACAGGTTTCTGCTAGTTTC
The DNA here is from genome assembly GCA_020233015.1 of Callinectes sapidus. NCBI lineage: Eukaryota > Metazoa > Arthropoda > Malacostraca > Decapoda > Portunidae > Callinectes > Callinectes sapidus. The sequence continues at coordinate 4,203,928 of CM035223.1, forward strand.
CTAAGTCTAGTCACGAATGCATCCGTGCTCTCATGTTTTTGTTTAACCTGTCTAAACAATACACGTTCATACCTTACATTAGTCTTAGGTGGGAAGTGTTTCTCTAGAGCTGTTTGTACCTCGTCGTAGGTTGCTAGTGGTGCAGGAAGTGTGCTGAATATTTCTTGTACCTCGGGACCAGCAACATGTAGGAGTAGCGCTCGCTTTTGTGCGTCGTTTGTGACTCCTGTAGCAACTATGTAGAACTGGAACCGTGTCTTCCATTTCTTCCATCGTATAGCTACTGTAGATGGATCCTCTACCAAGGAAAAGGCAGGGGGCTGCTCCACGTCCAAGGGCATCTTGTTTGACCTTGTCTAGCTGTCCTTAGGGTACCGTAGGTAACGTACGCTCGTCGCCAGATTATGTTGTGTTTGGTGGCGAGTGTTTATCACTCACTACAGCTTACACACGTACCTGCAATGCGTTATTATGTTGTAATGATGTGTCTTCTGCTTATATCCCATTCTCGTCGCCAGATTATGTTGTGTTTGGTGGCGAGTGTTTATCACTCACTACAGCTTACACACGTACCTGCAATGCGTTATTATGTTGTAATTATGTGTCTTCTGCTTATATCCCATTCTCGTTGCTTCTGGAGGGATGATGGAGACACTGAGATGAGCCAATGAAGGTTTATTGAAGAGTACACATGGGCTTACATGTCTTTTCTTTGTCTCTCTCAAGCCGCTAGGGACGCCAGTTGTTATAAACTACACAACTTACATTATAAGGCACTTAATCCTATTCTTAGGTCTCTATAAACATACAAAAATATTTGATTCCTTATAATATCTTTGGATCCTCTTGAGGTATACTTAATTCCTATGTTTGTATATAAAGGAAAACAAGGTTCTTTAATGGTAAACATAACTAAACTCATTTTACAAACATATCATATATATATATATATACCATTCCCCCCTTCCTCCCCATCACTTCGATACCCCTTCCTAACCTTCCATTCACTTGTCAAACAACTTATTTACCTGATTCACTTTCTTTTCTTCCCCATTGCGTTATTTACTGTTCTTACCCCTCCCACTTCTCTCATTCACTTCTCAAGTAACCTCACTTTTAACCCCTTCAGTGTAGGGATACATTTTTACCTCGAATTTTGAGTTATTAGACGATTTCATTGACGTTAACAGAGGGAAGGAGAGAAGAAGAGAGAGAATGAAGAGGGAGGGCAAAATATTAAACTGTGATTTGTTACCTGCTAACTGTAAGGATTTGAGTGCCTACTTTTTACAAAGAAAAATGAATAACGCCTGAGTACAACTCGAGTACATAGTGCGCAAGGGACGGAGGGAACAGAAACCTACCAATGCGAGCGGTTCCTGCTACACAAAAATTTCTAGGTTAAATTCTAGCAAAACAGGGAAAAACACAAAATAAGTGTATGGAGTATTTTCGACATAGATAAATAGATAGACAAAAATTGATATACATTATATATATATATATATATATATATATATATATAGATATATATATATATATAGATATATATATATATATATATATATATATATATTGATTTATTGATATTACAAACAGCAAACATTATTAAGTACAATGAATTTTAATTAGAAAAAGAAACAAAGAAAATCTGTCCAGAAGGATCAAAGAAAGTAACAAGATATCATAGCAGGCCAGGGATGGACCAAGGTAACCTGGCTGCTGGCCATATTAACATAGGTGTTGTTGTAAAGGTGCGTTTCCACCGGTGTGCAGCACAGTGCGGCACTGTGCTGCACACTGTACTGAACAAATGTATGCGCCGGTGGAAACGGACGAACGAACAGCAACAAATTGTACGCGAACAATTGAGAAAAGTGCGCGCACAGCTGTGAACATGTGTGCGCGTACTCAACTTTCAGTGTATACATTCTGACGCACACGATTACTTTGTGCGCGCACTCTTTCTTGCTTCCGCTACAGGAGCGAAAACATCTGTGTCTGTGCGCGCACAATGGACTGGACAAATGCTAAAATCGTTAAGTTTATTCAGGCCGTTGAAACAATAGTATTTATGAGCATCTCAAAATCTTCGCAAGATATTCTTGAAAAATTTTTAAATCCACTCAGAGGATCTATTTTCAAATCTTCTAAGAAATTTTCAGTCTCTTCCTCTCGTCTTCTTAAAAATGGTCTCACCCAACACTTGGGCTTTGCTCTTCTTTTCTTTTTTAGTAAAGTGCAGACCACAACACAGGCTGCACCACACAGTACGACCTCTTCCTGTCCGTCCATATTGGCTACTAAATAATAAATCACTGAAGAGTGAGGGCACACTGTACTGAACTTTTGTACGCGCACAGTTCAGCACAAGTGCCGCACTGTTCGCGTACAAAAGTTGCGAACTTTTGGCCGGTGGGTACGCAGTTAACAAGAGGTGTTCTATTTGTACGCGCACTGACAAAGTTCTGCACAAAAAGTGCGCAACAATTGTGCAGAACACGGTTTTGGTGGAAACGCACCTTTATAAAGGAGAGAGAAAAGGTTAAGGAACTTAGAGAAATGGGTGAGGAGGGGGGTAAGGAATGGTATAAGTTTATGAGAGGAGAGGAAGGTAGGAAAATGGAACGGGTAGAAGAGCTGATAGTGAATGACAGGAGGGTAAGAGAGAGAGGGGAAAAAATAAAAGTGGTAGAGGAGTACTGGAAGGATATTGGAAGTGTGAATGAACCAGATAGGGCAATAGGAAACACAACCTTAGGTAAGAAAATAGAGGAAGGAATGGATGAAGAAATCATCATGGATGAGATTGAAAGGTATGTCAGAAAACTAAAGAGGGGGAAGGCCCCAGGTAGAGATGGGATCCCAAACGAGTTCTACAGAGAGGGTGGCCAGGGAGTGATTGAGGGACTGCATGATTTATTTGGTAAGATTTGGAGGGAGGAGAGAGTGCCTGCTGTTTGGAACGAAAGTAGAGTGACTCATACATAAAGGAGGCAGGAAAAGTAGGAAGGAAATTAGGAATTATAGACCAATAGCAGTGTGTGATACAGTGTGCAAGATTTTCTGTGGAGTGCTGAATGAACGACTGAGTGAAGTGATAGAAAGAAATAAGGTAATGGGTGAGGAGCAGAATGGTTTCAGAAAGGACAGGAGAGGTGAGGATAATATGTTCGTAGTGAATGAAGTGATAGGGAGGGCGAGGAAGGATGGCAGGAAGAAATATCTAGCCTTTCTAGACATAGAGAAGACATATGATAGAGTAGATAGGAGAATGCTGTGCAAAGTATTAGATGAAGTTGGTGTGAGTGGAAAGATAGTTAGGATCATTAGGAGCATGTATGAGAATACGAGAGCTGTGTTTAGTATGGGTGATTTAGAGACTGGGTGGGTAAGCAGTAAGGAGGAGTGAGGCAAGGCTGTGTCCTTTCCCCCTTACTATTTGGCCTGTATGTGGAGGAGATGGCAGCGAGAGTGAGACGAACAGGATTAGGAGTGAAAGTTGGGGATGATGTACTAAGCATCCTGCTGTATGCGGATGATGTAGTGGTCCTTAGTGAGCATCATGCTGAGCTGCAGGAGATGCTGAATGCCGTGACAGAGTATGGCAGAGATTTTGACGTTAGGTTCAGTAGGGAGAAGAGTAAGATATTGGTAGTGAATGGTGATGCGTCAGATAGGGACAGGACATGGATGCTGGGTGGCAACGAGATAGGAAGAACTGAGGAGTACAAGTATCTGGGTATTTGGCTGGATGAAAGAGGGTGCGAGAAGACCAAACAGGACAGAATAGCGCGGACTAACCAGTGGGTGGGGAGATTAGGCAGTGTAGCACGGTGCAGAGCAAATAAGTATGAGGTAGTTAGAGGACTATGGAAGGGGGTTGCTGTCCCCAGCATCATGTATGGGCTAGAGACAACCGTTTGGTCAAAGAAGGACATGAATAGACTGGAGGTACTGCAAAACATGACAGGTAGGATAGCGTTAGGTGCCAGCAGGTATGTGGCAGTGGAGGACATCAGAGGCGATATGGGGTGGAGTACATTCAGGGAAAGACTAGCTAAGGCAGTGCTTAGATATAGAGTTAGACTACAGAGGATGGATGAGGGTAAATGGGCAAAAAAGGTTTATGAATGGAATGTGTATGGACGTTGGGCACAAGAGTCTTACAATGTGGAACTTTGGGTGGGTGAATTAGGAATGCTAGTGAGAGGTGTCATACGACATGGGAGTGTAGATGCAAGTAAGAGAGAAATAAATAGGCGTGTGAAAGAAAAGGGAAGAGCAGAGTGGAGGAGGGGAATGAGTGAGAAAAGGACATTGGAATGGTATCGGGGAAAGGACCGGCTACGGAGTGAAAGCTTCTATGATGGGAGCCATGGGGGAGACCTGCTGTTCAGAGCCAGGACCAAGTCCCTGGATGTAAACAGTAGGGTGTATAGGTGGAAGAATGGTTGTAGTAAGGTGTGTGAGGTGTGTGAAAGAGGAGTGGACGAAACTGTGGAACATTTCCTGTTGGAATGTGAGGGATATGGGGATGCGAGAGACAGGATGTGTGGCGTAGTGATAGAGGAAATAGGAGCAGAGGTATGGAATCAGATGAGGGAGAGAAATGCTGGGGGACGGACGGAGTACCTGCTGGGGCTGTGTGTTGAGGGGGAGAGAAATGGTCAGGTGATTGAGGCTGTGAAAGATTTCCTAGAGAGTGCCTGGAGGGAACGTATGAGGAGGACTGAAAGGCGGGGGGCCCTCAGGGAGAGGGAGGGGGGCCAGCATGCATGAGATGGTTGTTAGGGAGGGAAACTTTAACGTCTCCAATTCCCTGCCCCGTCTTTTGCTTTACAGAAGTGTGTGGGAGAGCGCCGTTTCAAAGGCCACGCGAGCAGCTGCAGCTGAGCGACTCCCAACCCAAGTCCAAGTCCAAGTCCAAACTGGGCCACGCGCTCCTGCTTCTTTCTAAGTTGCTCTTTGTTGTTGTGAAACTTTTCTCCAAAGTAAGTCACTTTTATTTTGAAAAGTTTTATCTAATAATGACCTGAGATGGTATGAGTTGCGTCAGTCCAATTACAGTGGAATGAGGCAACAGGTCTGCCGTGCAACCCGTGCCGCACATTGTATGTCTACAGTATGTTGGTCACTTTCTGCTCCTCCTCCACCACAGCATGTAGGAAACATTTTGATAGACGTGACGCATTGCTGCCACACCAACAAGACCAATACACTGTGCAGTGAAGATGGGAATTGGAAACTAAGCACACATATCCAATGAAAAGACCTAATGTCTGAACCAAACCACTTTGTTAAGTTTTTTAAGGTTACTACGTAGCTGCAACCAGTCATTACTACTGCTGCTGCTGCTGCTGCTGCTGCTACTCTTTTTAGTATATATTTCAGGCACAATAACTTCCCTATCACACTTCTTGTCTCCTTAAGCTACAGATGTATTTTTTTTTTCGGATCCATATGGCTTTTGCTCTCATAATTGTACATAAAATTTTGAAGTTTAAGTTAATTCCCCCAAAAGTCGTTTCTACATATGGCTTATCTACCACCATTAGTACAAGAATTACCATCTCCTTGAGAGAGAGAGAGAGAGAGAGAGAGAGAGAGAGAGAGAGAGAGAATTGGTGAATTCACCTATTAAATAATGAAAATAAAAAATAAAATGGTTACAGGCCTGTTTAATGAGCACAATGAATATGAAAACTCTTCCCGCTATTGAAGAGTTAAAATCTTTCTCATTCACACTCCTTTTCCTCATCATTACTTTATTTGCTTTTCTTATCTCTCTCCTCTCTCTCATTCACTTCTCATAAACCTTACTTCTAATCCCTTCAGTACAGGGACACATTTTTTACATCTATCCTACTTTTTATTTCTCGATTTTATACAGGTTCAGAAAATCGTGTGAGGATTAAAAAGTACAGACTGGGCATTAATCTTCTGACCTCTATAGATGGTTCTTAATGTCAAGTAAATTGTCAAATAACTCCCCCCAAAAGTGGTTGTAGTAGTAGTAGTAGTAGTAGTAGTAGTAGTAGTAGTAGTAGTAGTAGTAGTAGTAGTAGTAGTAGTAGTAGCAGTAGTAGTAGTAGTAGTAGTAGTAGTAGTAGTAGTAGTAGTAGTAGTAGTATAGTAGTAATAGTAGTAGTAGTATTAGTATTAGTAGTATTAGTAGCAGCAGCAGCAACAGCAGCAGCAGTAGTAGTAGTAGTAGTAGTAGTAGTAGTAGTAGTAGTAGTAGTAGTAGTAGTAGTAATAGTAGTAGTAATAGTAGTAGTAGTAGTAGTAGAAGAAGAAGAAGAAGAAGAAGAAGAAGAAGAAGAAGAAGAAGAAGAAGAAGAAGAAGAAGAAGAAGAAGAAGAAGAAGAAGAAGAAGAAGAAGAAGAAGAAGAGGAAGAAGATGAAGAAGAAAATAATAATAAAAATAATAATGATGATAATAATAACAATAATAATAATAATAATAATAATAATAATAATAATAATAAGAAGAAATAATAATAATAATAATAAGAAGAAGAAGAAGAAGAAGAAGAAGAAGAAGAAGGAGATGGTGGTAATAGTAATAAAAACAAAAAAAATAATAACTGTAGTAATTGTGGTGGTGGCGATATCGCACGCGAAAATTCAAAAACTAACATATTTACACACACGCCACATTTAGCAAACACTATCTACACCTCCACATATTCTAAAAATGTCTCGAAATACTCCATATATTATTTATCGTGTTGTTAATATATTGCAGAATTAAAGGTGAACTAAACTTCATATTATCCTGTTCTGGCGCTTTGTAGAAAGGAAACCAAGCATTAAAGCTGGTATAACATTAGCAGGTTACCATTTATGTAATACTAGTATGTTAGTAAGGTAAGATCTAATGTGTTTAACAACAATTCACAACATGTGAATACTTGTAGAAAAAAAGTTAAAATAAAATAAACTGATTTTTTCAGTAAACATAAAATTCCTCAGTTTGTTACCTACCTACTTGTACAAGAAACGAATGAGAACAAGATGAAATAATAAAGGACTTAAAAAGAAACAAGAGATTAAGAAGGGGATAGAGGGCAAAAGAGGATGGAAAAACATAAATACATAGATCGTACTAATTGCTGCAGAAAAGAAATTAACATGTCAAGGGAGAAAGTGTGGGTTTCTGCAGAATAGACATGTGACTGCTGAGGGTGGACAAATGAAAGAGAGGAAAGTCACGAGTGAAGACAAACCATTGACAAAAAAAAAAGTGTTGAAATCAAGAGGAACAAAAGGTCAATTTGCAGTTTCAACCATTACTCCCTCCTCGAATACCTTTTACCAACTGACATCACACAGATGTAACTTCTACTAAGGTGCTTTGCCCACCCATGAATCCCCCTCCACCCCCTCAAGGTAAGCTAACCTTTTGTAACCTGCAAGCTTTATCCCTCTCCGGAACCCCGAGATAAAGTAGACAAACTATGTGTAACATACTGAGGAGCTTCATCTCTCCTCTGAACTCCCCACATGACGAATCTAACTAACCTACATCAACAATTTGTAACCTCCTAACAGGTTCAGAGGCATTGCTTTCTTGATGGCATCGCTCTCATCCTCGTCACCTCTCCACTCCTACAAATCACTTTTGGCTGTATCATGTGCTGGTCGATCATCACCTGTCTGCCTTTAAGTGTACGGTTCCTTCCTATATAATGGGTGATCACTACTTTATTTATAATTAAATTCATAATTAAAGGAAAGCTATGTAGATATAATTATAGATGCGATAACTACATTTCAGTGAGACAAGGCAATTGTACATAAGACCGTCCCTCGTCTGTGGCAGCCAAGAAATCAACTATATACTGTTTACCATCAGAATATGTCCAATTAAGACATCTAATACACTATTATGCAGGTACATAACAATAGGAATAATTGCCACCACCAGCACACACACACACACACATACACACACACACACACACACACACACACACACACACACACACACACACACACACACACACACACACACGTGCGGTATTGTGGCTGGTGGTGGCAATTATTCCAAACAATAATTGGTATTGTCGCTGGTGGTGGCAATTATTCCAAACAATAATTCTATTCCACCGCAAACATGCGTATTACTTGTGGACTGTAGTGGTGGGCGGGTTGACACAGTGTGAGGAGAGAATAGGGAGGGCGACTGGTGACTTGGTGATTGGTGAGCACCTCACCATGCGGCAGCTTGGCGTGAGATAGGATGTCGGGACATGGCGCGGCAAGGAAGGAACAAGGGAGGGACACACACACACACACACACACACACACACACACACACACACACACACACACACACACACATTGAGATTACATAAGATTACATTAGGAGTAAAGACACCAGAAGGCCTTTTGGCCTTTAACTAGGGTATCTTCTGAGCTATTTTCTATTTCTATAGAAGTGAACTACGTGTTGGAGATCAGGATAGAAAAGCGAAGGCTCTATCCCCACCCACCTCTCCCTCCGGGTGAAAAATTGTGTGATTGTCAAGATTCCAAAGAAAGGAGATTTAAGTGATTGTGAAATTGGAGGGGTATTACTTTGTCTCCAATAGCTTTGAAAATATTTTGTAAAGTTGTGTTGAATAGAATTGAGTCGGTGTTAGATGGTGTTTTGGGGGAGGAGCAGGCCGGTTCCAGAAAAGGTCGGGGATGTAATGATCAGATCTTTTTTGTTAGGTATTTGATGCAACAGGCAAATGAAATGAAGGCTAGTTTAAGCTTGTGTTTTGTTGATTTTGAGAAGGCTTTTGACAGTGCTTCTAGAGAGGCGATGGGGAAAGTGTTGAGGTATTATGGTGTTCCAGAGTGGTTGGTGAAGTTGGTTAAAGATTTGCATGAGGGCACGTTTTGTAAGGTTATGAGTGATGGGTCCTTGAGTGAGGCTTTTGAAGTTAAGTCGGGTGTGATTCAGGGAGGGATTCTTTCCCCTCTGTTGTTTGTCCTTGTTATTGATTATGTGATGAGGAGGGTTGCAGAGGAAACTAATGCTGGAATTGTGTGGGGAGATGGACGTAAATTAGCAGATTTGGATTATGCAGATGGCATTTGTGCTTATTAGCGAAGGAACAGATGAGATGCAAAGGGTCTTAGATTGTACAGTGAGAGAGGGGGGGAAAGTTGGCTTGATTATTAATTGTGCAAAAACGGAAATGATTAATATGAATATTGCTAACCCAAGAGCAATAATCACATGTGTTCCGAATTTATAACATTTTGGTGAAGGTGGGACCACAGATTCTAGTAGAAACCTATTTTTCGGAAATGTTTATCCAATCGTGACTTAAAACCATCTATAGTGTTCGAGCAAACCACTGATGCTGGGAGTTTATTCCAATGATCCAAGATTCTAACGGAGAAGTACAATTTGCGAGCAATTGTGTTGTGTCGCTGTCCTTTTAGTTTCATACCGTTATTTCTTGTTATTGATACTTGTTCATCTCAAATCATTGTTTTGGATGTATTTTATCGAACTGAATTGGAATTTTGAAAACTTCTATCAGACCCCCCCCTTAATTAAGCGTCTCTTATTGAGGGAGAACACATCAAGCGGTTTTTTAGGCTGAAGGCTTTACTGTAAAAATAGTCCGCTGCGATTCATAGAAGCACACCTGAAATGATGATATTTCTAGATTTGGTTTTGTACTGTTGAATAAGTTTTCGATATTTACCCAACAGTTCCTCGGAGCGAGTCTTACGGACATCATTTGTCCCTGTGTGAAGCACAAAAAGGGATTCATTCGTGGCCTCCTGTGACACCTGATCAAACAAGTCTGTGACGTCATCAACACCTGCTCTTAGTAGACAAAACAAACGTCTTTTTTCTTTCACGTGTCCACAAAACTCTGTCAGGTGCTGTCGGGTCATTGAGTCCCCGACGAGGAAGGTACTTGAAGGCTCATCCTCTTCCTCCAGAATCTGATATCTGTTGGAGCACACGGTAGGTTGAATAACTTGTCGCACAGGTTTGGACCCCCTCCTTACGCGCGTGACGTCAGCCTCTGAAAGGGCATTTACAGTGTCAGGTACTAGTGACTAAGGCGGTGTGGGTAGTGTGGCGGCAGAGGGTGTGGCGGCTGAGGGCACTGTGGCTGCAGTGGGCGGTGTGGGCAGTGTGGAGGAGGAGGAGGAGGAGGAGGAGGAGGAATAGGGAGAGGAAGAGGAGTAGGAGGAGGAGGAGTAGGAGGAGGAGGAGGAGGAGGAGGAGGGGGAGGGTTGAGGAGGAGGAGGAGGAGGAGGAGGAGGAGGAGGAGGAGCAATACAAAGGAATACAAGGAATACAATTTACATACATACAAGGAATACAAGGAATATAAGGAATAAGATTTAAGTCTAATCACGGTAGCATCAGTATGTTTGTTTGCTATGCATCTACAAATGGTGTGCCCGGTGATAAAAAAGATGAGTTTTATGGTAAACTGCAAGATGTAGTAAGCAGAGTCGCTAGGCATGACATTTTGTTGTGTGTCGGTGATTTCAATGCGGTACTGGGACGTTCTAATGAAGGGTTTGAGGCGTGTATGGGTAAAATGGGTGCTGGAAAAGAAATGATTGATAATGGAGTGAGATTTGGAAGTTTTTGTCTGGCAAACGATTTGATCATCGGGGGTACACTATATCAGCATCGTAGCATACATAAAACAACATGGGTGTCGCCGTGTGGGAAATACAAAAATCAAATTGATCATGTCGCTGTCAGTAAGAGACATCGAAGTTCTTTGCTAGATGTTTGTGTGAGAAGAGGTGGTGATATTGGTAGCGATCATTAGCTAGTGGTAGCAAAATTAAAACCTAAACTGAAAGCTCAGAAGAGAGAGGAGGCTCAACCAAATAGGTTCGGTAGGAGGAGGGCAAGGCGAAAGAAATGGATGTCTGATGAAACTTGGGATACGATTAAAAAGAGGAGAGAGGCGAAACTTAGGAGTGAAGCTGGCCGAGTTGATGATCGTGAGGTTGAGTTAGCAAGGGCAGAATTCTGGAGTCTGCACTCTGAGGTGAGAAGATTGGCCAAAAGAGATAAAAGAAGACAGATAAATGAGAAGGTGGCGGAGACTGAAGTTTTACTTAATGAAAACGATAGACAAAGTCAGAGGATAGCCTACAGGGCAATTAAAAAGTTGAATGGGTGTTATAATAAGCGTAAAGAAATTCCAGTTAAAGACCGAAATGGATTTACTCACTAAGGACAATGACATGAAAAATAGGTGGAAGGAGCATTTTGAAACAGTTTTAAATAGGCCAATACCACCGGCAGAGGACATGCCAGAAGCTGAGAGAGATTTGAATTTAGGAGGAGGAGAGATTACGTTAGAAGAAGTAGAGAAGGCAATAGGGCAGTTGAAGAATAATAAGGCACCAGGGGAAGATGGAGTTTTTCCGGAGATGTTTAAAGCGGATGAAGATAGGTTGCCGCTAATTTTGGTTAAGTTACTTAATAAAATTAAAGAAAGTAGGATGATAACGTCGGAATGGAAAAATGGTGTGATTGTCAAGATTCCAAAGAAAGGAGATTTAAGTGATTGTGAAATTGGAGGGGTATTACTTTGTCTCCAATAGCTTTGAAAATATTTTGTAAAGTTGTGTTGAATAGGATTGAGCCGGTGTTAGATGGTGTTTTGGGGGAGGAGCAGGCCGGTTCCAGAAAAGGTCGGGGATGTAATGATCAGATCTTTGTTGTTAGGTATTTGATGCAACAGGCAAATGAAATGAAGGCTAGTTTAAGTTTGTGTTTTGTTGATTTTGAGAAGGCTTTTGACAGTGTTTCTAGAGAGGCGATGGGGAAAGTGTTGAGGTATTGTGGTATTCCAGAGTGGTTGGTGAAGTTGGTTAAAGATTTGCATGAGGGTACGTTTTGTAAGGTTATGAGTGATGGGTCCTTGAGTGAGGCTTTTGAAGTTAAGTCGGGTGTGATTCAGGGAGGGATTCTTTCCCCTTTGTTGTTTGTCCTTGTTATTGATTATGTGATGAGGAGGGTTGCAGAGGAAACTAATGCTGGAATTGTGTGGGGAGATGGACGTAAATTAGCAGATTTGGATTATGCAGATGACATTGTGCTTATTAGCGAAGGAACAGATGAGATGCAAAGGGTCTTAGATTGTATAGTGAGAGAGGGGGGAAAAGTTGGCTTGATTATTAATTGTGCAAAAACGGAAATGATTAATATGAATATTGCTAACCCAAGAGCTTGCGTGATTGGGGGAAGAGTTGTGAAACAAGTAGAAAAGTTTTAATATCTTGGTACGCTTTTGTCTATGGATGGATCGTTAAAAGTGGAGTTTGAGGAAAGGTTAAGGAAGGCGAATCAAGCGATGGGTATGTTAAAAACTGTGTAGAATAATAATAACTTTTCAGTACACACTAAAATAAAAATTTATAAAACTATGGGTAGAATTATTTTGATTTATGGGCATGAATCGTGGTATAGTACAGTAACATCGGATAAGAAATTCGTGGTTTTCGAAAATAAGGCTTTGCGAAGGATTTTAGGAGATAAGTGGTCGCATAGGGTTTCAAATGATAGAGTGAGAGAAATTACGGGTGTGCAACCGGTAGATGAATATGTTAGATTGTCTCGATGGAAGTGGCTAGGGCACGTCTTCAGAAGGGAGGGAGTGATTGTACGGGGAACACCCGGTTTGCAAGTGCAGGGTAGAAGAGGGAGAGGAAGGCCGAAGGAGACGTGGATGCACACAATGAGGCGAGAAGCTGGTGAAGAGTGTTGGGAGGATTTGGAGGAGTTGGCACAGGATAGATGGTGGTGGCGTGAATTCATTGAGGCCCTATGCATCCCTCAGGGTGCCACAGGAGTTGATTGATTGACAAGGAATACAAAGGAAGGCCAAGCAGCAGCAGACCTTTTTTTTGTCCTCTCAAGGCTGCTTGGTTACTAATGCTAACTATCTACAGGGAAGAGACACAGGACAGTACAGGAGAAGGCTCCTCCCCAATCTCCACTCCCTCCAGCTTTTGCTGGCATGGAAAATAGCTTGGAATAGTACCATGCAGTATGGAAAAACTAGCATGAAATTTTCACAGGAAAGGATGAGAGGAAATTTTGCTATTCACCTATGGTGAACTTAACATGTCTATCTAAAAAGAAAAGAAACATCTATCTTAAAAAGAAAATAAACAGAAACCATGACATACGTGTTAAGATTATTCGGACTAGAAGAGAGCTTTTTCGAGGTTAGCTTTTAAATGTTTATCAATTTTGTTATTAAATGGTGGAATAGAGCTGCTGTTTACTATTTCAGAGAGCAGTTTATTCCAGATGTTAACAACTCGGTTACAGAAAAAGTACTTGGCCTCGTGAGATTTAAAGCGCTTATGTATAATTTTGCAACCATTATTTCTTGTTGTGTTTGAATTATCAATGTTAAAATACTTATTAACGTTAAGATTACTATACCCTTCAAAAATTTTGAAAACTTCGATTAGGTCTCCTCCCATCCTGCGCTTTGTTAAGCTAAATAGGTTTAATTCTTCCAGTCGTTCCTCATATGCCTTATTTCTCAGTCTTGGGATCATTCTAGTGACTCTGCGTTGTATTTTTTTCAGTTTTTTCATGTCTTTTCTGTAGTATGGTGACCAGAACTGCACACAATATTCGAGTTTAGGACGCATCAATGCCTTGTATAAGGCAAGTATGACCTTTTCAGATTTAAATTCGAAGGTTTTTCCAATGAACCCTACTAATTTATTTGCCGTTTTCACTGTTTCTGTACAGTGTTGGCTCGGCTAAAGATCCTTTGATACCACAACACCAACATCTACTTCTTTTTCTGTACTTGCCAGAGGGATATTTTTCAAGTATTTAGTTTTGACATTGTTGTTCCTGATATGAAGGAGCTTGCACTTTTCTACATTAAAGGAGTTACGTTATTTTTATGATGTAGTTCAGAAACAGTTGTTTGTTCTTCTTCGTTACAATTTATAAATCTTAAAGCTTTATTAATTACTTTTTGCATTTTTCTTTTTTGTGAAGGTGAGGCCATACATATAGGTATTGGAGGGTACTATATTACTGGAATTAATAATGTTTTTATTAAAGTTGTTTTAATTCTAGGTGTTAATTTACTAAATCTACGGAGTTGTGACAGAATACCATTTCTTTTTTTAATTGCTTGCGTTACATGACCAACAAACCCGCGATTTGTAATATTCAGCCCAAGAAGTTTTCCTGATTTACAAGTTTCAATCTCTTTATTGTTTACTTTAATTGTGTGTGTTTTAAGTTGAGCGATAGGTATGATTTAGAATTTTTCCTCACTGGTTTTTATTGTCCACTTTCTTTCAAATTTATTTATTCTTTCAATTTCTCTTTGTACTTTAAGTTTCATAATATTTTTAGATTTAGATGGTGAGGTTATTATTTGCGTGATGTCATCGGCATACATGGTATCTAAGCAGCCGTTTTCTGGTGGAGGAAGGTCGTTGGTATAGAGTGTGTAAAGAGTTGGTGATAAGACACTTCCTTGAGGCACACCACTTAATAATTTAATTTCTTTACTGTGTTCTTTACCAAAATTTATTTTTGCAGCTCTATTAACTAATAAATTACATAAAGTCTTTTCGAGGACATCAGGAACATAAAGATTTAATATTTTATACCTAAGCCCATTGTGCCATACTTTGTCAAATGCTTTTTCAACATCTCTGCCAAGGCATTTGCTTTAGTTTCATAAGTTGTTGTTATTGCGGTGTGTGTGCCTTTATACGTTCTAAATCCATGTTGTCGCTCTTTCGTTACTTCTTTTTCATCTAAAAAGGTCTTGCTTGTAATAGTCTTTCGTAAATTTTACCAGGAACTTCTAGCAGTGAAATTGGTCTATAATTGATGGGATTAGTAGGAGCTTTATCTTTCTTAGGTATGCATTTTATTATTCCTTTCTTGAATGAGTTAGGGAAATATCCAGCTGAAAAGCATGCGTTGAAGATATTTTTTAATTGTTCTATTATTTTATTGGTATAGATTTCTAAGATTACCTTACTAATTTTTGTGGAACCAGGTGTTTTTTTTTAGATCTTTTAATTAAAATTTTAATTTCTTCTACATTCTACATTTTTCTTGAATGAAAATCTTCAGTGTTAACTCTACTTAAGTCGACTGTTGGATATGGTTTGACTTTGTTACTTTTAGCTTGAATAAATCTGTCAATGAGTTCTGAATGATGTTTGTCAAAGTTATTTTCTTCTTGTTCTGAGATTCTAAAGACATTTTTTCCGGTTTGCTCCATAAGATTACATTTCTCTTTATCAGTATAGTGCTTTTTCCCCTCTGAGTCTTTCAAATAGTTAGTGTATGTAGTATTTTTCCCTTTTAATATCTTAATTTTGTTCCAAAACTCTTTTCTATTTTTACAGTTATCTGATATATGATTAATTTGGTGCTCCCAGTTGTTGTTATAAGCTTCTTTGCATTTTATTCTTAATTCTGATTTAATTCTTTGATGTTCTCTGTAAGTTGCCATTGTCCATCCAAAGTGTGTTGCATATCCTTTTAATGTTTAATGTTGTTGTTCTAATTCTTTTATTTCTTGAGTTGTTTTTAATTCATATATATACTGATAGCTGGATCTCGGTATGGCAAGATCCATTGCACTTTTAACTGTTTTAATCCAATTTTGTGTTGCAGCTTCAAGTTGATCAATAGTTGAACCATTTAAGTCATTTACGTTAATTTGGGAATCGAGTTTATGCTTAAATACATCCCAGTCTGCCTTATCGGTTTGGATGCTCGACACCCTTGAGGACCCTGAGGAGCTATGGGATACCTTCAAACGTGAGACTCTTGAGGCTGCCAAGGAATTCATTGGGGAGCGCCCGAGGTCACTGAGTGGCTTCACCTCGGTAGAGACACTGGAAAGTATTGAGGAGAGCCGCGCTGCCAGACTTGCTGGGGACCATGACCAGTACAGGGCTCTGTCACGTAGGACTAGAACTCTTCTGAGAAGAGACAAGGAGAGGTACGTCAGGGGTCTCGCTGAGGATGTCGAGTGTCATTTAAATGCTAATGACCTCAGACCTGCCTATCGAGCTCTGAAGAAACTCCGCTCCAAGTCTACTTCTCAGGTGAGTGCTATCCGAACAGCAGATGGTTGCCTCGTATCGGACGCAGATGGGCAGATGGCTCGTTGGGCTGAGTACTTTGAGCAGCTGTTCACGGTGGATCCTCCAAGCGGACAGCTCCGGACTGCAGGGTTGCAGACGCTGGATGCTGATCCACCCATTGACGAAACTGCACCCTCCATTGGCGATGTCAAGGAGGCTGTGGCAAAGTTGAGGGGTGGAAAGGCAGCTGGCATCTGCAACATCAGTGCGGAGCTGCTCAAAGCTGGGGGTGAAGCCATGATCCGTGGGTTGCATGCTGTCTTGACTGCTGTATGGCATTCAGGTACCATTCCCCCTGACTGGAAGAAGGGGTTGGTCGTCCCTATCTGGAAGGGGAAAGGGGACCGTCAAGACTGCAACAACTACCGTGGAATAAAGCTGCTCAGCGTACCAGGCAAGGTGCTTGCCCATTTGCTGCTAACACGGATCCGCACTCACCTGCTGAAGCATCAGAGACCTGGGCCCGTATCCACGAAAACTGTCTGAGGCCGACGCTGGCTAAGTACAAAATCGCACTTAGCTTATGGACGACGATTTAGGGCCGACGGCAGCCGTCGTGCTTAGTGCAGCTCAGCGAGCGCGCTGGAACGCATCGCTTACCAAATGTCGACATGAATTATATTAAACGAAACATTATTATACTAACATTTTCTTTGTTTTTTATTTGTATAAATTCACAATACAACTGCTGCGTAAGTAACATTAAGCAGACGATAACACTTAAGAAAAAGAAGAAATGTATTCCTGTTGGCAACGAGCAAACACTCCTCCTCTCCCAGCAGCAGCGCTACTCTCAACACAGCAAGCACAGCATCACCTTTCCTCCCCAACTATACCAGGTAAGGCTTCAAGGTATCAACAAACATTGCTTATTAGTACTTTGTTAATTCAGACAGCCTTGAAAGGTAAAGGTCGCTCTACTTACTTGTCTTTGTCTGTTTCTCAGCGATCTGACTACACAGTAGTTAAGGAAGCCATACTTAACTGTTATGAACTAACTGCCCAGGCTTACAGATTGAAGTTTAGGAACTCTATGAAAGAACCCAGCCAGACTTTTATTGAATACGCTCATGTAGTGAGAAAGCTCAGAGATAGATGGATATCTGCCAGTAAAGTAAGTACATTTGATGAGGTACTAGAACTAATTGCACTTGAGCAATACTTAAGAGGAGTAAGTCCAGAAGTCCGTATATATTTATGTGAGAAAGAAGTAATAGAACTTGATAGAGCAGCAATTCTAGCTGAGAATTAGTCTAATTCATTTACCTAAAAAGTTTCAGTATGCTGCCAAACCAGTCCCGTCTGTTCCTCATGGTAAGTCAGTATCTGGGCAGATGAATGGCAATTTCAATAATCCTGTTAAACCTGAGTCAAAGTTCAATGGTTCACAATCTGCCCAAAGGAGTAATATGCAGTGGAGTAAATCAGTGTGTTTCTATTGCAAGAAACCGGGGCATATGATTGCCGACTGTAGTAAAAGACTACACAATCTTCAGTATAAGTCTAATCTGAAGCCAAATGTAAACTTTGCTTTTTCCCAGACAGATAGTTTCGATCCGTCAAGTGTTCTAAGTGAACCAGTGTGTAAGGATCCTCAGTTGTGTTTCAAGCCTTTTACATTTGGTGGATTTATATCTCAAACTGAAGATAGTGAAGCAGTGCCAGTGCAGATTATGAGGGATACTGGAGCCTCTCATAGCATAATTGTAAAAGGATCAGTGCCTTTCTTAAATGACACATACTGGTGATAGTGTTGTTATGAGAGGATTAGGTGGAACTATTACTGTCCCTTTGTGTCGTGTGTATCTGAAATCTGATCTTGTTTCTCAGCCAGTGGTGGTGGGTGTACAGGAATCTTTGCCAGTTGATGGGGTGTCATTCTTACTTGGAAATGATATTGCTGCCAGTCTCATTGTTCCAGATCCTATTGTAACTAACGACCCCCTAAACATAAGTCCAACTGCTGATGTTGAGAGACTGTATCCTGACCTTTACCCCTCCTGTGCTGTCACTCGCAGTCAAGCTAGGCGTGAATTGTCAAATGAACCTTCAATGGATATTGAAAGTTCTAATGAGTGGGACCTTGATGACTTGTTTTCTGAAGTGGAGTCACGTGATGAAGAGCCAGTTGCTTACAGAGTAAGCATATACGATGATAAAGTGGAACCAAAGACCACTGCAGAGAAGGAGGACATGAAGAATGTCCCTGTTACACGTGAGATGTTAATTGATGTCCAAGAAAATTATTCTAAGCTAGTCTCTTTTATGTCCAGAGCTGTTAATGTGGAAGAGATTGCAGACACACCTGTATGCTTTTATGTCAAGTCGGGCATACTCATGCGTAAGTTTCGCCCACCTGAAGTTCCTGCCAGTGAGACCTGGAGGGAAGTTCATCAGATTGTTGTGCCCACTTGCTATAAAGGTAACGTGTTGCATCTTTCCAATGACCACATAGGAGGACATCTTGGAGTCAAGAAGACTTTAGACAAAATCCTTAGGTATTTCTATTGGCTAGGTATAACTTCTGATGTGGCAGAATATTGTAGATCTTGTCATATTTGTCAACTCTCTGGTAAACCTAATCAAGGCATTAAACCTGGTCCACTACATCCTATTCCTGTAATGAGTGAACCGTTTGCTAAGGTAATAATTGATGTTGTGGGCCCTCTACCCAAGACTAGAGGTGGTAATGAATATATGTTAACCATTATGTGTACCACAACGAGGTATCCAGAAGCCATCCCTTTGAGACGTATAACATCAAAATCAATCATACCCATACTGACTAGATTTTTCACTCAGTTTGGTCTACCTCGTGTAGTACAGTCAGATCAGGGCAGTAACTTTACTTCAGCTATCTTTCAACAAGTCATGGCCACTTTGGGCATAAAACAATATTTAGCTTCTGCATACCACCCGGAAAGTCAAGGTGCTCTTGAGCGGTTCCACCAGACTCTCAAGAGCATGCTGACTAAATTTTGTTTAGAAAATACATGTGACTGGGATGAAGGTATTCCGTATGTATTGTATGCCATCAGAAGTGCGAAACAGGAGAGTCTTGGATATTCACCTTATGAACTGTTATTTGGGAGAGACATTAGAGGTCCGTTGAAACCGTTACAGGAAAGTAGGTTAGATGAACGTGATTCAGTTACTCTAAGTGAATATGTAGTGAAAATGAAAGATAGACTAAAAAGTGCCCAAGAACTGGCTAAGAAAAATTTATTAGAAGCTCAGGCAGAAATGAAGAGGCAATATGACAAAGATTCAGTGCACAGATCATTTCAACCAGGAGATAAAGTGTTGCTGTTTATGCCATTAAGGTTTCCACTCCAAGCAAAGTACCAGGGACCATTTGAAGTTTTCAGTAAAGAGAGTGACGTAAATTATGTCATTTCTACACCTGGTAGGCGAAAAGGGAAAAGATTAGTCCATATAAATCTTCTAAAGGAATATTACCCAAGGAATGATGTAAATTTGGTGTATGTCAAACAAGATGTTAATAATGCTGAGGAATGGAAAGACCAAGATGCCTGCGAGAATTTTATGAGCGGAAAGGAGGTCAAATTAAAGAATTCTGATATACTCAATGAGCCGTGCATTAAGACCCATCATTTACTTCAGGAGCAGAGGACGGAAGTGCATGAGCTGCTGGAAGAATTTAGAGAGTTTTGCAGATGTGCCTAAACCCAGTCCTACTGTGGTGTATGAGGTTCGGTTTATGGATGGTGCGTTTCCTATCAAGCAGTCGCCCTACCGTGTGTCTCCTGACAAGCGACGGATTCTGAAAGAAGAGGTACAATTCCTGCTTCAACATGGTCTAGCCGAACCAAGCAACAGTGAGTGGGCCTCTCCGTGTGTGCTTGTTCCCAAGCCGGACGGAAGTTTCCTCTTGTGTACAGACTACCGGAAGGTGAACCAGCTCACCCGCGCTGACAGTTTTCCACTACCTCGCATCGACGACATCATAGATTCGGTGGGGAATGCTGCTTACGTCACGAAGCTGGATCTTCTAAAGAGTTATTACCAAATACCCTTGTCAGAGGAGGCCAAGAAGATATCTGCCTTTGTGACTTTTGACGGCCTCTATCAGTACACTGTCCTTCCCTTTGGGATGCGAAACGCTCCGGCAGTCTTCCAGAGGTTAATGTCAGTAATCACCACAGGACTTGAAGGGGTGAGCGTGTACCTGGACGATCTGGTGGTATATTCATCTTCCTGGCCTCAACATCTTGCTGCATTGGAGGCTCTCTTTCAACGTCTATCAGACGCTAAACTTACAGTGAATCTAGCAAAGAGTGAATTTGGGCATGCACGAATTACCTTCCTGGGACATGAAGTGGGTGGAGGAATTGTTGCATCTGTTGCAGCCAAGGTGGATGCTATCTGTAAGCTGCCCATACCAAGCAACCGGAAAGCCGTACAACGATTTTTGGGAATGGCTGGCTATTATCGACGATTCTGCTCAAACTTCTCGGTAGTTGCTGCTCCACTCACAGACCTCGTCAGCCCTCATAAGAAGTTTGTATGGTCACCAGCATGTCAGACGGCATTTGATAACATCCGTTCTCTACTCATTACAACGCCAGTCCTGAGAGCACCCGATTTTCATCGTCCATTCCAAGTACAAGTAGATGCAAGTGATATTGGTGCTGGTGCCGTACTGCTACAAACTGATGACACTAACATAATGCATCCAATATGTTACATGTCGACAAAGTTCAAGTCTTTCCAGAAAAACTACAGCACTATAGAAAAAGAAGCTATTGTATTGATGATGGCACTAGAAAAATTTGAAATATATCTTGGCAACACTAATCAGAAATTTATTATATACAGTGATCATAATCCACTGCAATTTGTGTCTCGGATGAGAAATAAAAACCAGCGTCTGACTAGGTGGTGGTTAACATTACAATGTTATAATATGGAAATAAGACACATAGCCGGTAAAGATAACCTTATTGCGGACGCGTTGTCTCGCGCTCCAGATTTATTAAAACACCCGTGTTTTAATTTTAAGGATGGGTGTGTGACAGGAAACTACCTTATTGTAAATATATTGTTTTCGATAGGAAGGAGTGTAAAAAGTAATTATGTAATGACTGTTGTGTACGAGGGAACTGCCGTGGGTGAACTGGTTTGGTGTGTTTGAAATCAGAGTTGGAAGCTCTGAGGTTAACTTGGTGTACCGGACGGTGGTGTCTGGCAGAAGCAGACCGGGACTGGTGGAGTGTGGTGGACTGGTGGCTGTGGTGTGGGTAGCGCGCCACGCACCGAGGACTTACTTGCAGGTTTTTATAAATTAAGTTTGCTCAAGTGTATTATATTCTGGCTGTGTTTCTTTCTAGAAGTAATTAGGATATATGGTGTGACGTGTTGTATCGTGGGTATTTTGTGCTGTGTCGGTATTGGGGTGATTGTTTGGGAATGGGTTGATGGTGAATTGTGCTGTGTGCGTTATTCATGTATTAGGTTAAGGATATTAGATGTAAGTTTTCATTATATTAATTATACCCAAAATTCACTCTTATCTTAAAATCCCGCTGACTAAACGAGGGTTGAAAAGTAATAGGACCTGGTGTGTTTTGTCTGTGCGTCGTTACAGTTCACCCTCGCCTCCTATCATGCTGGAGGAGTGATGGCATAACAATATATTTATATATATATATATATATATATATATATATATATATATATATATATATATATATATGGGGAAGAGAATGAAATGAAAAGGAAAAGGACAACTAATGAGCGCAATGAATCCTGAGGTGACTAACATAAACACAACGCCTAGTCTCGCACATTCTCCCTACCTCCTCCAATTCTACAATAGGCTTTGTCTCACTTTTTTTCTTTTTATTTTCGCGATAGCTGCAGCTTACAAGACAAGCTCTCAAGACAATCTTGAGAACCGACAAAGCATTTTTGTGGCTTTGAAAAAATTATCTTGGCGAGAGAGTAGTGTCACAGAATACAGTAACATTTGCCTTTGCTCTGCCAGGTGACGGTGACAAGCTCCGAGGTGAAGATGAGCCTGGATACACAAGAGGACTACCAGCTAGAGGTGGCCACGGTTGGAGGCGTCACTACTGCCACCATCAACGTCAACACTTTCTTTGGAGCGCGTCATGCACTTGAGACCCTCACACAACTCACCGAGTACCAGGCGATTCATTCGTGTTGTTAATATTTGTGCAGGAGGATTAGCTCGTAATTTGCCGTCCTTTAACTTGGTCACATGTTTTCTTTACATTTTACCTAGTACATTAGAGAGAGGGAGAGAGAGAGAGAGAGAGAGAGAGAGAGAGAGAGAGAGAGAGAGAGACTATTAGTAATTCATACGAATATATTCCTTTGTATTGTGTGTGTGTATCGTGACAGGAGACCCAGGGGCTGACAATGGTTGTTACCAGCGCTTCGGTGAGGGATTCGCCGGCCTTCTCTTACCGAGGACTTCTGCTCGACACCTCCAGAAATTTTATCAGTGTCGCTGCGCTCAAGTGAGTCACTATTATCATCATCATCATCACAATTTTTCTTTTTATCTTTTTGTAAGAAGAGTACTGGGCAAAGGAAAAGTCGAAAAAAAGTAATAAGAATTGGAAAAAAGGGCCACTTATATGCCAATCGCAAAGGAAAAAAAGAATAATCACTATCATCGTTATCGTTATTAAGTTCTCATTATTATTATAATTTTCATAATTTTCCCAACAATCATATTAATTACCTATCATTACAATCATTGTCGTCATCATTATCTCCATTACCATAATGTCATCATTACCATTGTCATTATCACAGTTGTTATTATCATTATCATCCTTATTTATCAGAATTATCCTCATTATCATGGTCACTAACATTGATGTAATTGTCAGTATCATTATTATCATCACCATAATCACAAATAGCATTACAAATTTTTCTTCTTCTCATTATCATCATAATTTTCATTATCGACATTATGATAATTATCATTGTCATTATAATTATTATTGTTTTCATTATCATTACCGTGGTGATCAATCACTACTGTCGTTACTATGGTTATCATTATCATTACCCTTAACATTGCTGTCATTATCATTGCCATCATTATCTCAGGTATCACTATCAATATCACCTTTATTGTCTCTATCTTTTTCATCGTTATTACCATCATCATCGTGAGTATCATAAGTCATTGTCATTGTGTCATTATCATTATCATCATCATCAGTCATCATTATTACCATCATCATCGTGAGTATTATAAGTCACTATTATTGAGTAATTATTGTTATCATCATCTTCTTTGTCATTAACATCAGCATCATCCTCACATAATCGTTGTTGTCGTCATTATCATCATGAACATCAAGAAGAGGAAGATGAAACTCGAAAAGACTCATGTAATACCTCAAACCAACGCCATATTGCTTTAATTTCCCACTCTCTAACTAAATTTATCAGTTTTCTACCTTTCATCTGACGCCTCTGATTATAAGAAAGTCTTTGGATATGTAGCTTCAGGAACACGTTCAGTTTATCTTTCCTTTCGTAGAGATCTCCATTCTTGGAGACTTCGATGTTCACCACCAGCTTTGGTCTTCTTCTTAACTGATCATGCTGATGAACTAACCTTCAACTTTGCTATCCTCCATGACCTAGAGAAACTGGTGCAATACACAAATTGTATGCGCTACCTTCTTGCGAATGTATTTTTTTCTTTTATGCAAAAGGAAAACTGGCCAAGGTCTATAAAAGTGATGAAACAAAAAGGCCCACTTCGATGCCAGCACCCAAGCAGGGCTGAATGAGATAACCAAAAGAATGGAATAAATGTCTTAAAACCTATCTCTTAAATGAGTTCATGTCTTAGATAGATAGAAATGCAGAAGCAGGTAGGGAATTTTATAGTTTACCAGAGAAAGGGTTGAATGAGAGGAGTACTGGTTAACACTTGTATTAGAAAGGTGGACATAATAGGGGCTAATGAAAGGAAAATCTTGTACATCAAGGAGGTATGCCGTTAGCAAGATCAGGTTATTAACTTCCATGAAAAAAGTGATAAAAATTAGCAAAACATGAAACATTGCGGTGGTGACAATCAATCAGAGAAGAAAAATTAACTAGACGAAAAGCTTTTGATTTCACCTTATCTAATAAAACATACATGCGGAGAGTACTCCATACATGGACGGATAAGACCGCTTTACAGAGTTAATCGTTGGTGAGGGGGTGAAAATACTGGCTGAGACGATTCCGAACGCTTAAATTCAAAATAGTTGTTTTACCTAGAGATGAGATGTGAAGTTTCTGGTTTAGATTATAAGTAAAAAAAAAAAAAAAACCGACCGAGGATATTCAGTGTAGAAGCGGATGACAATTGAGTCGTACTGAAAAAGAGGGTATAGTTGTCTAGAAGTTTGTCAGACTGATAGATGGAGATTATTTTTAAGGCATTTAACAATATCAAGTTTTTTTTTTTCTGCACCAATAAAATGTTAGAGAGATATGACCAGGTGTTCTGTGGCGCCCCTGTGCGATCTTTTTACTTCCTGAATAGATGGTCGTCTATAAAAAGATGTGATAATGTGTAGGGTGGTATCATCGACGTAGGGGTAGATAGGACAAGAAGTATGATTTGGAACATCAATGATGAATAATTGCAAGAGAGTGAGTGATAGGGCAGAATCCTATGGAACACGACTGTTAATGGATTTATGAGAACAGTGGCCGTCTACCACAGTAGCAATAGAACGCTCAGAGGTAGAGTTCCAGAGATAAGGTAGGAGGATAGTTTAAAGATCGAAACTTCATGCCAGACTCTATCAAAAACAAAAGCAAATGCAAAAGTTTAATCAAAATATAGAAAAGAGAATAAAGAAAGAAAATAATAAATAAAGAAAGCGATAAAGAGAGCGAGAAGATCACCAGTAGAGGTGCAAGCATGAAGGCACAGTTTTTTTATATGAATGGGAGGGACCCCATCATATCCATAAACATTCCGAAGATTTAACATAGACCGAATCAGATTCCTCCAATTGATGATATCACCCTTCTCTTTTCCACTTCTTTTCGGAGACGCCTGACCATTTAAGAAGTAAACAGTTCACGCAGACCACAAAACATTCAACTTCTGATATTACTAAAATTTCCGATTGCATCAGGCCAATTTGGTATTGTTCAATGCCTCAAAAATTCAATCTACCAACATCTATCAGCTCACCACAGCCATCCAGATATCTATTGCTTTTTTTTTCTTCATTTCAACTCGTGTCCCACTTTTTTGCACATATCGTCTTTTGTATTTTAGACAGAACGGAATGAAAAGTTATGAATCTAATAATTCCTTTTATCTTACTCTGTTCAACCTCTTTCTCATCACCGTAGTGTTGCGCACCTTATCTTCTACCGCTATTTTTACACTCACTGACCTGATTTTACTAACTGAATGACCTCCCCTACGCCCGCGGCGTCACTACAGATTTTTTTTTGTATTTTCCGTTTTTCTGTCCACCTCTCTAGTAAAAGAGGTGACCAGAATTCTTAATCATTCAATACCTTTCTCTGGTAATTTTTGTAACTCCCTGAATGCTTCTGTATTTCCTCGTTTAGGCGACTTGAACTTTTTAAAGATACTTATCAATCTATTTTTACTACTTTATTTTATATATTGTGTGAATTGGCACTAAATTAGCCTTTCCTTGGCCAATGGCCCTCTTACACTAAAAAAAAAAAAAAAAAAAAAAAAATTATTATCACCATCATCATCGTTACCATATCCTTTTTCTCTTCATCATTAACATATTATTGTCATTACCACGGTCATAATCATCATCACCTGAACCGCCACCACTACCACCAATTATCATCTCTATTGTCACTACCACTACCACAATAGCTTCATTTCTAATGAATATATACTTAAGATCTCTATATAATCTCTCGTAATGAATATGACCTGTATAATCTGATTCGCTTTGCTCTTTCACCTCACCAATTATTTTCAAATTCCATACAGATTATTAGCAGAAGGTTCAAGATTGTCTGTCCTTTCAGTAACATATAAATATTCCTAATTTGTTAATAGAATTAAAGAAAAAAACTTTCACTAGCGTTTTCAAAGTAGTCAAGGTTCGGCGGAGAATGATTTCAGAATACGGTCTTATTTGTCACCTACAGGCGTACGATAGATGCTCTGGCTGCCTGCAAGCTGAACACGCTGCACTGGCACATCACAGACACGCACTCCTTTCCGCTGTACCTCGACAAATTACCGAACATGGTGTATTACGGTGCTTATTCCTCAGAACAAGTATATTTTCCCGCTGACGTGCGTGAAATCTTACACTATGCAAGAGTGAGAGGTGTTCGTGTCTTGCCTGAGTTTGATGCCCCAGCTCATGTTGGCAATGGATGGCAGTGGGGAGAAATGCAAGGCCTCGGCAAACTGGCGGTGTGCGTGAATAAGGCAAGTGTGCAGAGTAGATTAAGCTTGTATGATGTTTTTTCTTGTAAAAATGAGCATATCTTGTAATTTAATTGGATATTACAAGGATGACATAAGCAAAATTCTCAGGGTTACTAATCAGGGCAGTACAAGAAATAAGGGGTTGAACCTTGATAAAATTACTGTAGATTAAGAGAAAAAAAATAGAAAGAACATTTTTGTTAGTGCTGAGTTTTTAGAAAGAGCCAAATTTTCATTAATGTCACCATTTTACATTCAAGGAGTCGTGGAAAGGTTACTGTTTGCAGCCTCCGTGTGGTCAATTCAACCTGGCCAACCCCAACATGTACAGTGTATTGGGGCAGGTTTACAACGAGTTTGTGGACGTGTTTGGTCCCATTGATCTCTTCCACTATGGCGGCGAGGAGGCGAGTGGCAAGTACTCTCTCTCTCTCTCTCTCT
>CM035223.1:4231085-4246042 GCA_020233015.1 Callinectes sapidus
TAGATAAAAAACACACACACACACACACACACACACACACATATATATATATATATATATATATATATATATATATATATATATATATATGGGGAAGGGAGTGAAATGAAAGAGAAAATGACAAATAATGAGCGCAATGAATCCTGAGGTGACTAA
Source organism: Callinectes sapidus (assembly GCA_020233015.1). Taxonomy (NCBI): domain Eukaryota; kingdom Metazoa; phylum Arthropoda; class Malacostraca; order Decapoda; family Portunidae; genus Callinectes; species Callinectes sapidus. The sequence goes on from CM035223.1 coordinate 4,231,242, forward strand.
CAAACACAACGCCTAGTCTCGCACATTCTCCCTACCTCCTCCAGTACTACAATAGGCTTTGTCTCAGTTTTTTTTCTTTCTTTTCTCGCGATAGCTGCAGCTTACAAGACAAGCTCTCAAGACAATCTTGAGAACCGACAAAGCATTTTTGTGGCCTTGAAAAAATTATCTTGGCGAGAGAGTAGTGTCACAGAATACAGTCTAACATTTGCCTTTGCTCTGCCAGGTAACGGTGACAAGCTCCGAGGTGAAGATGAGCCTGGATACACAAGAGGACTACCAGCTAGAGGTGGCCACGGTTGGAGGCGTCACTACTGCCACCATCAACGCCAACACTTTCTTTGGAGCGCGTCATGCACTTGAGACCCTCACACAACTCATCGAGTACCAGGTGATTCATTCGTGTTGTTAATATTTGTGCAGGAGGATTAGCTCGTAATTTGCCGTCCTTTAACTTGGTCACATGTTTTCTTTACATTTTACCAGTACATTACAAAGAGAGAGAGAGAGAGAGAGAGAGAGAGAGAGAGAGAGAGAGAGAGAGAGAGAGAGAGAGAGAGAGAGAGAGAGAGAGAGAGAGAGAGAGAGAGACTATTAGCTGCAGTAATTCATACGAATATATTCCTTTGTATTGTGTGTGTGTATCGTGACAGGAGACCCAGGGGCTGCTAATGGTTGTTACCAGCGCTTCGGTGAGGGATTCGCCGGCCTTCTCTTACCGAGGACTTCTACTCGACACCTCCAGAAATTTTATCAGTGTCGCTGCGCTCAAGTGAGTCACTATTATCATCATCATCATCACAATTTTTCTTTTTATCTTTTTGTAAGAAGAGTACTGGGCTAAGGTAAAGCCGAAAAAAAAGTAATAAGAATTGAAAAAAAAAGGGCCACTTATATGCCAATCGCAAAGGAAAAAAGAATAATCACTATCATCATTATCGTTATTAAGTTCTCATTATTATTATAACTTTCATAATTATCCCAACAATCATTGTCATTACCTATCATTACAATCATTGTCGTCATCATTTTCTCCATTACCATAATGTCATCATTACCATTGTCATTATCACAGTTGTTATTATCATTATCATCCTTATCATCATCAGAATTATCCTCATTATCATGGTCACTAACATTGATGTCATTGTCAGTATCATCATTATCATCATCGCCATAATCACAAATAGCATTACTATTTTTTCTTCTCGTTATCATCATCATAATTTTCATTATCGACATTATGATAATTATCATTATCATTATAATTATTATTGTTTTCATTTTCATTATCATGGTTATCAATCATTACCGTCGTTACTATGGTTATCATTATCATTACCCTTAACCCTCATCATTATCTCAGGTGTCACTATCAATATCATCTTTATTGTCTCTATCCTTCTCATCATTATTACCATCATCATCGTGAGTATCATAAGTCATTATCATTGTGTCATTATCATTATCAGCATCATCATTGTCACTATTATTACCATTATCATCGTGAGTATTGTAAGTCATTATTATTAAGTAATTATTGTTATCTTCATTGTCATTAACATTAGCATCACCATCACATAATCTTTGTTGTCGTCATTATCATCATCAACAACAAGAACAGGAAGATTGTCGGGAATTGATGTTTCCTCATTAGGTTATAAGGCTTAACTTTAGATTTAGGATATAGGTTATTTCTGTTTGATATATTAATATATATCATAATCTGATGATATTACACTAATAGATTCATTGTATATTTACGGGCATCTAAGTTAAATTCACTTAATCTTTCGGGAAAAACATTATTGGAACCCATCACAGCCCAGGTCCGCCATATTTGAAGTACTGACAGTCAGTACAACTCAAGCCACCAAACTTACTACATCTCCCGTGCTATTATTTGCCGTCAACCTACCACCAACCACAGCCAACACCTTCAGGAATTAATTCCGTTCACGTATAAATCAGCGATAGGTCCAGCTAAGTACCGTCTAGGAGATTAATTTTATATTTGTGTACACTTTTCTAAATATCTTCCCATTATGACGCTGCATTAGTCACATCGGCCTCTCCTGCCGTCTTCGTACCTTTACTATGGTAATTATAATTTAACTTTGGTTGAGGGGAAGCAAGTTTACTAGTACTTGATTAATAATATTCCACACAAAGATGAAACTGGAAAAGACTTATGTAATCCCTCAAACCATCACCATATTGCTTTAATTTCCTGTCTCATTGAAAGTTTATTTGAATCCATATTTAATTCAGAGTCACTCTCTAACTAAATTTATCAGTTTTCTACATTTCATCTGACGCCTCTGACTATAAGAAACCCTTTGGATATGTAGCTTCAAAGTGAAACACTTTCAGTTCAGTTTCTCTTTCCTTTCGTAGAGATCTACATTCTTGGAGACTTCGATGTTCACCACCAGCTTTGGCCTTCTTCTCAACTGATCATGCTGATGAACTAACCTTCAACTTTGCTATCCTCCATGATCTAGAGAAACTGGTGCAACACACAAATCGTGTGCGCTACCGTTTTGGAAATGTATTTTTTCTTTAATGTAAAAGGAAAACTGGCCAAGGTCAATAAAAGTGATCAAACAAAAAGGCCCACTTCGATGCCATCTCCCAAGCAGGGGTGAATGAGCTAACCAAAAGAATGGAATAAATGTCTTAAAACCTATCTCTTAAATGAGTTCATGTCTTAGATAGATAGAAATGCAGAAGCAAGTAGGGAATTTCATAGTTTACCAGAGAAAGGGTTGAATGATGAGGAGTACTGGTTAACACTTGTATTAGAAAGATGGACATAATAGGGGCTAATGAAAGTAAAAACTTGTACATCAAGGAGGTATGCCGTTAGCAAGATCAGGTTATTAACTTCCATGAAAATAGTGATAAAAATTAGCAAGACATGAAACATTGCGGTGGTGACAATCAGTCAGAGAAGAGAAATTAATTAGACGAAAAGCTTTTGATTTCACCTTATCTAATAAAACATACATGCGAAGAGTACTCCATACATGGACGGATAAGGTCGCTTTACAGAGTTAATAGTTGGTGAGGGGGTGAAAATACTGGCTGAGACGATTCCGAACGCTTAAATTCAAAATAGTTGTTTTACCTAGAGATGAGATGTGAAGTTTCTGGTTTAGATTATAAGTAAAAAAAAAACAGACCGAGGATATTCAGTGTAGAAGCGGATGACAATTCAGTCGTATTGAAAAAGAGGGTATATTTGTCTAGAAGTTTATGTCAGACTGATAGATGGAGATTATTTTTAAGGCATTTAACAATATCAAGTTTTTTTTTCTGCACCAATAAAAAAATGTTAGAGAGATATGACCAGGTGTTCTGTGGCGCCCCTGTGCGATCTTTTTACTTCCTGAAGAGATGGTTGTCTATAAAAAGATGTGATAATGTGTAGGGTGGTATCATCGACGTAGGGGTAGATAGGACAAGAAGTATGATTTGGAACATCAATGATGAATAATAGGAAGAGAGTGAGTGATAGGGCAGAATCCTATGGAACACGACTGTTAATGGATTTACGAGAACAGTGGCCGTCAACCACAGTAGCAATAGAACGCTCAGAGGTAGAGTTCCAAAGATAAGGTAGGAGGATAGTTTAAAGATCGAAACTTTATGCCAGACTCTATCAAAAACAAAAGCAAATGCAAAAGTTTAATAAAAATATAGAAAAGAGAATAAAGAAAGAAAATAATAAATAAAGAAAGCGATAAAGAAAGCGAGAAGATCACCAGTAGAAGTGCAAGCATGAAGGCATAGTTTTTTTTATATGAATGGGAGGGACCTCATCATATCCATAAACATTCCGAAGATTTAACATAGACCGAATCAGATTCCTCCAATTGATGATATCACTCTTCTCTTTTCCACTTCTTTTCGTAGACGCCTGACCATTTAAGAAGTAAACAGTTCACGCAGACCACTAAACATTCAACTTCTGATATTATTAAAATTTCCGATTGCATCAGGCCAATTTGGTATTGTTCAATGCCTCAAAAATTCAATCTACCAACATCTATCAGCTCACCACAGCCATCCAGATATCCATTGCTTTTTTTTTCTTCATTTCAACTCGTGTCCCATTTTTTTTTTCTTTTTTTGCACAGATCATCTTTGGTATTTTAGACAGAATGCAATGAGAAGCTATAAATCTAATAATTCCTTTTATCTTACTGTGTTCAACCTCTTTCTCATCACCGTAGTTTTGCATACCTTCTTATCTTCTATCGCTATTTTCACACTCGGCCTCACTACACATTTTTTCTGTATTTTCCATTTTCTGTCCACCTCTCCAGTAAAAAAGTTAACCAGCATTCTTAATCATTTAGTACCCTTCTCTAGTAATTTTTGTAACTTCCTGCATTCCTCCTTTATGCGAACTTGAACTGTTTAAAGATACTTATCAATTTTTTCTTACTACTTTATTTTTGTATCTTGTGTGAATTGGCACTAAGTTAGCCTTTCTTTGGCCAATGGTCCTCTTAGATAAAAAAATAATCATTATCATCATCATCATCATTATTACCATATCTTTTTTCTCTCCATCATTAACATATTGTTGTCATCACCACGATCATAATCATCATCACCTGAACCACCACCACTACCACCATCATTATCATCTCTATTGTCACTACCACTACCACAATAGCTTCATTTCTAATGAATATATACTTAAGATCTCTATATAATCTCTCGTAATGAATATGACCTGTATAATCTGATTCGCTTTGCTCTTTCACCTCACCAATTATTTTCAAATTCCATAGAGATTATTAGCAGAAGGTTCAAGATTGTCTGTCCCTTTAGTAACATATAAATATTCCTAATTTGCTGATAGAATTAAAGAAAAAACTTTCACTAGCCTTTTCAAAGTAGTCAAGGTTCGGCGGAGAATGATTTCAGAATACGGTCTTATTTGTCACCTACAGGCGTACGATAGATGCTATGGCTGCCTGCAAGCTGAACACGCTACACTGGCACATCACAGACACGCACTCCTTTCCGCTGTACCTCGACAAATTACCGAACATGGTGTATTACGGCGCTTATTCCTCAGAACAAGTATATTTTCCCGCTGACGTGCGTGAAATCTTACACTATGCCAGAGTGAGAGGTGTTCGTATCTTGCCTGAGTTTGATGCCCCAGCTCATGTTGGCAATGGATGGCAGTGGGGAGAAATGCAAGGCCTCGGCAAACTGGCGGTGTGCGTGAGTAAGGCAAGTGTGCTGAGTAGATTAAGTTTTTTCTTGTGAAAATGAGTATATCTTGTAATTTAATTGGATATTACAAGGATGACCAGCAAAACTCTCAGAATTACTAATCAGGGCAGTACAATAAGATGAACCTTGATAAAATTACTGTAGATTAAAAGAAATAAAGTAGAAAGAAAATTCTTGTTAATGCTGAGTCTTTAAAAAGCGCCAAATATTCATTAGTCACTATTTTATATTCTAGGAGCCGTGGCAAAGTTACTGTGTGGAGCCTCCGTGTGGCCAACTCAACCTGGCCAACCCAAACATGTACAGTGTATTGGGGCAGGTTTATAACGAGTTTGTGGACGTGTTTGGTCCCATTGATCTCTTCCACTATGGAGGCGATGAGGTGAGTGGCAAGTACTTTCTCTCTCTCTCTCTCTCTCTCTCTCTCTCTCTCTCTCTCTCTCTCTCTCTCTCTCTCTCTCTCTCTCTCTCTCTCTCTCTCTCTCTCACCCTCTTTCTCTTTCTCCACAACAGGTCAACCTCAACTGTTGGAACACAACGGATGAAATTACCTTCTGGATGACAAGGAACGGGTATGGTCTCCATGCTGATGCTTATTACCAGCAGTGGAGCATTTTTCTGGTGAGGGAATCTGCAACACTGTTGTGTTAATGCCTTACACATTTACGTTTTCCTTAACCCCGTTAGTACAACTGTGACGCATTCTTAACACTAGTTTTGGGTTTGATCAGATAATTTTATAGACATTAGCAACGGTTTATGGAGGTTAGAAATTAATGGCCTTGATCCTCACTATTCCAATTCCCTCATAAGTTTCTGAAGATTACAAGATTATCTATTAGTCATTGTTAAGAGTGAATTTGATCATCGACTGCAAAAATTACCCATAGAAAGTTAACCCTTAGGTGCCAGTCACCAAAGGAAAAAGGTATTTTGCAAAATTTAGAGATCTTGAAACATTCCCTTTGAAAGACTTCAAGTCATACTAATGAGAAAGTACAAAAACAGGCACAACATTCTTTGATAAACCAGAGAAAGTGATGAAAGATTGTGAATACTGGTTATTTATTGGTCTAAGTAGGTAAACAGAATAAGAGTGAGAAAAAAGCATAATGTCTTGTGCAACAAGATCATAGACATGGAGGTCGATTCCTTAAAAATAGAGAGGGGGGGGGGAGGGAGAGAAACATGAGGAAGGGGGTAAGTGTAGTCACGAAAAGTGGAGGAGGAACATACTATATCTTCCTTAGTCTGAAAAGGGGGGGATATGTCTCCTACGTCCCGTCACAATTTACGCCCATGGTAATAGAATGTGCAGTATGGAGTTACTAATGTAAGAAGAGTCATTAATGTGAAAGGAGTAGTAGAAGCCAATACATGGAATATTGCCTGGAAGTAAGAGAGGATAAAAACAGTCAGAGAGATTCATAAAAAAAATACTTTTGATTCCATATATGTACTTATTATTAATTTCTTGTATCTATTTTTCTCTCCAACTTCATAAGGTTGTCACTTTTTTCATTATATAAGAAGGGATTCTGTAGTAAGATAGCAAAAAAACCTGAAAGGTATATCCACTGAAGTTCCCCAGTGAGTGTAGCCAAAAAGTTATCCAAAATCTGAAAATTATCTTGCACAACAACAACAACGTATTCAGTAATCAAGAGTAATTTATTGACAAGATTTAAGCAGTTAGTGTTTCTTCAATTCGCAGTCTTGATTTCTTATTCCTTTGCAATCATAAGTGCATAGTATTGATTTCATCAGACCTTTAGTGGGTTTTTATCACTATATTATATGGAACACAAAAATGCCATGAAAATTTTTTCAAGTACTTTAGAACGGACAAAGAATCATTTGTTGAGCTCCTTCACAGTATAAATATTCTACTTTATCACCGGTGAACAAGACTATGCAGATTAATTAGGAGGCAGGTGATGAAATAACATCACCGTTGAATCGAGACTTCAGAAGACTGACAGTTCGTAAATTCATAATGTGTCCACACGGTGCAGTGGCCAGCGCGTCTGGCTACGAATCCGTGGGCCCGAGTTCGATTCCGGATGAGGACGGCGCGGACCCCACCCAGGTTTTCATCCTTCACTGGTCGATAAATGGGTACCTAGGGCAACCTAGGGAAGGTAAACTGTGGAAACCCGGATTTCATGCTGGCCCCATGTCCCGGGGTAAGGGACTATTCCACCACAGGCTCAAAGGCCAAGGAGACGGGAGATGAGCGCCCGCAGCTACGCGCTGATACAGCGTAAGCCCACCACTTTACCTACCACACTATTTTTTACCATTTGCCATATCCTGCAGGATATCAGGAAATAAGGGCTTCTATCGGGCTTCTGTTTTGTGTAGTTATGAATGACTCCACACTTCTTGCCATTCCACCTTTCCTTCTTCCCAATATTCCTGCCATAATAAGATTTTCCAGTCTTCTCATCGTATAACAAGAATTTTAACATGTCTTTCTGTCACTGTCCATATCTCTCTACTCTACCCTGATATTTTCATCACCTCCGGATTTGTTCTTGCAGTCTGAAAACCACATTCAAGCTTTTCCTCATTGTTGTCATCAACATTCAACCTTCCAATAAATACAATAGAATTAACCACGTATGTCTTCACCAAGCCCCTTCCTGTCTTTATTGACAATTTTCTATTTGATAATACATTCTTCATATTATTTATGTCTGTCAGTCCTTTACTTTCACTTTCCTTCTTTACCATGTTAAATCATGTCTATAAATGCCATTTTCATCACCGCCGGATTTGTTCTTGCAGTGTGAGCACCACATTTACATCGCTCTCAAGCTTTTCCTCATCGCCGTCATTGACATTTAACTTTCCAATAAATACAATAGGATTGACCACGTATGTCTTCACCAAATCCCTTCCTATCTTCATTGACATTTTTCTATTTGATAGTACATTCTTCATATTATTTATGTCTGTCAGTCTTTTACTTTCACTTTCCTTCTTTACCATGTTAAATAATGACTATAAATGTTGACTAGAATGTGCCAGAAGGTACCAAGTCATACTGTCCCTGGCACTTTTTCGTGCCAGCCTCAAAGGAGAACCATGATAAGAATGGCAAAAAATCCTTTACAACAATGCTCGTTATGAATGAAAGCATCCAGAGACACACATTGTTATATGAGATCAAGACTTGACACGGTGAAAACATGATACGTGGGAAAGGAGGATCTTCAGCATGATCACAAATTCTCTTTTTTTTTCTTCTATTGTTCGCGTTTTACTTCTCTATTCAACTTGACCACAATCATTATTTCAGTCTTTTCCTTCATTGTTTTCACTTCTCCCTCATCCAGTCTGTCTTCATGGGTCAACTGTAGATATAAAAACAATTCTATTTGAATTTTTGTCCTAGGCAGTATTATTAATTCTATATATGTAATTATTATAATATCGATTTAAGTCGTTTATTGCTTCTGCTTCCAGTATATATGTTTCTTTCTTCAATTTCGTTTCACATGTGTAATTTGTAATATCTCATGAAACTGGTGCGTTGGATTTATTTTTAGTTGTATGCGTTGTTTCGATTTCCGTTTTGTTTATTTTATCAGACCGCATCCAGTGTCTCTCCTGCACAGTGCTTAGTTTCAAGCTGAACTAAGTCTGGGAAAGAAGGCGTCTCTCTAGAATTCATCATCCTCGATAGTCGTGTGAAAATATAGAAAAGACATTGTTATCTTTATAACGTTCAGTCCTTGACTCTCCATTTCCGTGTATCAGGTCTATTTTCTGAAAAATTTCTATCCTACTCCTCCACTATTTTCAAATTGCTCAAATAATATGGGTATTTATTAGGATGTTTTTTAATGTGGCTCTGGTGACAGACAATCAAGGTATCTATATTTTTTATTAGAAGAAATATCATGGCTCTTGCAGGGGTGTTATACATTCTTTGATCTTTAAAGTTGAATTTAATCTTTATGTATTATTAATTTCATTGGTTTGTTTGGTTTATAGCTGCCAACAGTCAAGGATTTTACTTTATTTGCAATTCTATGGTAGGATAAAACCTAACACTGCTCCGTGTATCAGGCAATGTGCTTGTCAATTTGCTGCTGATGCGTATCCGTAATCATTTGCTAAAACACCAGATATCTGAACAGTCTGTGTTCCTCCCGGTTAAGTAAACAACTAACAAGCTCTTCGCGTACTGGTGGAGCGCCGACATGAGCTTGAACAAGGGATGCTTGCAGCTTATATCGATCTCAAGAAAGTGTTTCATTCAGTGCATCAAGAAACACTCTGGCATCTTTTGCGTCGCTGTGGGATTTCTGCAAGGATTTTTGGCCTATTAACAGTCCTGTATTCCAGGAGTGTGAGTGTTGTGAATCCAGTTTCTTTCCTGTAAATACGGGAGTGAGGCAGGGATCCGTGCGTGCTCCACCACTTTTCAACACGTGCATGAACTGGGTATTATACAGTCTTTTAATTGTTTTTTAAATTTTATTTTTAAATTTAAGCAGTGTGGGCATTTTACGGGAATTTACGGGCTAAAGGAGACCACCTAATGGAAACCTCCTATCTGAAACCCACCTGTTTTGGAACCATTACCTCGAGTGGATGCCCAATATCAACTCAGAACGTGGCCAGGATTCGAACCCATGTGCTCGTGGATCCCAAGACACCCAAAGCACAAGCGGTTCCACTGTACCACGGCGGCCCCAATTGGACCAAATTCTTTGTGGAAAATCTATTGGTAATAGTGAGATTACAAACTTTGTTTTTTGCCGATGATATACTAATCTTTCTTTGGTCAATGGGGGTTATGAAAATGGCTCTGGAGGCACAAAAATAGAAAGCGAAAAGCCCTTGGAACTCAGGGTTTCCTTGACCAAGACCAAGGTTTAGGTTTTTGGAGGCTTACTAGATGAAACAGAACAGTCTGTTCATGCATGTGGTGAGGATGTTGATATCTCGGAAAACTTTCCATACTTTGGTAATATGGGGTATAATGATGGTGGGTCAAGCTAGGGAGTTGTACGGCTCTTTTGCCTGGCACACGGCGTGAACACGAGTATTTTGCTTTATCGGCACCCGTGCAGACAGACGAAAATTTGGAACTTCAAGTCGCTGGTGACCCATGTTAATCTATGGTCAAGAGACATGGACACTGAATACCGACCTGAAGAGGCGAATTAATAATTTTTTGGGGTACTACATGCCTTCGTAGGATCACGGAATACCTCTGGTATGACTTTGTGTCAAATCAGCGATTGTTCCGTGAGACTGATTTGAGACTAATTACCAGCATAGTCTATTAATGACAACTGTGACTATATGGGCATGTGGCACGCTACCCGGAAGCTGATCCTGCTAATCGGGTTGTCTTCGAAAGTAATAACCTATTATGGAGGAGGCTGAGAGGATGCCCAGGAGTTACTCAGTATGGGATGGAAGCTTGCATGGGGACTCACGAGGCGTGACAGGCAGGAGTGGCGCTATAGGGTAGACATGGCGACGTGCCCCACGTTACATGCCCTTCATGATTGGTTGATTGATAAAATGCCTGAATCTATAGGAAGCGTCCACACAGTTGAACAGTGTTCATCGGACAAATACTTTTACCATACAATTGGGTAAATCAGGATGACATCATAAGCGATGAAATGTGGTACCGGATGAAGTTTATAACAGTTTCTATGCTATTCTTCACGACAACTCCGTAATAAAATGATCGGTTCGTGGTCGTAAAGCCGAAAGTTCGATACTGACCATGGCAAATAATTTGTGATATTGGTGGTCCTTTCCTTTTCTTAGCAACAATCTGATGTGCCTGCCTTAATGACCCATTGTGCAGTCAATAGGCACTGAGCCAAAACCCTTCCTTTTTCTTCACCAAACAAAGACCAGCAGAATATGTTGAAAGCTGATGTTTGATTGCAATACAAAGTTAATGTGAACTTGAGAGTACAAAATGAACCCAGAGGCAGATTACATCCTCTTGCCATCTTTGTGTGGATTTTTCTGTACATTCGTCAGGCTGAGGATGGCTAGATACACCTTTCTTTCCTGTGTCCTTGGCTTTGTCTCTCTTGCTCCCCTTAGCTGCAACAGAAGATGTCAGTTGTAACGTTATGAAATTTCATCTCCTTCTCTACGGAGGATTCGCCTCAGTGAACTTGCATTTGAGATAAACTGACATTGTGAGGAACCCCCTAGAAACGTTTGGCAGGACAACCAGATCCTAAGCATCTCTTCTCTAAATTCCTCCTAATTAACAAATTCATAAAGTCTGGTAACCAAGTAACTATCTTCATCGTGTACTTGGCAGTATTGTATACATTCACATCTTTGTCCCATCAGACAGTGTCTGAATTTCAGATACTACAAACAATGGCAGTGGTCGGTGCACGTTTAGGTACTTGCTTCTGACTTCACGATCGAGCCTTTCCGCTTTCTATTCTTAATTGGTAACATTACTTGTCCAATTGACACCATTCCACCTTATGAACACACTCGGTACTTGAATATCCTATGACATCCAAATTGATTTTCATGTGGTATAGATATTTGCATAAAAATGAAATAGAGTTAAGTATATTCTCACTCTGAATAAACAGTGATATTTCTGATAAATACTATTGTTACATTTGGAGCTGTGAGAACTCTATACAGGAAGGAATGGCAATATGTAAAAACGTAAATCTAAGCCCGCTGGCACGGGTTTCCTTGCTAGCTTTCACATCACTCGTGACTCCCTGATGACATGAACTCGTAAGCGAGCTCACTGGCCAGGAAAAGGATGGTGCTGTGTGTGGAGATCAGTGTCCCTTACTAGCCGCCAACAATAATCACAGCAGTCTGGGATAAACTGTCTTAACTACGAATTAACAGTAACATGCCAACTCTCAACAGTCTCGTTCTTCTGGGGAGCCTCAGTGTTGAATCCCACAGTTCTATTTTGATTAACTCTCCTTTAAAGTGTGGGTTGACAAGCGAAACCTCTCTTCCCTACCAGATTTTCATACATAAATGATTATGTAGATTATTCGAGAAATCATATTTTTATATACAGAGGGAAAAGCTGGCCAATGGCACCATACAAAGCATAAGAAATAAAGGTCGTCCTACTTGCTAGTTCCCGTGTAGTTCCGAGAAAGTTGGCAAAAGAGAAAAGGATGAATACATGGAGTCAAGTTATAAGTAAATTGAAATAGAAAAAAAATAGCATGTAGGGAGTTCCAAAATTTACTAGAGAAAGGTAGGAATGATTGTGAGAACTAGTTAACTCTTGTATTAGAGATGGTTGAAATGGGGGTGACAGAAGAAAAATTCTTGTGCAGCGAGGCCGTGTGAGGAAGGGAGGCGGCATGCAGTTAGCAAGATCACAAGACCAGTTGGCATGAAAATAGCGGTAGATGATAGCAAGAGATGCATCATTGTAGCAGTGAAAAAGAGACTAATGGCAGTCAGTCAGAGGAGGGTAATTTCAGTGGAACCCAAAGAAATGAGGTGTTAAGTTTTTAGTTTAGATTATAATTAAGGAACAGAATATTAAGACATTTGAGTGTTATTGAAGAAGAGAGGATAGCTGTTGGGAAGGTTGTGTCGAGTTCATAGATGGAGGAATTGAGTTTTTGAGGCATTTGTATTATCTTCGCTATTTGATTTTTCTCTCCTCTTACTCTTTGTCCCATGTCAGTAACAATTGATAGCCAAGGTGATAACATTTTGTCCGCGCTGAAAACAGTGTTAGTGAGATTTAAACATTTCAAAATCCGGGCTTCAGAGGTGGGATGTGATAGATGAGTGCAGTAGTGAAGAAACATTCAGCACAAACTATTAAACACCAATCAGATATTTAAATCTTTCACTTTATTCATGTTTTTTGTAACTCTATCTTCCCTGTTATGTGAATACATGGAAACTGTGAAAATGTATAGATAAGTAGAGATACATGGCCGAAGAGTAAAAATGTTATGTATCTACACTTCATTCTGATGATGTTAAGTGTGTTCACGATATTATCCCTATTCATCGGGAACTGATGGGGTTAGAGTGTAAATAATGTTTGCCTCCCCCTGTAGGATTGCGTGCCTGGTGTGAGGTCAATATTTAGAAATGCTCTGGTCTTTCACTACGACCACCTTTAGAGTCCATAGCAATAATAATCTGGATTCTCGGCAGTGTTTCCCTCAAGGATAATGTGAAATGTAGTGAAGATGCAGTGCTATTTTTTTATATTATAGTCCATAGATAGATAGATACACACTTGTATGCACTCTATCTTCCAGGAAAAATCCCGCAAGCTATTGACAAACGCGAACAAGGGTGTGGAAGTACCGGGCATCCTGTGGACATCCCACCTGACAGAGGCGGGACGCGTGGACCGTTTCCTAAACAATTCACAGTACATCATTCAAGTGTGGACCACGGGGCACGATCCTCTCATCGCCGAGTTGCTACAAAAGGGTTACCGCCTCATCTTCAGCAATTACGATGCCTGGTACCTAGACTGTGGCTTTGGGGCTTGGGTGGGGGAGGGCAACAATTGGTGTAGTCCCTATAGTGGTTGGCAGAAAGTGTACGATAATAGTCCGCATCAGATGGCACTCAATCTCACCAAGTCCACATACGCCAACCTAATCTTGGGCGGCGAGGCGGCGCTTTGGACCGAACAGGTGGACGACCACAACCTGGATGCCAAGGTGAGTCACACTGTGGTCACATCTGTATTTATGGGCACGTGTACAGAGGGAATAGGTACATTTCTTGTGGATTTCTTTATTAAGGAAAGTTTTGTTAGCCAGTCATTCACCCGGTGAGGCTACCACTAGAGTATGTTAGCCAAATCATGACCCATGACGGTGATCTGTTTTTTCCTCAAGCTGTGGCCGAGAGGAGCAGCGTTGGGTGAGCGGCTATGGAGCAACCCATCTACTGGATGGAAGGAAGCAGAATTCCGTCTGATCCACCACCGCCAGCGCCTGGTAATGCGCGGTGTTCCGTCTGAAAGAATCCAGCCGCAGTGGTGCCACCAAAACGAGGGGCTCTGTTATCTATAATTACTTATTGGTGGTTACAGGATCCAGCCAAAGTAGTCACCAGAAAAAGATGTTTTGTTCTGTATTGGCGCACCGTTGTTGACATTGTGATTTGGCCCCTAATTGTGGTTGTCAATAAAGTGTACAAGTGTAGCCTTGGCTTATGGCCAAGCAATGGCTGCCATATTATAAGGCCTTAGTGATTGCTGGTTGCGGTGCTTTTTTTCTATTCTATAGGCTATATTGTTAAACGCTTTTATCCTTTTATCACAAGTTTTACAGGTTACAACGGTGATAAGTCAAGTTCTGAAGGATATGTTTTACACGGATGGTGTACAACCTTTCTTAACCTATCATTGGAATCATGATGATATACCTGAGAATTTTATTAACCTCCATTAGAGCCGATTAAAAGCAGTTTACATGTAAAGGCAAGTTATTTAAAAATACAGACCTTATATTTAAAGGTAATTTTGTGATATATATATATATATATATATATATATATATATA
>CM035223.1:4246142-4259088 GCA_020233015.1 Callinectes sapidus
CTCTCTCTCTCTCTCTCTCTCTCTCTCTCTCTCTCTCTCTCTCTCTCTCTCTCTCTCTCTCTCTCTCTCTCTCTCTCTCTCTCTCCTTTTTTATTTAAACATTAATACTTGCATACTTTGCCCAAAGGTAAACTATCGTGTGCCACCTACATATTTCAAGGACAACAATTTTTAAATCTTATCTACATTTTTACACTTACATATAAAAGAAAAACTCTCTCCCTCTCTCTCTCTCTCTCTCTCTCTCTCTCTCTCTCTCTCTCTCTCTCTCTCTCTCTCTCTCTCTCTCTCTCTCTCTCTCTCTCTCTCTCTCTCTCTCTCTCTCTCTCTCTCTCTCCACAACAGGTCAACCTCAACTGTTGGAACACAACGGATGAAATTACCTCTTGGATGACAAGGAACGGGTATGGCCTCCATGCTGATGCTTATTACAAGCAGTGGAGCATTTTCCAGGTGAGGGAATCTGCAACACGGTTGTGTTAATGCCTCACATATTTACTTTTCTTTAACTTCGTTAGTACAACTGTGACGCATTCTTAACACTAGTTTGGGTTTGATCAGATGATTTTATAGACATTAGCAACGGTTTATGGAGGTTAGAAATTAATGGCCTTTGTCTTTACTATTCCTATTCCCTCATAAGTTTCTCAAGATTACAAGATTATCTACTAGTCATGGTTAAGAGTGAATTTGATCATCGACTGCAAAAATTACTCATGGAAAGTTAACCCTTAGGTGCCAGTCACCAAACGAAAAAGGTATTTTGCAAAATTAGAGATCTTGAAACATTTCCTTTGAAAGAGTTCAAGTCATACTAATGGGGAAGTACAAAAACAGGCACAGCATTCTTTTATTAACCAGAGAAAGTGATGAAAGATTGTGAATACTGGTTATTTATTGGTAGGTAAACAGAATAAGAGTGAGAAAAAAGCATAATGTCTTGTGCAACAAGATCATAGACATGGAGATCGATTCCTTAAAAATAGAGGGGGGAAGAGGGAGAGAAACATGAGGAAGGGGGTAAGTGTAGTCACGAAAAGTGGAGGAGGAACATACTATATCTCCCTTAGTCTGAAAAGGGGAGGATATGTCTCCTACGTCCCGTCACAATTTACGCCCATGGTAATAGAATGTGCAGTATGGAGTTACTAATGTAAGAAGAGTCATTAATGTGAATACTGGTTATTTATTGGTAGGTAAACAGAATAAGAGTGAGAAAAAAGCATAATGTCTTGTGCAACAAGATCATAGACATGGAGATCGATTCCTTAAAAATAGAGGGGGAAGTAAGAGAGGATAAAAACAATCAGAGAAGTGCATAAGAAAAATACTTTTGATTCCACACATGTACTTATAATTCATTTTCCGTATCTATTTTTCTCTCCAACTTCATAAGGTTGTCACTTTTTTCATTATGTAAGAAATTATTCTGTAGTTAGATAGCAAAAAAACCCTGAAAGGAATACCCTCTGAAGTTCCCCAGTGAGTGTAGCCAAAAAAGTTATCCAAAATCTGAAAATTATCTCACAATCTAATATTGTCTCCAACGTAATTTATTGATGAGATTTAAGCAGTTAGTGTTCTTCAATTCGCAATCTTGATTCTTTATTCCTTTGCGATCATAAGTGCATAGTATTAATTTCATCAGACCTGTGGTGGGTTTTTATTACTATATATAGGGAACACAAAAAATGCCGTGAAATTTTTTTTCAATTACTTTAGAACGGACAAAGAATAATTTGTTGAGCTCCTTAACAGTCTAAATCTTCTACTTTATCACCGGTGAACGAGACTATGCAGATTAGTTAGAAGGCAAGTGATGAAATAACATCACTGTTGAATCGAGACATCAGAAGACTGACAATTCGTAAATTCGTAATATGTCCACAATGTCACCTTACCATTTGCCATATCCTCCAGGATATCAGGAAATATGGATTTATATCGGGTTTCTGTTTCGTGTAGTTATGAATGATTCCACACTTCTCGCCATTACACCTTTCCTTCTTCCCAATATTCCCGTCTTAATAAGATTTTCCAACCCTCTTATCATATAATAAGAATTTTAACATGTCTTTCTGTCACTGTCCATATCATCTCCCTATTCTCCCTTGGTGACCCATGTTAATCTATGGTCAAGAGACATGGACACTGAATACCGACCTGAAGAGGCGAATTAATAATTTTTGGGGTACTACATGCCTTCGTAGGATCACGGAATACCTCTGGTATGACTTTGTATCAAATCAGCGATTGTTCCCTGAGACTGATCTGAGACTAATTACCAGCATAGTCTATTAATGCCAACTGTGACTATATGGGCATGTGGCACGCTACCTGGAAGCTGATTCTGCTAATCGGGTTGTCTTCGAAAGTGATAACCTATTATGGAGGAGGCTGAGAGGATGCCCAGGAGTTACTCAGTATGGGATGGAAACTTGCATGGGAACTCACGAGGCGTGACAGGCAGGAGTGGCGCTATAGGGTAGACATGGCGACGTGCCCCACGTTACATGCCCTTCATGATTGGTTGATTGATAAAATGCCTGAATCTATAGGAAGCGTCCACACAGTCGAACAGTGTTCATCGGACAAATACTTTTACCATACAATTGGGTAAATCAGGATGACATCATAAGCGATGAAATGTGGTACCGGATGAAGTTTCTATGCTATTCTTCACGAAGCTGGGTAACTCCGTAATAAAGTGATCGGTTCGTGGTCGTAAAGCCGTAAGTTCGATACTGACCATGACAAATACTTTGTGATATTGGTGGTCCTTTCCTTTCCTTAGCCACAAGCTGATGTGTCTGCCTTAATGACCCATTGTGTAGTCGATAGGCACTGAGCCAAAACCCTTCCTTTTTCTTCACCAAACAAAGACCGGCAGAATATGTTGAAAACTGGTGTTTGATTGCAATACAAAGTTAATGTGAACTTGAGAGTACAAAATTAACTCAGAGACAGACACTGTTACACAAGTTCTACGATTACATATTCTTGCCATCTCTGTATGGATTTTTCTGTACATCCGTCAGGCTGAGGATGGCTAAATACACCCAAGTGTCTATCTTTCCTGTGTTCTTGGCTTTGTCTCTCTAGCTCTCCCTAGCTGCAACAGAAGATGTCAGTTGTAACGCTATGAGATTTCATCTCCTTCTGTACGGAGAATTCGCCTCAGTGAGCTTGCTTTTGAGATAAACTGACATTGTCAGGAACCCCCCCTAGAAACGTTTGGCAGGACAACCAGATCCTAAGAATCTCTTCTCTAAACTCCTCGTAATTAACAAACCCAGAAAGTCTGGTAACCAAGACTTCTTCATCGTGTACCTGGCAGTATTGTATACATTCACATCTTTGTCTCATTAGACACTGTCTGAAGTTCAGATACTACAAACAATGGCAGTGTTCGATGCACGATTAGGTGCTTGCTTCTGACTTCACCATCGAGCCTTTCTGTTTTCCATTCTTAACTGGTAACAGTACTTGTCCAATTGACACCATTCCACCTTTTGGATACACTCGGTACTTGAATATCCCATGACATCCAAATTGATTTTCATGTGGTATAAATATTTCCATGAAAATGAAATAGGGTTAAGTATATTCCCACTCTGAATAAGCAGTGATATTTCTGATAAATACTATTGTTACATTTGGAGCTGTGAGAACTCTATACAGGGAGGAATGGCAAAATGTAAAAACGTAAATCTAAGGCCGTTCGCACGGGTTTCCTTGCTAGCTTTCACATCACTCGTGACTCCCCGATGACATGAACTCGTAAGCGAGCTCACTGGCCAGGAAAAGGATGGTGCCGTGTGTGGAGATCAGTGTCGTTCTGTCGCCCCGCTAGCCTGGAACACGACACCTCTCTCTTACTAGCCGCCAACAAGAATCACAGCAGTTTGGTATAAACTGTCTTAACTACGAATTAACAGTAACACGCCAACTCTCAACAGTCTCGTTCCTCTGGGTAGCCTCCGTGTTGAATCCCACAGTACTATTTTGATTAACCCTCCTTTAAAGTGTAGGTTGACAAGCAAAACTTCTCTTCCCCACCAGTTTTTCATACATAAATGATTATGTAGATTATTCGAGAATTCATATTTTTATATACAGAAGGAAAAGCCGGTCAAGGGCAACATACAAAGATAAAAATAAAGGTCTTCTTAGTTGCTAGTTCCCGTGTAGTTCCGAGAAAGTTAGCAACAGAGAAAACGATAAATATCTTGAAACCTCTTTCTTGAATATCTGAGGTCAAGTTATAGGTAGATTGAAATAGAAAAATTAGCATGTAGGGAGTTCCAAAATTTACTAGAGAAAGGTAGGAATGATTGTGAGAGCTAGTTAACTCTTGCATTAGAAACCTGGATAAAATAGGGGTGACAGAAAAAAAAGTTTTTGTGCAGCGAGGCCGTGGGAGGAAGGGAGGCGGCATGCAGTTAGCAAGATCACAAGACCAGTTGGCATGAAAATAGCGGTAGATGATAGCAAGAGATGCATCATTGTAGCAGTGAGAAAGAGACTGATGACAGTCAATCAGAGGAGGGGAATTTCAGTGGAACCCAAAGAAATGAGGTGTTAAGTTTCTAGTTTGGATAATAATTAAGGAACAGAATAGGAAGATAATTGAATTTTATTTAAGAAGAGGGGATAGCTGTCGGGAAGGTTGTGTCGGGTTCATAGATGGAGGAATTGAGTTTTTGAGGCATTTATATTATCTTCGCTATTTGATTTTTCTCTCCTCCTAACTATTGATAGACAAGATAATAACATTTTGTACCCGCTGAAAACAGTGTTAGTGAGATTTGAACGTTTCAAAATCCGGGCTTCAGAGGTGGGATGTGATAGATGAGTGCAGTAGTGAAGAAAATTTCAGCACACACTATTAAACACCAATCAGATTTTTAAACCTTTCACTTTATTCACGTTTTCGTAACTTTATCTTCCCTGTTATGTGAATACATGTAAACTGTGAAAATGTATAGATAAGTAGAGATACATGGCCGTAGAGTTAAAATGTTATGTATCTACACTTCATTCTAATGATGTTAAGTGTGTTCACGATATTATCCCTATTCATCGGGAACTGATGGGGTTAGAGTGTAAATAATGTTTGCCTCCCCCTGTAGGATTGCGTGCCTGGTGTGAGGTCAATATTTAGAAATGCTCTGGTCTTTCACTACGACCACCTTTAGAGTCCATAGCAATAATAATCTGGATTCTCGGCAGTGTTTCCCTCAATTATAATGTGAAATGTAGTGAAAATACAAAGTGCTATTTTTTCTAATATAGTCCATAGGTAGATAGATACACACTTGTATGCATTCTATCTTCCAGGAAAAATCCCGCAAGCTATTGACAAACGCGAACAAGGGTGTGGAAGTACCGGGCATCCTGTGGACATCCCACCTGACAGAAGCGGGACGCGTGGACCGTTTCCTAAACAATTCACAGTACATCATTCAAGTGTGGACCACAGGCCACGATGCCCTCATCGCCGAGTTGCTACAAAAGGGTTACCGCCTCATCTTCAGCAATTACAATGTCTGGTACCTAGACTGTGGCTTTGGGGCATGGGTGGGGGAGGACAACAATTGGTGTAGTCCCTATAGTGGTTGGCAGAAAGTGTACGATAATAGTCCGCATCAGATGGCACTCAATCTCACCAAGTCCACATACACCAACCTAATCTTGGGCGGCGAGGCGGCGCTTTGGACTGAACAGGTGGACGACCACAACCTGGATGCCAAGGTGAGTCACACTGTAGTCACATCTGTATTTATGGGCACGTGTATAGAGGGAAATGGCACATTTCTTGTGGATTCCTTTATTAAGGAAAGTTTTGTTAACCAGTCATTCACTCGGTGAGGCCTACCACTGGAGCATGTTAGCAAAATCATGACCCAGGATGGTGATCTGCTTTTTCCTCAAGCTGTGGCCGAGAGGAGCAGCGTTGGGTGAGCCGCTATGGAGCAAACCCGTCTACTGGATGGAAGGAAGCAGAATTCCGTCTGATCCACCACCGCCAGCGCCTGGTAATGCGTGGTGTCCCGTCTGAAAGGATCCAACCGCAGTGGTGCCTCCAAAACGAGGGGCTCTGTTATCTATAATGTAAATTTGGCATCCTCAATCTCGCTTCATAGGGAATATCCCATATCCCAATGTATCTCTTATAGACATTCCCCTTTGCACTAATTCTAATAGACCTATATCCTTCCTTTTCATTATAGGGACCAAACCTATACCGCATAAACTAGATCCACTTTGACTAGCGCCAAATATAACTTTAATCTTTCTTCGTGACTTCTACATTTAACACTCTTGAGAATTAATCCATGTATCTTATTTGCCTTACTTCTAGCCACTATGCAAGATCGTAGTTAACTATATCTCCTAAATCTTTACATATTCTGAACCCAGTAGGATTTTGTCGTTTTATCTATTGTACATATTTCCTCTACCGACACTAAGGAATGCAATTAATTACCATCTGTCTGTCCATTTGTTCATCCTTTCATTGTTGAATCCCAGAAAAGTGGAGTTTCCTCCATTCCACTTAAAAGTGGGCTTTATGAAACAATTTTTCAGAGCTCTAGTTAAGGAGTTTCCAGCTTTCAAGCAACTCGAAGATTTTTTCCCAAAGTTGTATGAAGCAAAAGTTGAAGCCGGTGTTTTTATTGGTTTTAAAATAAAAAAGATAAAGATCATGGAATGCATGGAGTTTCCCCCCAAAAAAACTAAGAGGGAAAGAGCAGGATGGGACAAATTTTGTAACTGTTGTTTTTTGGCTTCTTGGGGAAGGCCGAAAACTATGTGGAGCTTGTTGAAGCCTTGGTGAAGAACTACGGCAAGATGGGCTGCAGGATGTCCTTCAAAATCTTTGTCCTTGATGCTCATCTTGATAAACTTAAAAACATGGCGGCTTACTCCGGGAAGCAATGCGAGTCCAATATATCCATAAGGATATATTAGACTTTGAACGCCACTACCAAGAGTCTTGTATAATCGCAAATCTAGAAGAACTACTCATTTTTAATGTTTCTATTGTATCACTTGCGTAATTCTAAAATATATAAATTCCACTATTGCACCATATGTCGTTTTGTATCTAATTTGTACAAATGAAACTTCAGATTTGCCACTTTGTCTATAAGATGATAAGTAAATTTCATAAATATCATTATCCTTGACACAAAAGCAAAATTAGAAATTAATAGAAATATTTTTTCCATGTTTTCTAGACATAAACAAATAGAAAATAACAGTTCCAACTCAAGGACAAAAACTTTACTACACAATGTTATCAAATAAGACAAAACTAAAAACGTAGATATATATATTTTTTTCTGTGACTAGGTATTTGGATCACCTTGGTAGGCTACTAACTTAAAGTTCTTGGGTTCATTCAGCTGTTATATTTTGCAAGAGCTAATAATTTTCTAAGGACTCATAGTATTTCAGCACACTTTATATTAGTTACCTCCATCACTAACTTACCACCTCACTCTTTTGTTTTAAACGAAACAAAGTAAATAATCAGACAATTCATAGTTTATTTATTTTCATATTTACATCTTTGATTCCATATGAGAGGGGATAATGCAAGGACATTGCAATTCAAATTGACGGCTCGAATATGACTACAGTTCCTCACCTAGTAGCACAAGTGGTTATACATGGAAGCATCGTTAATTTTCATGAAGGTGATCACTCATTTGCGTATTCAGTTTTTTGTTCTTAGTGTTGCTGCAACTGTTTTTCTTGAACTGGAGGCAACATTCGTTCTTCTGAATGAGATGGAATATTGGTTTGAAGGATAATTGGCTCTCCAGATTTGGAAGAATCCCTGGTTCTCTTGAAAATTTTTTTTTCTTTTTCTTTTGAGTAAGAAGGATCTTTATTTAAAGGTATCATTGGTTCTCTTGGGTTACAAGGATCATTAGTTTTCTCGAACTAGAAAGATTACTGTTTCTTCTTGAGGTACGTAGACGCACCATTGTCTTCTTGAATTAAGGGGATCATTTATCTCAAGACAGTCGACGAAGAAATAGAAGAGTGGAAAGACTGCATATGTAAATGGTACATATAAAAATTACTTTTAGATTTGGGCAGCAACTGACATTCCAGAATTCACGAGGTGACTTTTCCTATGACTATTAATCTTATACTATAAAAAATGATAGAAAAACAGAAGGCTCTTTCCCCAATTTGGACTCCCTTTAGTTTAAGTTGTACAGGAAATTGATTAGAAATAGATACCTTATGCGATTAGAAAAGTAAAATCCAGAGGGTAAGTTTTAGACTTTAGAGCAGTGGTAAAAAAAATAAGGGATAAATAGGGTAATGGAGAGGTGGCAGAAAAAAAGTTAAAAGATCTGAAAATCAAGAATTAATGTTAACTTAGTCCTAGTGTATAAAGTTGTAAAGTAAACTTATTATAATTAACCAATAAAGTTAACCGAATACCAATAAATATCTAATACTAATATACAATATTAGGAAAGAAAAAAAATGTCTAAGTATGATGATACTATAATTATCTAAAACTACGTGACATGGGAGTCAATAATAAGATAATTTATTATCATGGTAGAAGTGCGATGATTTGGATTTGAGAATCTGGCACCGCTGCCCCTTTCACAGTCAGTTCCTTTGTGAACATCAATAATTATTGTGGTAAACATGTGTTGATATGTATATATACTGCCCTGCTCAGTATAGTTACTATTTACCCACAGTTACATAATTCCTACGCTGAATAAGCTCTTCTGATGTAATCTAGAATGCCATAAAGAATATTTAATGAGTTTTCAGTGTTTATATACTTTCTTCCAAATTGAAGAAAAAAAAAAAGTGCCCAATCTTTCTTCGCCATGGTCTCGAGTACGTCAATCTAGCCATATATATCAATGACAACAACTCTTCATGAAAAGGGCAGCATGCTTAATCTCGCATGTAAAAATGGGAAAGAAGCTAAAAAAAAAAAAAAAAAAAAAAAAAGAGTTTGGGGAACCACTGCTTTAAAGGAAATAATGAAAATAGATGAAATAAGGTACCTCCATTTGCAATTTATTATAAAGAAGCTATTTTAATTACGGATCTCAAGCAAAATGTTAATCAACAAAGCATTTGAAATTTTTCACAATATTACAGTCCAAAGAGAGAAGGGGGGATGAGGGAGAGCGAAAAACCACTTTATGGAAAGAATTTAATGAATAAATAGTGAGGAACAACAATCCCTATGTAGTGGAAGAGCTGCAAGACTAATGTCAACATCGTTCTTGTCGTCATGTCCAGTCACCAGCGCCATTTTCTTCTTAGTTATCCACATTCTTCAGAATCACTGCTCTCATTAGAAAGAGAACCAGAATAAGAAGCAGAATAAGAATCGTCCCTAATCATGCGTGAATAATTAACTACACTAGAATCAGAATCAGAATCAGAGTTGTCCCTCATCACACATGAATCAGAATAAAAAAACAAAAACAGAATCGTCCTTCATCAAGTGTGAATCGTCAGATACACTTCAATGAGAATCAGAACTATTCCCTCATCATGAGTGAGTCATTGGATACACTAGAATCAGAATCAAAACCATCCCTCATTATGCGTGAATCATCAGATACACTAGAATCAGAATCAGAAATAGAATCAGAATCGTCCCTCATCATGCTTGAATCATCAGATATACTAGAATCAGAATCAGAAATAGAATAAGAATCGTCTCTCATCAAGCTTGAATCATCAGATACACTAGAATCAGAATCAGAAATAGAATCAGAATCGTCCCTCATCATGCTTGAATCATCAGATACACTAGAATCAGAGTCAGAAATAGAATCAGAATCGTCCCTCATCATGCTTGAATCATCAGATACACTAGAATCAGAATCAGAAATAGAATCAGAATCGTCCCTCATCATGCTTGAATCATCAGATACACTAGAATCAGAATCAGAAATAGAATCAGAATCGTCCCTCATCATGCTTGAATCATCAGATACACTAGAATCAGAATCAGAAATAGAATCAGAATCGTCCCTCATCATGCTTGAATCATCAGATACACTAGAATCAGAATCAGAAATAGAATCAGAATCGTCCCTCATCATGCTTGAATCATCAGATATACTAGAATCAGAATCAGAAATAGAATCAGAATCGTCCCTCATCATGCTTGAATCATCAGATACACTAGAATCAGAATCAGAAATAGAATCAGAATCGTCCCTCATCATGCTTGAATCATCAGATACACTAGAATCAGAATCAGAAATAGAATCAGAATCGTCCCTCATCATGCTTGAATCATCAGATACACTAGAATCAGAATCAGAAATAGAATCAGAATCGTCCCTCATCATGCTTGAATCATCAGATACACTAGAATCAGAATCAGAAATAGAATCAGAATCGTCCC
Source organism: Callinectes sapidus (assembly GCA_020233015.1). NCBI lineage: Eukaryota > Metazoa > Arthropoda > Malacostraca > Decapoda > Portunidae > Callinectes > Callinectes sapidus. The sequence goes on from CM035223.1 coordinate 4,256,566, forward strand.
TCAACATCCTTGAATCATCAGATGCACTAGAATCAGAAACAGAAATAGAATCAGAATCGTCCCTCATCATGCTTGAATCATCAGATACACTAGAATCAGAATCAGAAATAGAATCAGAATCGTCCCTCAACATCCTTGAATCATCAGATACACTAGAATCAGAATCAGAAATAGAATCAGAATCGTCCCTTATCATGCTTGAATCATCAGATACACTAGAATCAGAATCAGAAATAGAATCAGAATCGTCCCTCATCATGCTTGAATCATCAGATACACTAAAATCAGAATCAGAAATAGAATCAGAATCGTCCCTCATCATGCTTGAATCATCAGATACACCAGAATCAGAATCAGAAATAGAATCAGAATCGTCCCTCATCATGCTTGAATCATCAGATACACTAGAATCAGAATCAGAAATAGAATCAGAATCGTCCCTCATCATGCTTGAATCATCAGATACACTAGAATCAGAATCAGAAATAGAATCAGAATCGTCCCTCATCATGCTTGAATCATCAGATACACTAGAATCAGAATCAGAAATAGAATCAGAATCGTCTCTCATCAGGTTTAAATCATCAGATACACTAGAATCAGAATCAGAAATAGAATCAGAATCGTCCCTCATCATGCTTGAATCATCAGATACACTAGAATCAGAATCAGAAATAGAATCAGAATCGTCCCTCATCATGCTTGAATCATCAGATACACTAGAATCAGAATCAGAAATAGAACCAGAATCGTCCCTCATCATGCTTGAATCATTAGATATACTAGAATCAGAATCAGAAATAGAATCAGAATCGTCCCTCAACATCCTTGAATCATCAGACACACTAGAATCAGAATCAGCAATAGAATCAGAATCGTCCCTCAACATCCTTGAATCATCAGATACACTAGAATCAGAATCAGAAATAGAATCAGAATCGTCCCTCATCATGCTTGAATCATCAGATACACTAGAATCAGAATCAGAAATGGAATCAGAATCGTCCCTTATGCGTGAATCATTAGATGCACCGGAATCAGAATCAGAAACAGAATCGTCCCTCTGGATGCGTGAGTAAGAGTCACTAAGACTACTAGATCCTTTTGACGGTAAATCATTATTAGAAGCAAAGTCGTTTCTCATCAGTCGTGAATCAACATCATGCGTTGTCCCATGTCGTGGATGGATTACCCGGTCAACAGCCACATCCCTGCAGGAGTGAACACCGGTGAAAAATGGAAGAGTGGACAAGAAGTTGGAGTAAAAGGATGAAAGTGGGTGGAAGTTTAGATGTGAAGGTAAGTGTGGAGGCATAGGTGATAGCAAGCGAAAAAACTGTAGAATAGTACATACAAGGATACCCATAATAGAATATTATTTTTGTCTCTTGGGTTAGATTAAACAATCTAACAGGTACTATTAAAGTGAATGCCATTAACAGCCTGATATATAGTTAGATACATGCTTCAAAAATGCCCCCTAAGGTAATTATGGTGAAAGAGTAAGTGGTGTCTTACCCAGTAAGGGAGTAAAGGGAGATCGGAAACTGGGCAGCTTGAAGATGTAAGGAGAATGCTGCTCCTGTCATGCACAACAGGCTCACGAGGATGACCAAAAACCTATAGGAGAGTATTAGGTACAGACGCAGCCACGAAGAAAGAATGTTGTATTATTGTACCTCTAACCTACGATTATAATCCTTTGCATCATTGCAGTCAAAAATAAAGAATAATCTGATGGCAAGACTGCAGAAGAAGAAAAAAAAAGTCTCTGATCACTTATAGCGATTGCTATAATATAATGCATTGCAAATCATCCATCAAAAACCTCCCACGAAGACCAGAGAAAAAAAAACCATATACTGTATACTAATATATATATATATATATATATATATATATTATATCTATATATATATATATATATAATATATAATATTATATCTATATATATAAATATACATATATATATATAAATATATATATATATATATATCTATATATATATCTATATATATCTATATATATATCTATATATATATATATATATATATATATATATATATATATATATATATTATGCTTGTGTAGCCAGGAAGGATATTCTCTTTTAAACATGTGAGGTTAAAAGCAGGAGCAACTTCAGTGTTCAATTTGTCTAATCAAGTCTTTTTCTACGGTGTTTAGTGCTCCTAAGAGCTGTCCAAAATTTAAGTCGTTTGCGACATTTCGTTCCAATTTATGGAACATCTTCAGGCGAAGGGTAAGGGTGGAATGACTCGTGTTGGTAGAGGCGGTCTATATATAGACCAGGTGAGGTGAGGGAGCGCCATGATTGGCTGGTAGTGGGCGGCGGTGTGGCGCGCTGTTATTGGCTGAGGCTTGTCTGAGCGTTCCGTGTTCTCAGTCTCCTTGTCGGGAGAATTTGCAAGTCCCTTGTTTGCTGGTTGACGGTAGGTTTCATGTCTTCTATATAGATGGCTTCCAGGAACTGTTCCTGAAAGCCATATATATATATATATA
>CM035223.1:4300428-4311621 GCA_020233015.1 Callinectes sapidus
TATATATATATATATATATATATTAATTATCTGCATGCCTTATTCTCATTTATCTGTGTGTTTTAACATGCCTTTGATTATTCATATGCATCAATGCCATATTTTTCAATTACGTATGCATATCTTTCTTTCATCATGTGTGTACAATTGTCATATTTCCAGTTATATGCGTATCGATGCATAAATTCTTTACTTGGATGCATAAGCATATATTTATTTCATCATATGTGTACAACTATTTCGTTTATCTATATGTATATGTGCATGTCTTATTATTGATCTATACCTGCCTCATTATTAACGAATTACTCATGTATTTCGTTCGTTCGTTATACTGTTATTAGACATGCGTGTGCCCATCTCATCTCATCTTAAAATGTGAGGCCACATTTTTCTTCAGGGCGGGGGCGGTGGAGTGGGGGGGCATTTGTATCAATTATATTAATCATATTTTACAAATAATAATTTCACATCTACAACACGTATTAGCTTTCTCTATCTATCTCTCTGCTGTCAGGTCTGTCTGCTCCGTCTTTAACCGGCACAAGTGTCGGTTAGAGTCGGCCAGCCTTGCTGCATCTCTCTTGAAGCACTACCGGCTCACAAACGTAGCCTGAAGGGGTACACCGTATAGATCCGTTTAGGGCCGTTGGTAGTCCAGAGGAGCGATCCCGTTCAGTGCCCAAACTCATATATGCATATGGGCGATATTTGCTTCACTTAAGGGATCGGGATACGACAGTCTACATCTGCCACTCGTTCTCTCTCTCCTTATTCTTTTTTTGGGGGGAGAGTGCCATCACCCAATCATGGGTATTAGGCCATTTTTATTTCATTTTTGGTGTATTTGTATGTTTATCTACAAGTGCATTTCTTTTGTTTATTTAATTTATTTGTCTTTTTATTTTTTTCTTATACATATTTTGTTTTATATTTTTCATATAAGAACATTAACAAGAACAAAAAAAAAAAAAAAAAACAGGAAGAATAACAACAACAACAACAACAACAACAACAACAACAACAACAACAACAACAACAACAACAGTCACACCTACATACACGCTTCATTCACACGGGGTACCTTTTCCTACTTCAAAGCTATTGTCCTTTGTCACGGCAGGGGATGGGGGAGGAGGTAACACACAAACACACAGGGTAACTACATAGTATTACTACGTATTGCTTTTATTTATAAAAGAAAAGAAAAATAAATAAAAATAAAAAATAAAAAAATGGAAAACATTCAAATCACGCTAGATGGAAATCATACACACTTTCATACTTTTATTTACATATGTTCATGTAAGAAATGTACATAGTGCATCATATATAATATATACACATTAATCACAACTCTCTGATTAAGGCATGGGAAGATCGACAACCATTTCCATGATGACCATAAAGTCGGCAATTGAAGCAACGGAGAGAATTCGGAATATAGGGAAGAACGGAAACCGACTCGTGTCCTACATGAACCCTATCTGGCAATTTAGCAGCACTGAAAGCTACAATGACAAATGCTGTGCTCCTTCTGGTGCCGTCAACATTCTTGGTTATCTTACGAGCTTCAATTATATCGTGGTCAGCCATGCAATTGGTAATCTCGGTCTCATTCATATCCACATAATCGCAGTGGGAGGCAACTCCCCGACACGAGTTCATAGACATTGGAATGAAAGCCTCGATCTCGATGTTATGGATGAACCGGAGCTTCAACAATTATTTTACTTGATTTACGTTAAGGGTCTGAACTAGCAAGTCACCACTGGCAAGTTTCTTAACATTTACAACATTATCAATATTACAATCAATGACTTTCTTTATTATAAAAGAATTAACTGTTGAGAGGCGAGTCGCAGTCTTAGAGTGTAGAGTCACAAAAGTCGCTTTATTGCGATCAATTTTCAGTCTGGCGGTCGGGGGTCGTCGATCAGTGTCCTCCCTCCCCCTTGGAGGAGGAGAGTGGGAGAGTCCGTCCGGCATGGAGGGGGTACATCCCCCTCCTACAGGAGGGGAGCGGGACGCAAGTAGGAGGAGGTCAGGGAGGAGTTTCCTAAAATCAGATTGTCCTACCAAACGACTCTATGTGGGCCGGACGGTGTCAATTCACCCTAAAAGCACGCTCACTGAGGAGGATCCTCCGTAGGTGAGAGAGGAAAGACAATCTGACTCGGTGGCAAAAGAAACCTTCTGTTTCCGCTAAGGACAAGGTAATGATAAGCAAAACTTACATTCACGGGGCAATGGGAAACCTAACTTTTTTTTATTTATTTTTATTTTGTAGTTTTATTTTTTTTATTTTTGGACCCTAGGCCAGATGGGCGTACAAAAATATTACACACAAAGGTAGTAGACGGACAGAAGCTTCAGATTATGTGTTTCCAGCGCGGTTCTGGGCTTAGTCTCTCTTTATTTGCGAAAAGTTGCACGATTTCATTCAAATTTACGAAATACTCTGAAATATTGCAGATATATATATATATATATATATATATATATATATATATATATATATATATATATATATATATATATATATATATATATATATATATATATATATTGTGTGTGTGTGTGTGTGTGTATGTGTGTGTATGTTTTCTGTGTGTGTCGTAGATGTGTGTGTAAAAAAGGCACAGCTGGTGTATCTGTTTGTTTGTGAAAAGAAGGTGTGAAGTAGAAATGATTGATGTTTCTTTGGAGAAAATACATGTTTGGAAAAAGTTACAAAAGTTACCTTTAAAAAAGTGTAAGAAAATTGTGTAGAAGAGTGGTGATTTTTGAGGGCACACAAAACTAGATGAAGTGTACACTACAATACTCCCCTCCTAGTTTCGAGGGAGGAGAAACGAAATTTTCTTGGTGTGCAGTCCAGGCAGATGGGTCGAGGTGCTCGAGACAATGGCAGGTGTGGTAGTGGTGGCAGCAGGCGAGGAGACGTGCTGGATCAGGTAGGCAGGTTTGATTATGTCTACCGCGACAGTCTGGGAGGTGCCATTGACGTCCAGGGTGAACGTCTTCCGAGTGCGACTGAGGACTTTGAAGGGGCCCTCATAGGGTTGCTGGAGGGGCCGCCTGACGCTGTCGACACGGAGGAAAACGTAGGAGCAGCTATCAAGGCCCTGGCTGACGAAGACTGCGGCGTTTTTAGGCGTGCATGGCTGCACCGGCCGAAGACTCGCCAAGGACTCCTTGAGGGTGGCTGCAAAGTCCTGGACACTGCAGGGCATGAAGGTAGGTTGGCTGGCGAGGAGTTCCCCTGGCAACCTGAGGGTAGAGCCATATACCAGCTCAGCAGAGGGGTCCTAAAAGTCCTCTTTCAGTGCAGTCCTGATGCCGAAGAGTTGGAGGGGCAAGGTGTCCACCTACTTCTCACGACAGGATGAAGAGGCTGTCAGTGAGGCATTGAGCTGGCGGTGGAAACGCTCGACCATGCTGTTTCCCCGCGGGTGGTAGCTGGAGGTCCTGAAGCGGTTGATGCCAAGTAGAGTCATTATGCGACTCCATACCTGGGACTCAAACTGGCCACCGCGGTCGGACGTGAGGCTGAGAGGGACACCGAACCTGGACACCCATGAAAGCACAAGCCACCGTGTCAGTGGTGATGTCCGCCAGTGAAGTAGCTTCGGACCATCTGGTGAAGCGGTCCACGCAGGTGAGCAGGTACTTGTAACCCCGGGAGAATGGCAGGGGGCCCACAATGTCTATGTGAACGTGCTCAAACCTGGTGGAGACTGGCGTGAAGGTGCCGGGAGAGGAGCGGGTGTGGCATGTGACCTTGGAGGCCTGGCACTTGAGACAGGTGCGGGTCCACAGCCTTATGTCCTTGTTCATGCCACCTCATATGAAGAGGGACGTCATCAGCTGCTGTGATGCGCAGATGCCAGGGTGTGAAATGTCGTGCAGCTGCCAGAACAGTGGGCACCAGTGTTGTACATGCAGGTAGGGCCGTACGTTAGAAGTGGAGACGTCAGCGTACAGCTGCAAGGTTGTCCCTGGCACCGGGATCTTCTTCAATTCAATTGCGGCATTGTCTTTCAGCTGCTGCAGTTCAGTGTCGCCAACCTGATCTGCAGCAACAACAGCATAGTCGAGGAGTGAAGTAGACACAGCATTGATGTTGTGGGAGAGTGCATCAGTTGGGACGTTGTTACAGCTTTGATGTAGAATATGTCCATGGTAAACTGTGACACATACTCTATGTGCCGCAGCTGGCGTCGAGTGTAGGTGGACTTGTTTTTGTGGAATATGGCGGTGAGAGTCTCGTGGTCGATGAAGACGTGGAACTGTTGCCCTTCCACGAAGTAGCGAAAACGCTTGATGGCACAGTAGATAGCGGGAAGCTCCCTGTCAAAAGTGCTGTACTTCGCTTCTGCAGGTGTGATGTTCTTTGAAAAGAAGGCCACCGGTTTCGAGCCATCACCGACGTGTTGTTGGGGTACAGCACCGACACCAATGCTGGAGGCATCAGTGGAGATGGAAATGTTGGCACCAGGAGAAGGGAAGCAAAGGGTGGAGACTCTGGAGAGGGCTTCCTTGGCGGAGGGAAAGGTAGCATCAGCTTCTGGTGTCCAGTCGAGGGTGACAGACTGGCCTCTCTTGCAAGGCTTGAGCATGGAATAGAGAGGTTGGAGAAGAAGGGAATAGCGAGGGATGAAGCGGTTGTAATAATTTACCATCCCCAGGAATTCCTTCAGCTGGCTCTGCGTGGAAGGCTTGGGGAACTGCTGAATAGCCTCACCCTTTGAGGGCAGGGGAGAGATTCCTGCCGAAGAGATGGAGTGGCCAAAGAATTCCAGAGAGGAGACACCCAGCACGGACTTCTCCACATTGATTTAGATGCCATAGTCCTCGAGGCGTGTGAAGAGTTGGCGCAGGTGAGCGAGGTGGGTTTCCTCATCAAGACTGGCGATGAGGAGGTCGTCAATGTAGTCGAACCAGAAGGAAAGGCCTTGCACAATCTCATCTATGAAGCGTTGGAATGTCTGGTCTGTATTCTCGAGTCCAAATGGCATCCGTGTGTACTCAAACAAGCCAAAAGGAGTGATTATGGCTGTTTTCAGGATTTCGTCAGGATGGATTGGGATCTGGTGAAATACCTTCACCAGGTCGATGTGGGAGAAAATGGTGGACCGGCGAGTTGTGAGGTAAACTCTTGGGTGAGGGCGTTGAGAACACGCTAATCACCACTGGGATGGATGTCACCATTCTTCTTATCGACGATGTGGAGGGCAGATGACCAATTGCTGGAGCTTGGCCATAGTACACCAGCAAACATGAGAGACTCAAACTCGGCCTTGGAGAGCTTGTAGCGCTCAGGCGCGAGGCGGCGGACCTTAGCGTGTGTAGGCCGGCCAGAAGTCTCAATGAGGTGCATGACGTAGTGTTTTACAGGTCTGGCTGTAGAGTACAGCTGCAGAAGAGTTGGGAGCCTCTTCAGGAATGCAGCAAACTGGGTGTCTGCCTTGATGACGGTGAGACACGCGCTGGCACCTGGGGTGGGCAGCATATGTGTGGTGAGTGAGGTGAGAGGATCGACGAGTTGCCGCATGTCTACCAGTGCGAGATGCCGCACGTCTACCACTATACCGAAGTGTTGCAGGAAGTCGGCGCCCAGAAGTTCTTGAGAGACTGCCACCACGTAAAAAGTCCACTTAAAGGAACGGCGTAGGCTGAGCTGCACCTGCATAGTCTTATGGGAGAATACCGGGATCTTGATGCCGTTAGCAGAGTAAAGATGTAGGGCTGGAGACAGGGAGCGTTGGGAAGCCGTTGAAGGAAGGACACTGACTTCAACACCAGTGTCGATGAGGAACCTTGTCTTGGAGAATGGATCGAAGATGTGGAGCAGCGTCGAAGCATGGCGAGTATTATGCGCTGCTAATGCTCGCTGGGTAAGTTTAAAGGTCCCGTGGTGAAGGCACAGGGCGACTGGCATTTGCGGGCCTCTCTACCGAACCTGCAGTGATAGTAGCATGTGCCGGAAAAAGTGGAAGAGGCACGGGAGGCGCTGGCGGACCTGCTGGCGGAACGAGAGCATCAACTGGAGCGTAGTGGAGTCCTGGCGCGGGAACGACTATCTAATCGGCGAGTTAGGTCACTGACTTGAAGCGCAAGTTGGGAGACTAACTCAGCGAGGTGTGAGTCTGCCTCCGACTTCACAGTAGCAGAAGTAACTGATGGGTCAGGTGGAAGGGTCACCATGAAGTCGTCAGCCAGCTGAGCAATCTCCTCAACTGTCAGCTTGTCCTTAACGCTGAATAGGCTGCGTTGTGTGGCGAGAGGCAGCCGCTTGTAGTACAGGTGGCGGAAGAGATCGGTGTCAAGCGCACTGTACTTGTCGCCCAACAGCTTCTTCATACGTCTGAGGAGGTCGCAGGGCTTCTCATCACCGAACTCCTCTTTGCTCAGCAGCTCTTGGAGACGGGCGGTGACGGTAGAGTGCAGTCGAGTCAGGACAGCAGTCTTGAGGTCGTCGTATGGTGTTATGGAAACAGCTGCGTTGCTGATAATGTCCGAGACCTTGAATAGGACGTCAGGAGGGAGGAGGGCCGTGGCATGGGTAAAATTTGTGAGGTTTGCTGTAATGGAGGCAGCCTTGAAGTTGCACTCGATGATGGCAAACCACATGGCCGGGTCCTGGTTGCAGAAAGAAGGTGCCCGGAAGGCCACGTGCGTCGAGAGGGACGAGGGCGCGGTAGGGTCCGTGGATGGCATGGAGGCAGATGCTGTGGGCATCTACATGCTGGTGGTGTATGGTGAGGGAAACCACAGGAGAGTCAGAGACACGCACTTATACTGGCACGTGCAGTGGACACTATAGGTATTTTTGGGTTTTTCAAGGTACTGCATGAGGCGGAGGTTAATCCTGGTCAAAGGGGAATACTGTGTGTAATCCAGGGCGGTAGGGGATTACTAGGGATACATCCTGGGCTCTGGGAACACTGCGTTTAATCTCGGGTGGTAGGGGATTACTGGGGACACATCCTGGGCACTGGGAATTTCATCCTAAGCATTAGGGAGTAGATCCTGGGCACTAGGGAGTAAATCCTGGCCACTGGGGAGTAAATCCTGGGCACTGGCAGAGTAAATCCTGAGCACTGGCGGAGCCGGGGTATGGGTGGCTTGTCAACTCACTGGGACACTGGGACAACTCACTGGGTGTATATTGAGCATGGCGTACAGTGGTTGTAGCAGAAGGGAGTAGCGTGAGATGAAGCGGTTGTAGAAATTTATCATCCCAAGGCATTCCCGGAGTTTCCTTTGGGAAGGTGGCTTCGGGAATTGCATGATGAACTCACACTTGGATTGATATGGAGTGACGCTTGTTGGTGTGACAGTGTCCAAAAAAGTCAAAGGACGTAACACCGGAGACTGATTTGTCGAGGTTGTTCTACACGCCATAATCTCGTAGCCTCGTGAAAACTTACTGTAGATGTTGCTTGTGAATTGTCACGTCGTTGCTAGCGATGAGGAGGTCATCGATGTATGTGAAGCAGAAGGGAAGGCCTCATATAACTTCATTAATGAAGCGCTGTAACGACTGGGCAGCGTTGCATAGGCCAAATGGCATCCTCACATACTCGTAGAGGCCGAATGGGGTGATGATGACAGTCTTGGGGACGTCTTCAGGGTGGACAGGGTGGACGGCGATGTAATTTGCTCTTGACCTGGGAGACGTCTACCATCAACCTAGACACCAGAGCTGTAAGTTGCTGGAGACCCGAAGCTTGTGGGGTAATGGCAGTGACAGCTGGCGCTGAGGTAGGTGTAGGTGAAGCGTAGGCGAGTACAAAAGACACTGAAGGTGCGGGAGTCGCCATGTAGTCATCAGCTAGAGCGGCCAGGTCCTCAACAAGACAACTTGCTCTTGGCTGTGAATAGACATTGCCGGATGGACGTATGCAGACGTTGGTAAAACAGCTTCTTGAAGAGGTCAACTTCAAAGGCGTTGTACATGTCACCAAAAAGCTTCTTCATGCAACGTAGCAGATTAGTAGGATTCTCATCAACCTATTTTTGTTGGAACGAAAGTTCCTTGCAGCGAAGCTCAATAGAGGAACGGAGATGTGTCTAGATAGCAGGTGTCTCGTGCGCCGGTAAGTGTTTTGGGGGCCAGTAGGACTCGGAGGACCCGGCAGGACTCGGGGGCCCCTCTGACTGAAGGCAGTGGTGGGAGAGGCTGAGTTTCTCCTGACCTCCTCAAACTCACGAACCCCAAATGGAGGTGAGCCTTCTTGAAACATGAGTGGTTAGACGAATAAATCCGAGGGCTTAGGTTCTCCCACTAAGAGAAAGTGTCCTTTAAAACACCGGGAACGTGTCAACCATGGTCACTCCGCGGTCACTAAATTGTAGTATGTTGGAAAGAAAATCCGTGGCTAGACCTCTGTTTATTGCAAAGAAATCAAGAGGGTGATGCAGTTAGACTATACGCTCAATACACATCTACAAATAATATACTGTTGTTTTACATGTGTAGTTTTTACAAACATTGATGTAAAATGGTTTTGACGAGTAACATATTTACAAGTTAATAATATATTTGACTTTGGATGATAAATATATATAATAAAGTATAACAGTATATGATAAACGCTACAAAATAAAGCATTAGGCTCACATTATCACACCGAGTTACATGTTCGATGCTCTAGCGTCAGCATTTTGGCTTCTGGTTACGATAGAAAGGACGCCCAGCAAGAGTTTAACAGGGGTTCTGCTAAATCCGACCATCTCTGTGTGCCACTCTCTTGAAAGGTCCATGATGATGAAAATAGACCAGCAGACGATGATAGTGGGCCAGCAGTTGATAAGAATGGGTCAGTAGGCGGTGAAAATGGACCAGCAAGCAGCACAAATGCAGAACTTGGCAGCAGGATTCGCACAAGTGAGGGAAGAAGTTGTGACAGCCCAAGACCCCATCTGTTTTAGACCAGTAGTTGTGTGGCGTGACTGGCCACTATAAGATGACAGTCTCTTTGGCCGACATGGAGGAATCCTGTCAGTTGGGGCTGAGCTCCCTGTTTCGGAAGGCAGCGTGGGATGACCTCGAAAGGATGCAGAAGCGGAGAAGCCGTACCAATGATCCTTGAGGCTGCTGCTAAACAGGTGGAGAGCCCATTGACGAGTTCAGATGTCGAGGAGGAAAGACTGGAGCTGTACTGCAGAGTCGTGAGGGAAGGTGAGGCGGCAGACGCCAATGATGAAGCTCGTGGAGCCCATGCAGCGGTAAATAGCTGCGGTGGAGAGGTGAATGGCGGTGCGGGTAAGCCGGGCCCCTCGCCCCCACCACTCATGAAAAGCAGACAGCAAGGCTAGCCAGCAGTGGATACACTACGGCAGTCGGCATGACCCTGTGTTGGGGTGGATGGAAGAAGTCGAGCAGCCATGCAGGGAGGAATTTTCGCCAGAAAGTCCTGTTACCGAGGCCTCGGTGGAGTAGTGGGAGACGCTGCACGTGCAAGACTGCGTGTTGCAGAAGGACGTGGAAGATGTAGCTATGCACGAAAGTTTGTGGCTGCTGGTTAATTCTTTCTCTCTGCAGGCTGAGCTGCTAGAGGAGGCGTATGCTGGTGTCTCTGGTGGGCACCTGAGGCGCAGGAAGGCTCTGTGCCGCCTGTGCTGACGCCTGTATTGGAGTGGAACAGGAAGTGGAGTGTGCTGCAAGCTGTACGACGTTGGCGTCACTGAGAAGGAATCGGTGCAACACACCAGAGCAGCGTTGAGGTGGTACCAGTTCGGCGCCCCCTGGGAGGGGATGATGGTAGATGTCGCAGGGGCACTGATGTGTACGTCCCCAAAAAAACACTATATCCCAGCTACTGGACGACCACCTGGGAAAGAACTCCCACAGACGTCGCCTGAGGTTGTGGCGGCGTTGCAGCAGCGGATGGAGGCCGCGCGAGAGATGTCGAGCAATCTTGGCCTCGTGGGGCCAAGCCATGCGCCGCTGGTACCAGCTGCACGCCGGGGACGTCCAGCGTCCAGATGAGGTGGGGAGGCCGTGTCTGCCTGTACAATCCCTGCGAAAAACGAGGCCTCGCCCCGAGGCTGCAGAGCAACTGAGGGAGCCCGTGTACTTTCCATGAGCAGCTCTCGGACATCATCCTCAAACTGAGCGATGGCATATATAAGCGGCCGTGCATTGTCCACGTTGATCGCATGTGGACCGTCTGTGGAGGTATGCAGGATATGCCACATTGTCCTGGGAGGGCAGGGATGACACTGTCCAAACTCCTCTCTCACCTGAAAGTGAGGGCGGTGACGATCCTGCTCTAGACAGTGATGGTCAGGGTGAAGGGAGCAGTGACAGTGGTGACAGTAGTGACAGTATTGATGGTGAGACCAAGAGTCAGATTGTTGAGACGAACAGGCCTACCAGGTCCCGGAGGTCACCGTAGTGGTTAAGGGACTATGTAGAAATTTTGTTCTTGTGTAGGATAAGATGTAAAAGTTATCTAACATTTTATTTTGTTCTGTTTAGTTTATTTTCTTTTGTGAGGAGTTGAGGACGGTCGGATCGGCCTTTTTGTAAGAGGGAGGATAGTGTTACGAATGTTTAATATTGGGGGCCGTGTGTGGGTGGCGCAGACTTTGGAGTCTAAACAAAGAAGGGACACATCTGGAACAGAAAAGAGACGAGAGCAGTGAGCAGTGAGCCGAGCAGTAAGGAGTAGCTGGCTGGCAGGGACGGAGAGAAGACTGGCCTGAAAGTGCTGCCTCGCCTCCCCTTGTTCCTGGACAGACATACCCTCTGACTGCCATGGTGAAAGTGCCTGTGTGTTGGCAATGTGTGTGCCAGGACTATGGTTGTCGCTGTTGACATTGTAAAAGCCTGCTGGGAGGCAGTGAAAGAGGTGTGAGGTGTCCCAAGCTACTGCCTTGCTGTACGCTGTTGTGTCCGCCCAGTGTGTTTGGTGTCGTGTCGCGGTCCCCCCCGTGTTACGTGTACTGTTCTACTGAGTATACCGAAGTGAACTCTATGTCTGCTTTCTCCCCCATTTAGAAGGTGCACTTCGCTTCAATTGCCCATCCTAACTGTGTGGATGTTACACAACCCCAGTACTTTGCCTTGCTGTGTACTTGTGGCCATTGTACCCTGTGGCCTGAGTCGTGCTGTTGGAGACAGAGAGGTTGTGAAAGGAGTATGTAACTGTATATATATATATATATATATATATATAT
>CM035223.1:4311721-4336892 GCA_020233015.1 Callinectes sapidus
TATATATATATATATATATATATATATATATATCAAACGCTTTATTAAAATCTATGTGTAGGATATCGTAGGAATTATAATTTTCTGCTGCCTCATAAACTTTACTATAAAATTTAACAAGTTTATAAAAGCACGGCTTTCCCTTTGTAAATCCATGCTGAGAGTCATATATAATTATACTTTGCACGTATGTAAGGATAATTAGTTCTTGGAATAATCTAATTATTCATATCAAGCAATGATTTTTTTTTTTTTTTTAATTCTTGGCGCCCCCCGCCCTGGAGGAGGGCTCCCCCTAATTTGGAAACCATAAGACTAGATGACTAGACTTTCTTCTTTATAATTCACTCCCATTGAAGCTAAGTTGACAGGTCTATAATCAAATGGTAGAGTTTAATTTCCTTTCTTACTTATGGATACAACATAGGCTTGCCTAAGATAGTATTAATACCTCACCAGACTCTAGTGATATCCTTATGACCGATGCTAACGACCTCTTTGCATTCCTTTAGTACTCTTGGATATATTTCGTTAAATCCTGATGACTTTATGACTTTTTTTCTAGTCTATCTATGTCATATTCTATCATATTTTTAGCTATGGGAGTTTGTCAATTTTTCACTTAAAAAAAAGAAAAAAAAAAAAGTTCATTCCTTGGAATTCCTTACATGTTTTCCCGAGTTAATACAGTTAAAAAATTCTTTCACAATTTTACTATCTCCTCCCCAGAACTAACCCGCTTCAAATAGCTACGTTTAAAGGACCTTTTTATTATTATCATTATTATTGTTATAATGATAATATTAATAATAATAATAATAATAATAATAATAATAATAATAATAATAATAATAATAATAATAATAATAATAATAATAATAATAAAAAATAATAATAATAATAATAATAATAATAATAATAATAATAATAATAATAATAATTATTATTATTATTATTATTATTATTATTATTATTATTATTATTATTATTATTATTATTATTATTATCATTATTCATTTATTTATTAATTCATTTATTTTGATTTTTTTATGTGTTCCCTGTTATAACTGTTTATAGCTTTAAGGAGACTCCGAGTGTATAGCAGTCTCAAAATCTGAGATGTTTGTACGAGTAAAAGACAACTCAGATAGAGTGATAGTAACAAATTTAATACTGATATTTTTAAGGTTTATATTATTCAAAGTATTCATATGGAAAACATGAGAGGTTATATTTGAGATGAAACCCTCAAGATTTTTCTCAGGAAAAATATGAAAGTTGTCAGACCTAAAAGTACATACTGTTAGCACCAGAAAATGACCTGAAACTTTCTGATATGAAGATCCACTTGGACATATCACTGATAAGTATACAAGTTCAGTGAAACAAAAATAATGATGTCCATGAAAACTCTTATGAAACAGTCTTCTACGGACATACAGAGAGAGCCGATGAAACATTCTCTCGGGTCAGTACAATTTGCAAACTCCTTCATCATGAACAGACATGAAAGCGAAAAGAGATTCCGGACAAAAAATACAAATTTTGATACTTGGTACGGTTTGGGTGCTAATACACATGGTGAGCTCCAAGGACTGTCACTGGGCTCAATTAAATCACTCTCTAACATGTACTCAATTTCCTTTTTCATAATCTCCCTTTTTCTTTGGATTCACACGATATGGATGTTGTATAATAGGTCCAGCATCTCCAACCTCTACATCATGCACCACTACATTAGTTTCTCTAGTGGCATTAGGGAATAGAGATTTATATTTCTCCACAATTTCTACTATTTACTCTTTCTTTTCCACTTCTATAGGTCCTACCTTATCCTTTAGGTTTTCTAACACTATAGAATTTTCCAACACCATTCCTTCATATTTACTGGGCTTTTCTTTTGCCCACTTCTCCTTACTTTCAATGGTGGCATTTACTGCACTCACACTTTTTAATTCTTTCTCTACCTCATTTTCTTTTGTTTTCTTTCATGGAACGGTTTTATCATATTTTCATAACACAATTGGTTCTTTTTTTCTTCTGCCAGGTGTTTTTACAATATAATTCTCATTACTCCCTTTTTTTTCAATTTCCCAAGGTCAACTAAACCTTGCTTTGAAGGGATCACCTTGCAATGGGAAAAGAACCAACACTTTGTCCCCAGGTTGCATTGTTCTGGCTCTAGCCCTTCTATCACACCAACTGTTCATCTCAATTTGCCTCTCACTAAGATTTTCTCGGGCAATTTGCCTAGCTCTCATTAACCTACTTTTAAAATCAGATACATATTTCACTACATTAGGAGGATCTTCTTTTCTTAGCTATCTCTCTTTAATCATCCTCAAAGGCCCATTTACCTTATGCCCATATACCAATACAAAAGGACTAAACCCGGTCGACTCTTGAATACTGTATCCTAATGCAAATACAACTAAAGGTAATGTTCATCGCAATCAACACCCTTATCTTCGCGATATATCCTGAGTATATTTTTCATACTTTGGTGAAGTCTTTCTACATAGCCTTGTGACTGGGGATGGTGAGCACTTGATAACTTCTGTTCAATTTTTAGATCCCTTAAAATTTCCTTAAACATCCTAGAAGTTAAATTACTCCCCTGATCTGACTGTATTACCCTAGGAATGCTTACCCATGAGAAAAATTTTAACTCTCACAATATTCTTAGAGTTTAAATTCCTAAGAGGAATGGCTTGAGGGAACCTAGATGATGCACACATGATGGTCAACACACATTGGTTTCCCTTCCTAGTTCTTGGGAGGGGACTTACACAATCTATAACTAGTTTAAAAAATGGTTCTTCAATCACAGGAATAGGTAGAAGAGGGGCAGGCCGAATCAGTTGATTTGGTTTACCCACATTCTGACACAAGACACAAGTTCTGCAAAATTCTGCCACATCACTCTTCACCTTGGGCCAATAGATATGACACATAATTTTTCTTAGGGTTTTTCTAATCCCTAGATGATCTGCCAAATTCCCTTCATGTGCCATCTCCAATACTTTATGCCTATACACCTGTGGCAGCGCAATTTGTTTTTTTTTTAAATTTTCCAGTGTTCACTAGCTGGGACCTCCAACGGTCTCCAACTTCGCATTAAAAGGTTTCTGGCAACAAAATAACCCCAAAAATTCTCATCTAACTCACCTAACATTTTAGCCTCAGTTCATAGAATTTTCAAGCTTGGATCAATTTCTTGTTCCCTCACCAATCTACTCTTATCTATTTTCATATAAAACCTTTGGCGCAATATGATCCTCAGCTTTCCCCTTATCTCTAATATCTTGATAATTTTCTGGTTCACAAGGTTCCGCAAATAATGCGCCCAGGTCTTGGTCCTCTTGTACCACCTCGTCTGCTTCTGTCGTCCCTCTTCTGGCCATCGCCCTGGTCACCGCGCAGACTGGAAACACTTCAGGCACCAATTCCTCTTCACTTGTGGGGTTTGGGACAACTGCTCGAGTGTATTCTCCCACAGCTCTTTAACAGGATCCTCCACCATCTGCAGTTTAGGGATTACTCTCTTCCCAGCCAAGTCATTCCCTATGAGCATTTCCACTCCATCAATCGACATCGTCTCCACTCCCATTGTCACTTCACCTGTGACGTATCTACAATCTAGCCATATTTTGTGCATAGGAATTTTAAATTTGCCACCTTCTATTCTGCATTCAACCTTCTCCCTCTTACTGGTCTTCTCAGTCCACTGGAACGCACCCTTCAGGATCAGGCTCTGAATTGCTCCTGTATCTCGAAAGATTTTGGTCTTCGCAGGACTTCCTTCCACTCTCACCGTGCCAGTGATGGTGAAGTGTTCGAATTCGTCTTCTTGCTGTTCCTCTAGTACTGGTAGGTTCACTTCCTCAATGGACTCAAAGGGGTTTCTTCTTGCTACAACTTATCCCATGGGCCTGGGTTTACTCTTGGGGCACTCATACTTCCTATGCCCAAATGCTCCACATCCCATGCATCTGACTGCTCCAATGCTTCCGCCGTTGTTTTGGTAGTAGGGACTGCTTCCTTGTCATCTCTTGTATGATGCTGAATTCAGGTTGTAATTATGCTGTAGAGGTTGATTGTAGCATTGGGAGGAATTATAGTAGTTAGAACGAGTTTGACGATATGGTTGTAAGGTCTTGAGTTCACCTGGTAGCTGTTGTTGTACTTATAGCCATTATCATTTTTATAGGAAAAAGGCTTCTTTGCTCCTTTATATTCTCCCTTGCTTAGCTCATGTGCATCACAGTAATTGTCTGCTTTGCGTCCGGTTTCCATCACGTCCCTCACTTCGTAAGATATGAGCTCATATTTTAGAATGGGAGGCAATTGGTCCATAAAGTGTTCCATCAGGAAGACTTCCCTCATCTCCTTGTACGTGCGGGCCCCCTCAGCTTTCATCCACCGGTCCATTTTGAGACAGCACTCCCGAGCCATCTCGATTTAAGAGTTACCTTGGCGTTTCTTCACATTGTGGAACCTTTTCCTCTACACACCGGGACTTAAATGTGTTGATCCTAACATCGCCTCCTTTATCAACTCATAATCTCCCGCCTCTTGATCACTTAAGTTAACAAATGCTTCTCTAGCCTTTACCTTGAACTTTGTCTGGATCAAGAATGTCCACTCTTCTTCACTCCACTTCCTCAACCTTGCAGGGTTTTTTTCAGATTGGAGGAAGAAATTATCTTCTTCCCCTTCCACAAATTGAGGGATATATTTGACTTTATTTGACTGTATTATTTTTAACTCCTACTTTTTATCTCCTTCTAACCTAACTCCACACGCTCCAGCTACACTATACAACTCCTTTTTCAGTTGGTACATCTCATGGACGTTCCTCCTATTTAAGAATATACTAGCTCTATCCTCTGCCATATTGGTAATATTTATAACTCATAATTTAGACCTTATTTATACAATACAATGCGCCTTATTCTCACGCAGAGGTTTTCACATCTACAAGTATCACACCTATAAATAACACAATGCACTTCGAGAACACTAGTTATGTAAACAACTGTTTATAGAAAAAAAAATCATGAGAACATTTGCCCTCACACGTTAATCTCCACTCCTTCGTTACACAACCACACTAACTTGGGGCTTGGCTTCCTGGAAAGTCTATTTCTTACGTTACACACCCAGCTGCTCAAAATCGAAATCCCAGACGGGACCCCATTTCTTGTTACGACACGGTTAGCTCCCAATGGAGGGTACACAATATACCAGTCCCAGGGAGTTTTAAAAGTCTGGATTTTAAGGGTGTTATGACCACCCACCCGACACACCCGTGTCACACATTACACCACCACTTTTTCTGTTACACATACCTCTCTATTTCAGTTAGGCTAAGAACGGGAAGGAAGCGTGTTCGGGAGTCGTTGGGACTGATGGGAGCTTGGTACCGGCTAGGGATGCCTTAGGCCCACGCTTCCACCACAGGCTTCCTCAAGACCATTATTTCCTCCTGTACCTACTCATGATGTAAATACGCTAGTGCTCTTGCTCGCCCGCGTAGATCTGTACACGAGCTGAACATACACGTACACGCACGCACGCTTATAGGAAAGAGAGAAAAAAATGAAATAGATAGATAAATAGGTAAATAAAAAGGGGCAAAATGAAGTAAATATGTAAGAAAATTAAAAAGGAGAAGGAAAAAATATAAAACAAGAAAATAAAAATTAGAAAAATAATGATAATAGTAGATAAGGGGAAATAGATAAATAAATGAACTTTTAGGTAGGGTGATTATACCTAATAAAATTATACAAATGCGTCACAGTCAGGTGCTTAGCAAGGTGGTCTGCCCACCAACTTTCTCACCTCTCCCTGTCTTTTAGTAATTTCTAGCTTTGGTTCAGCGGTAGCCACTCTTTTATCACTTCATGTTGTTTAGATGAAGACAAATATGTAGAGTGACTGGTAAGGATACACAAGTTGAGGCAAGGTACTTTATTCTCTAACGTTTCAGTATTAAACCATCTTCAGAGAGAATGTACAGGCAATCAAAGACACGGCAGCTACGCGTTGGCGGCTCAGCCCGCAGGTCCTCCTGTCGGAACGAACTGTGATTAGCGGAAGCCAGACAGAGTCAGTCTGGCCGCTGCCCGCGACAAACACGGATCCTCCCCTGTGATTGGTTGTGCTCCACTTTTCTCAAACAAACTCAAACTAAAACTCAAACTTTACATTCTGCCTGAAGATGTTCCCCGAAGAGGAACTCGGGGCTCTTACTAGTCCACAAAAAAGAATTAGTAAGATAAAAAAGAAAAGATACAGCAAAAATTGAACAATGCTGAAGTTGCTCATCGTCTGCAAGACAGAGAATATATATATATATATATATATATATATATATATATATATATATATATATATATATATATATATATATATATATATATATATAGATATATATATATATATATATATATATATATATATATATATATATATATATATATATATATATCAACTCCTGTGGCACCCTGAGGGATGCATAGGGCCTCAATGAATTCACGCCACCACCATCTATCCTGTGCCAACTCCTCCAAATCCTCCCAACACTCTTCACCAGGTTCTCGCCTCATTGTGCGCATCCACGTCTCCTTCGGCCTTCCTCTCTCTCTTCTACCCTGCACTTGCCAACTGGGTGTTCCCCGTACAATCACTCTCTCCCTTCTGAAGACGTGTCCTAGCCATTTCCATCGAGACAATCTAACATATTCATCTACCGGTTGCACACCCGTAATTTCTCTCACTCTATCATTTGAAACCCTATGCCACCACTTAACTCCTAAAATCCTTCGCAAAGCCTTATTTTCGAAAACCACGAATTTCTTATCCGATGTTACTGTACTATACCACGATTCATGCCCATAAATCAAAATAGTTCTAACCATAGTTTTATCATTTTTTTTTTTAAATTTTAGTGTGTACTGAAAAGTTATTATTATTCCACATAGTTTTTAACATAATCATCGTTTGTTCGCCTTCCTTAACCTTTCCTCAAACTCCACTTATAACGATCCATCCATAGATAAAAGCGTAACAAGATATTTAAACTTTTCTAATTGTTTCACAACTCTTCCCCCAATCACGCAAGCTCTTGGGCTAGCAATATTCATATTAATCATTTCCGTTTTTGCACAATTAATGATCAAGCCAACTTTTCCCCTCTCTCTCACTATACAATCTAAGACCCTTTGCATCTCATCTATTCCTTCGCTAATAAGCACAATGTCATCTGCATAATCCAAATCTGCTAATTTACGTCCATCTCCCCACGCAATTCCAGCATTAGTTTCCTCTCTCTCTCTCTCTCTCTCTCTCTCTCTCTCTCCTCTCTCTCCTCTCTCTCTCTCTCTCTCGCATATATATATATTATAATATATATATATATATATATATATATATATATATATATATATATATATATATATATATATATATATATATATATATATATATATATATATATATATATTATGGTGTCTCAAGAAAATGTATAAACATTTAAAATAACTGTAAACTTGGAGTTGATTATGATTTTGTTATTTCAAATATCATTTTATTGTTTTTTTCACTGCATTTTGACTATATTCTAAATAATTGTAAATAGCCGATGTTAAATCCTTCCTTGATGAGATCTTACCAAACAGGTGGATTGGACGAAGGGGTTTTGTTGAATATTCTCCAGTTCATCAGACCTCACACCACTAGATTTTTTCTTATGGGGATAACTAAAAGACAAGGTCTACGCTATGAAACCTGCAACAGTCGCTGAATAAATAGCGCTCCTTGCTGAAGTGAGGTAATCGGTGCTTATAAAAACTCGAGAAAACAGCGTTTAAAGTTTCGTGCTCTCGCCGGCTCCTCACCCCAAGCACCTCACGAGCGGGAGTGAGGTACGCGCAGCAAGGGTCGCATACCTTGCTACAAACTGTCGAACGCTGTTTTCTCGTCTGCTATAACTTTTGGTCATATCAGTAATATTAAGTTTAAGCAATCTACTGCCTCAACAGTACGCTCCGCCACCTCCTCCCTGTATAGGCATATGTGTATTGTTTACCTAAGGTACGCTTTTCTTTAGCCACACTTTTCTTCCATTTCCGCTCGTCTGTGGGTCGTTTCTGGGAACTAGAGGGTGAAGCAAACTCTGATCTCTCATGTCCTTCACCGTCAGCCACGATGAAGCAAAAAAAAAACACTTATCCACGCAAAAAGTAGAACAACACAGAGTTGTTGAAGGTGGAATACTGAGGCTGGGCTGGCCGGTGATTGGTTGGCAGGCGATGACTCAGCATCTCAGACACGGCCGCTGATTGAACCGCACCCTTTCCTTTGGTCGCTTGCCTCGGTCCCGCTCGGAGATTACAGTCGCGCGGAAAAATGGCAAAAATCTGCTGGATACTTTCAGTAATATAATCCTTAAGGACATTTCCAAGTTGATTTGAGGTAAACGACATATACCATGTGTAATAGCATGAATTTGCCTATACGATGCAAGTGAAAACTCAGTTTCGATCTGACTGTCACTTACCTCACTTCAGCATGGGGCGCCTCCAGAGAAGCCATTGAACATTAATGCACCCAAATACCAAGGGAATTGTTTCATGGTGTGTGCGATTCCATTGCTTTGCGTTGTCAGCAGTGTCTGGATAAAAATGAACGGCAGTTTGAGATCAGGCAGTGAAAAAAACAAACAATAAAATGATACTTGTAAATATTTTTACATTTTTGAATTGAGAGAATTATAATAAACACAAAGTTTACAATTACTTAAAATATGTATACATTATTTCGGACACCCATATATATATATATATATATATATATATATATATATATATATATATATATATATATATATATATATATATATATATATATATATATATATATATATATATAGTTACATACTCCTTTCACAACCTCTCTGTCTCCAACAGTACGACTCAGGCCACAGGGTACAATGGCCACAAGTACACAGCAAGGCAAAGTACTGGGGTTGCGTAACATCCACATAGTTCGGATGGGCAATTGAAGCGAAGTGCACCTTCTAAATGGGGGAGAAAGCAGACATAGAGTTCACTTCGGTATACTCAGTAGAACAGTACACGTAACACGGGGGGGACCGCGACACGACACCAAACACACTGGGCGGACACAACAGCGTACAGCAAGGCAGTAGCTTGGGACACCTCACACCTCTTTCACTGCCTCCCAGCAGGCTTTTACAATGTCAACAGTGACAACCATAGTCCTGGCACACACACTGCCAACACACAGGCACTTTCACCATGGCAGTCAGAGGGTATGTCTGTCCAGGAACAAGGGGAGGCGAGGCAGCACTTTCAGGCCGGTCTTCTCTCCGTCCCTGCCAGCCAGCTACTCCTTCCTGCTCGGCTCACTGCTCACTGCTCTCGTCTCTTTTCTGTTCCAGATGTGTCCCTTCTTTGTTTAGACTCCCAAGTCTGCGCCACCCACACACGGCCCCCAATATTAAACATTCGTAACACTATCCCCCCTCTTACAAAAAGGCCGACCCGACCGTCCTCAACTCCTCACAAAAGAAAATAAACTAAACAGAACAAAATAAAATGTTAGATAACTTTTACATCTTATCCTACACAAGAACAAAATTTCTACATAGTCCCTTAACCACTACGGTGACCTCCGGGACCTGGTAGGCCTGTTCGTCTCAACAATCTGACTCTTGGTCTCACCATCAATACTGTCACTACTGTCACCACTGTCACTGCTCCCTTCACCCTGACCATCACTGTCTAGAGCAGGATCGTCACCGCCCTCACTTTCAGGTGAGAGAGAAGTTTGGACAGTGTCATCCCTGCCCTCCCAGGACAATGTGGCATATCCTGCATACCTCCACAGACGGTCCACATGCGATCAACGTGGACAATGCACGGCCGCTTATATATGCCATCGCTCAGTTTGAGGATGATGTCCGAGAGCTGCTCAGGGACAGTACACGGGCTCCCTCAGTTGCTCTGCAGCCTCGGGGCGAGGCCTCGTTTTTCGCAGGGATTGTACAGGCAGACACGGCCTCCCCACCTCATCTGGACGCTGGACGTCCCCGGCGTGCAGCTGGTACCAGCGGTGCATGGCTTGGCCCCACGAGGCCAAGATTGCTCGACATCTCTCGCGCGGCCTCCATCCGCTGCTGCAACGCCGCCACAACCTCAGGCGACGTCTGTGGGAGTTCTTTCCCAGGTGGTCGTCCAGTAGCTGGGAGATAGTGTTTTTTTGGGGGCGTACACAGCAGTGCCCCTGCGACATCTACCATCATCCCCTCCCAGGGGGCGCCGAACTGGTACCACCTCAACGCTGCTCTGGTGTGTTGCACCGATTCCTTCTCAGTGACGCCAACGTCGTACAGCTTGCAGCACACTCCACTTCCTGTTCCACTCCAATACAGGCGTCAGCACAGGCAGCACAGAGCCTTCCTGCGCCTCAGGTGCCCACCAGAGACACCAGCATACGCCTCCTCTAGCAGCTCAGCCTGCAGAGAGAAAGAATTAACCAGCAGCTACAAACGTTCGTGCATAGCTACATCTTCCACGTCCTTCTGCAACACGCAGTCTTGCACGTGCAGCGTCTCCCACTATTCCACCGAGGCCTCGGTAACAGGACTTTCTGGCGAAAATTCCTCCCTGCATGGCTGCTCGACTTCTTCCATCCACCCGAACACAGGGTCATGCCGGCTGCCGTAGTGTATCCACTGCTGGCTAGCCTTGCTGTCTGCTTTTCATGTGTGGCGGGGGCGCGGGACCCGGCTTACCCGCACCGCCATTCACCTCTCCACCGCAGCTATTTACCGCTGCATGGGCTCCACGAGCTTCATCATTGGCGTCTGCCGCCTCACCTTCCCTCACGACTCTGCAGTACAGCTCCAGTCTTTCCTCCTCGACATCTGAACTCGTCAATGGGCTCTCCACCTGTTTAGCAGCAGCCTCAAGGATCATTGGTATGGCTTCTCCGCTTCTGCATCCTTTCGAGGTCATCCCACGCTGCCTTCCGAAACAGGGAGTTCAGCCCCAACTGACAGGATTCCTCCATGTCGGCCAAAGAGACTGTCATCTTATAGTGGCCAGTCACGCCACACAACTACTGGTCTAAAACAGATGGGGTCTTGGGCTTTCACAACTTCTTCCCTCACTTGTGCGAATCCTGCTGCCAAGTTCTGCATTTGTGCTGCCTGCTGGTCCATTTTCACCGCCTGCTGACCCATTCTTATCAACTGCTGGCCAACTATCATCGTCTGCTGGTCTATTTTCATCATCATGGACCTTTCAAGAGAGTGGCACACAGAGATGGTCGGATTTAGCAGAACCCCTGTTAAACTCTTGCTGGGCGTCCTTTCTATCGTAACCAGAAGCCAAAATGCTGACGCTAGAGCATCGAACATGTAACTCGGTGTGATAATGTGAGCCTAATGCTTTATTTTGTAGCGTTTATCATATACTGTTATACTTTATTATATATATTTATCATCCAAAGTCAAATATATTATTAACTTGTAAATATGATACTCGTCAAAACCATTTTACATCAATGTTTGTAAAAACTACACATGTAAAACAACAGCATATTATTTGTAGATGTGTATTGAGCGTATAGTCTAGCTGCATCACCCTCTTGATTTCTTTGCAATAAACAGAGGTCTAGCCACGGATTTTCTTTCCAACATACTACAATTTAGTGACCGCGGAGTGACCATGGTTGACACGTTCCCGGTGTTTTAAAGGACACTTTCTCTTAGTGGGAGAACCTAAGCCCTCGGATTTATTCGTCTAACCACTCATGTTTCAAGAAGCCTCACCTCCATTTGGGGTTCGTGAGTTTGAGGAGGTCAGGAGAAACTCAGCCTCTCCCACCACTGCCTTCAGTCAGAGGGGCCCCCGAGTCCTGCCGGGTCCTCCGAGTCCTACTGGCCCCCAAAACACTTACCGGCGCACGAGACACCTGCTATCCAGACACATCTCCGTTCCTCTATTGAGCTTCGCTGCAAGGAACTTTCGTTCCAACAAAAATAGGGTGATGAGAATCCTACTAATCTGCTACGTTGCATGAAGAAGCTTTTTGGTGACATGTACAACGCCTTTGAAGTTGACCTCTTCAAGAAGCTGTTTTACCAACGTCTGCATACGTCCATCCGGCAATGTCTATTCACAGCCAAGAGCAAGTTGTCTTGTTGAGGACCTGGCCGCTCTAGCTGATGACTACATGGCGACTCCCGCACCTTCAGTGTCTTTTGTACTTCCCTACACTTCACCTACACCTACCTCAGCGCCAGCTGTCACTGCCATCACCCCACAAGCTTCGGGCCTCCAGCAACTTACAGCTCTGGTGTCTAGGTTGATGGTAGATGTCTCCCAGATCAAAAGCAAATTACATCGCCGTCCACCCTGTCCACCCTGAAGACGTCCCCAAGACTGTCATCATCACCCCATTCGGCCTCTACGAGTATGTGAGGATGCCATTTGGCCTATGCAACGCTGCCCAGTCGTTACAGCGCTTCATTAATGAAGTTATATGAGGCCTTTCCTTCTGCTTCGCATACATCGATGACCTCCTCATCGCTAGCAACGACGTGACAATTCACAAGCAACATCTACAGTAAGTTTTCACGAGGCTACGAGATTATGGCGTGTAGAACAACCTCGACAAATCAGTCTCCGGTGTTACGTCCTTTGACTTTTTTGGACACTGTCACACCAACAAGCGTCACTCCATATCAATCCAAGTGTGAGTTCATCATGCAGTTCCCGAAGCCACCTTCCCAAAGGAAACTCCGGGAATGCCTTGGGATGATAAACTTCTACAACCGCTTCATCTCACGCTACTCCCTTCTGCTACAACCACTGTACGCCATGCTCAATATACACCCAGTGAGTTGTCCCAGTGTCCCAGTGAGTTGACAAGCCACCCATACCCCGGCTCCGCCAGTGCTCAGGATTTACTCTGCCAGTGCCCAGGATTTACTCCCCAGTGGCCAGGATTTACTCCCTAGTGGCGGCAGACGCCAATGATGAAGCTCGTGGAGCCCATGCAGCGGTAAATAGCTGCGGTGGAGAGGTGAATGGCGGTGCGGGTAAGCCGGGTCCCGCGCCCCCGCCACACATGAAAAGCAGACAGCAAGGCTAGCCAGCAGTGGATACACTACGGCAGCCGGCATGACCCTGTGTTCGGGTGGATGGAAGAAGTCGAGCAGCCATGCAGGGAGGAATTTTCGCCAGAAAGTCCTGTTACCGAGGCCTCGGTGGAGTAGTGGGAGACGCTGCACGTGCAAGACTGCGTGTTGCAGAAGGACGTGGAAGATGTAGCTATGCACGAACGTTTGTGGCTGCTGGTTAATTCTTTCTCTCTGCAGGCTGAGCTGCTAGAGGAGGCGTATGCTGGTGTCTCTGGTGGGCACCTGAGGCGCAGGAAGGCTCTGTGCTGCCTGTGCTGACGCCTGTATTGGAGTGGAACAGGAAGTGGAGTGTGCTGCAAGCTGTACGACGTTGGCGTCACTGAGAAGGAATCGGTGCAACACACCAGAGCAGCGTTGAGGTGGTACCAGTTCGGCGCCCCCTGGGAGGGGATGATGGTAGATGTCGCAGGGGCACTGCTGTGTACGCCCCCAAAAAAACACTATCTCCCAGCTACTGGACGACCACCTGGGAAAGAACTCCCACAGACGTCGCCTGAGGGTGTGGCGGCGTTGCAGCAGCGGATGGAGGCCGCGCGAGAGATGTCGAGCAATCTTGGCCTCGTGGGGCCAAGCCATGCACCGCTGGTACCAGCTGCACGCCGGGGACGTCCAGCGTCCAGATGAGGTGGGGAGGCCGTGTCTGCCTGTACAATCCCTGCGAAAAACGAGGCCTCGCCCCGAGGCTGCAGAGCAACTGAGGGAGCCCGTGTACTGTCCCTGAGCAGCTCTCGGACATCATCCTCAAACTGAGCGATGGCATATATAAGCGGCCGTGCATTGTCCACGTTGATCGCATGTGGACCGTCTGTGGAGGTATGCAGGATATGCCACATTGTCCTGGGAGGGCAGGGATGACACTGTCCAAACTTCTCTCTCACCTGAAAGTGAGGGCGGTGACGATCCTGCTCTAGACAGTGATGGTCAGGGTGAAGGGAGCAGTGACAGTGGTGACAGTAGTGACAGTATTGATGGTGAGACCAAGAGTCAGATTGTTGAGACGAACAGGCCTACCAGGTCCCGGAGGTCACCGTAGTGGTTAAGGGACTATGTAGAAATTTTGTTCTTGTGTAGGATAAGATGTAAAAGTTATCTAACATTTTATTTTGTTCTGTTTAGTTTATTTTCTTTTGTGAGGAGTTGAGGACGGTCGGGTCGGCCTTTTTGTAAGAGGGGGGATAGTGTTACGAATGTTTAATATTGGGGGCCGTGTGTATGTGGCGCAGACTTGGGAGTCTAAACAAAGAAGGGACACATCTGGAACAGAAAAGAGACGAGAGCAGTGAGCAGTGAGCCGAGCAGGAAGGAGTAGCTGGCTGGCAGGGACGGAGAGAAGACCGGCCTGAAAGTGCTGCCTCGCCTCCCCTTGTTCCTGGACAGACATACCCTCTGACTGCCATGGTGAAAGTGCCTGTGTGTTGGCAGTGTGTGTGCCAGGACTATGGTTGTCACTGTTGACATTGTAAAAGCCTGCTGGGAGGGAGGGAGGAGGGCCGTGGCATGGGTAAAATTTGTGAGGTTTGCTGTAATGGAGGCAGCCTTGAAGTTGCACTCGATGATGGCAAACCACATGGCCGGGTCCTGGTTGCAGAAAGAAGGTGCCCGGAAGGCCACGTGCGTCGAGAGGGACGAGGGCGCGGTAGGGTCCGTGGATGGCATGGAGGCAGATGCTGTGGGCATCTACATGCTGGTGGTGTATGGTGAGGGAAACCACAGGAGAGTCAGAGACACGCACCTATACTGGCACGTGCAGTGGACACTATAGGTATTTTTGGGTTTTTCAAGGTACTGCATGAGGTGGAGGTTAATCCTGGTCAAAGGGGAATACTGTGTGTAATCCAGGGCGGTAGGGGATTACTAGGGATACATCCTGGGCTCTGGGAACACTGCGTTTAATCTCGGGTGGTAGGGGATTACTGGGGACACATCCTGGGCACTGGGAATTTCATCCTAAGCACTAGGGAGTAGATCCTGGGCACTAGGGAGTAAATCCTGGCCACTGGGGAGTAAATCCTGGGCACTGGCAGAGTAAATCCTGAGCACTGGCGGAGCCGGGGTATGGGTGGCTTGTCAACTCACTGGGACACTGGGACAACTCACTGGGTGTATATTGAGCATGGCGTACAGTGGTTGTAGCAGAAGGGAGTAGCGTGAGATGAAGCGGTTGTAGAAATTTATCATCCCAAGGCATTCCCGGAGTTTCCTTTGGGAAGGTGGCTTCGGGAATTGCATGATGAACTCACAGAGCCAGAGCACAGAGCCTTCCTGCGCCTCAGGTGCCCACCAGAGACACCAGCATACGCCTCCTCTAGCAGCTCAGCCTGCAGAGAGAAAGAATTAACCAGCAGCCACAAACGTTCGTGCATAGCTACATCTTCCACGTCCTTCTGCAACACGCAGTCTTGCACGTGCAGCGTCTCCCACTACTCCACCGAGGCCTCGGTAACAGGACTTTCTGGCGAAAATTCCTCCCTGCATGGCTGCTCGACTTCTTCCATCCACCCCAACACAGGGTCATGCCGACTGCCGTAGTGTATCCACTGCTGGCTAGCCTTGCTGTCTGCTTTTCATGAGTGGTGGGGGCGAGGGGCCCGGCTTACCCGCACCGCCATTCACCTCTCCACCGCAGCTATTTACCGCTGCATGGGCTCCACGAGCTTCATCATTGGCGTCTGCCGCCTCACCTTCCCTCACGACTCTGCAGTACAGCTCCAGTCTTTCCTCCTCGACATCTGAACTCGTCAATGGGCTCTCCACCTGTTTAGCAGCAGCCTCAAGGATCATTGGTACGGCTTCTCCGCTTCTGCATCCTTTCGAGGTCATCCCACGCTGCCTTCCGAAACAGGGAGCTCAGCCCCAACTGACAGGAATCCTCCATGTCGGCCAAAGAGACTGTCATCTTATAGTGGCCAGTCACGCCACACAACTACTGGTCTAAAACAGATGGGGTCTTGGGCTGTCACAACTTCTTCCCTCACTTGTGCGAATCCTGCTGCCAAGTTCTGTATTTGTGCTGCTTGCTGGTCCATTTTCACCGCCTACTGACCCATTCTTATCAACTGCTGGCCCACTATCATCGTCTGCTGGTCTATTTTCATCATCATGGACCTTTCAAGAGAGTGGCACACAGAGATGGTTGGATTTAGCAGAACCCCTGTTAAACTCTTGCTGGGCGTCCTTTCTATCGTAACCAGAAGCCAAAATGCTGACGCTAGAGCATCGAACATGTAACTCGGTGTGATAATGTGAGCCTAATGCTTTATTTTGTAGCGTTTATCATATACTGTTATACTTTATTATATATATTTATCATCCAAAGTCAAATATATTATTAACTTGTAAATATGTTACTCGTCAAAACCATTTTACATCAATGTTTGTAAAAACTACACATGTAAAACAACAGTATATTATTTGTAGATGTGTATTGAGCGTATAGTC
This sequence comes from Callinectes sapidus, assembly GCA_020233015.1. Taxonomy (NCBI): domain Eukaryota; kingdom Metazoa; phylum Arthropoda; class Malacostraca; order Decapoda; family Portunidae; genus Callinectes; species Callinectes sapidus. The sequence continues at coordinate 4,328,400 of CM035223.1, forward strand.
TAACTGCATCACCCTCTTGATTTCTTTGCAATAAACAGAGGTCTAGCCACGGATTTTCTTTCCAACATACTACAATTTAGTGACCGCGGAGTGACCATGGTTGACACGTTCCCGGTGTCTTAAAGGACACTTTCTCTTAGTGGGAGAACCTAAGCCCTCGGATTTATTCGTCTAACCACTCATGTTTCAAGAAGGCTCACCTCCATTTGGGGTTCGTGAGTTTGAGGAGGTCAGGAGAAACTCAGCCTCTCCCACCACTGCCTTCAGTCAGAGGGGCCCCCGAGTCCTGCCGGGTCCTCCGAGTCCTACTGGCCCCCAAAACACTTACCGGCGCACGAGACACCTGCTATCTAGACACATCTCCGTTCCTCTATTGAGCTTCGCTGCAAGGAACTTTCGTTCCAACAAAAATAGGTTGATGAGAATCCTACTAATCTGCTACGTTGCATGAAGAAGCTTTTTGGTGACATGTACAACGCCTTTGAAGTTGACCTCTTCAAGAAGCTGTTTTACCAACGTCTGCATACGTCCATCCGGCAATGTCTATTCACAGCCAAGAGCAAGTTGTCTTGTTGAGGACCTGGCCGCTCTAGCTGATGACTACATGGCGACTCCCGCACCTTCAGTGTCTTTTGTACTCGCCTACGCTTCACCTACACCTACCTCAGCGCCAGCTGTCACTGCCATCACCCCACAAGCTTCGGGTCTCCAGCAACTTACAGCTCTGGTGTCTAGGTTGATGGTAGACGTCTCCCAGGTCAAGAGCAAATTACATCGCCGTCCACCCTGTCCACCCTGAAGACGTCCCCAAGACTGTCATCATCACCCCATTCGGCCTCTACGAGTATGTGAGGATGCCATTTGGCCTATGCAACGCTGCCCAGTCGTTACAGCGCTTCATTAATGAAGTTATATGAGGCCTTCCCTTCTGCTTCACATACATCGATGACCTCCTCATCGCTAGCAACGACGTGACAATTCACAAGCAACATCTACAGTAAGTTTTCACGAGGCTACGAGATTATGGCGTGTAGAACAACCTCGACAAATCAGTCTCCGGTGTTACGTCCTTTGACTTTTTTGGACACTGTCACACCAACAAGCGTCACTCCATATCAATCCAAGTGTGAGTTCATCATGCAATTCCCGAAGCCACCTTCCCAAAGGAAACTCCGGGAATGCCTTGGGATGATAAATTTCTACAACCGCTTCATCTCACGCTACTCCCTTCTGCTACAACCACTGTACGCCATGCTCAATATACACCCAGTGAGTTGTCCCAGTGTCCCAGTGAGTTGACAAGCCACCCATACCCCGGCTCCGCCAGTGCTCAGGATTTACTCTGCCAGTGCCCAGGATTTACTCCCCAGTGGCCAGGATTTACTCCCCAGTGGCCAGGATTTACTCCCTAGTGCCCAGGATCTACTCCCTAGTGCTTAGGATGAAATTCCCAGTGCCCAGGATGTGTCCCCAGTAATCCCCTACCACCCGAGATTAAACGCAGTGTTCCCAGAGCCCAGGATGTATCCCTAGTAATCCCCTACCGCCCTGGATTACACACAGTATTCCCCTTTGACCAGGATTAACCTCCGCCTCATGCAGTACCTTGAAAAACCCAAAAATACCTATAGTGTCCACTGCACGTGCCAGTATAAGTGCGTGTCTCTGACTCTCCTGTGGTTTCCCTCACCATACACCACCAGCATGTAGATGCCCACAGCATCTGCCTCCATGCCATCCACGGACCCTACCGCGCCCTCGTCCCTCTCGACGCACGTGGCCTTCCGGGCACCTTCTTTCTGCAACCAGGACCCGGCCATGTGGTTTGCCATCATCGAGTGCAACTTCAAGGCTGCCTCCATTACAGCAAACCTCACAAATTTTACCCATGCCACGGCCCTCCTCCCTCCTGACGTCCTATTCAAGGTCTCGGACATTATCAGCAACGCAGCTGTTTCCATAACACCATACGACGACCTCAAGACTGCTGTCCCGACTCGACTGCACTCTACCGTCACCGCCCGTCTCCAAGAGCTGCTGAGCAAAGAGGAGTTCGGTGATGAGAAGCCCTGCGACCTCCTCAGACGTATGAAGAAGCTGTTGGGCGACAAGTACAGTGCGCTTGACACCGATCTCTTCCGCCACCTGTACTACAAGCGGCTGCCTCTCGCCACACAACGCAGCCTATTCAGCGTTAAGGACAAGCTGACAGTTGAGGAGATTGCTCAGCTGGCTGACGACTTCATGGTGACCCTTCCACCTGACCCATCAGTTACTTCTGCTACTGTGAAGTCGGAGGCAGACTCACACCTCGCTGAGTTAGTCTCCCAACTTGCGCTTCAAGTCAGTGACCTAACTCGCCGATTAGATAGTCGTTCCCGCGCCAGGACTCCACTACGCTCCAGTTGATGCTCTCGTTCCGCCAGCAGGTCCGCCAGCGCCTCCCGTGCCTCTTCCACTTTTTCCGGCACATGCTACTATCACTGCAGGTTCGGTAGAGAGGCCCGCAAATGCCAGTCGCCCTGTGCCTTCACCACGGGACCTTTAAACTTACCCAGCGAGCATTAGCAGCGCATAATACTCGCCATGCTTCGACGCTGCTCCACATCTTCGATCCATTCTCCAAGACAAGGTTCCTCATCGACACTGGTGTTGAAGTCAGTGTCCTTCCTTCAACGGCTTCCCAACGCTCCCTGTCTCCAGCCCTACATCTTTACTCTGCTAACGGCATCAAGATCCCGGTATTCTCCCATAAGACTATGCAGGTGCAGCTCAGCCTACGCCGTTCCTTTAAGTGGACTTTCTACGTGGTGGCAGTCTCTCAAGAACTTCTGGGCGCCGACTTCCTGCAACACTTCGGTATAGTGGTAGACGTGCGGCATCTCGCACTGGTAGACATGCGGCAACTCGTCGATCCTCTCACCTCACTCACCACACATATGCTGCCCACCCCAGGTGCCAGCGCGTGTCTCACCGTCATCAAGGCAGACACCCAGTTTGCTGCATTCCTGAAGAGGCTCCCAACTCTTCTGCAGCTGTACTCTACAGCCAGACCTGTAAAACACTACGTCATGCACCTCATTGAGACTTCTGGCCGGCCTACACACGCTAAGGTCCGCCGCCTCGCGCCTGAGCGCTACAAGCTCTCCAAGGCCGAGTTTGAGTCTCTCATGTTTGCTGGTGTACTATGGCCAAGCTCCAGCAATTGGTCATCTGCCCTCCACATCGTCGATAAGAAGAATGGTGACATCCATCCCAGTGGTGATTAGCGTGTTCTCAACGCCCTCACCCAAGAGTTTACCTCACAACTCGCCGGTCCACCATTTTCTCCCACATCGACCTGGTGAAGGTATTTCACCAGATCCCAATCCATCCTGACGAAATCCTGAAAACAGCCATAATCACTCCTTTTGGCTTGTTTGAGTACACACGGATGCCATTTGGACTCGAGAATACAGACCAGACATTCCAACGCTTCATAGATGAGGTTGTGCAAGGCCTTTCCTTCTGGTTCGACTACATTGACGACCTCCTCATCGCCAGTCTTGATGAGGAAACCCACCTCGCTCACCTGCGCCAACTCTTCACACGCCTCGAGGACTATGGCATCTAAATCAATGTGGAGAAGTCCGTGCTGGGTGTCTCCTCTCTGGAATTCTTTGGCCACTCCATCTCTTCGGCAGAAATCTCTCCCCTGCCCTCAAAGGGTGAGGCTATTCAGCAGTTCCCCAAGCCTTCCACGCAGCGCCAGCTGAAGGAATTCCTGGGGATGGTAAATTATTACAACCGCTTCATCCCTCGCTATTCCCTTCTTCTCCAACCTCTCTATTCCATGCTCAAGCCTTGCAAGAGAGGCCAGTCTGTCACCCTCGACTGGACACCAGAAGCTGATGCTGCCTTTCCCTCCGCCAAGGAAGCCCTCTCCAGAGTCTCCACCCTTTGCTTCCCTTCTCCTGGTGCCAACATTTCCATCTCCACTGATGCCTCCAGCATTGGTGTCGGTGCTGTACCCCAACAACACGTCGGTGATGGCTCGAAACCGGTGGCCTTCTTTTCAAAGAACATCACACCTGCAGAAGCGAAGTACAGCACTTTTGACAGGGAACTTCCCGCTATCTACTGTGCCATCAAGCGTTTTCGCTACTTCGTGGAAGGGCAACAGTTCCACGTCTTCATCGACCACGAGACTCTCACCGCCATATTCCACAAAAACAAGTCCACCTACACTCGACGCCAGCTGCGGCACATAGAGTATGTGTCACAGTTTACCATGGACATATTCTACATCAAAGCTGTAACAACGTCCCAACTGATGCACTCTCCCACAACATCAATGCTGTGTCTACTTCACTCCTCGACTATGCTGTTGTTGCTGCAGATCAGGTTGGCGACACTGAACTGCAGCAGCTGAAAGACAATGCCGCAATTGAATTGAAGAAGATCCCGGTGCCAGGGACAACCTTGCAGCTGTACGCTGACGTCTCCACTTCTAACGTACGGCCCTACCTGCCTGTACAACACTGGTGCCCCATGTTCTGGCAGCTGCACGACATTTCACACCCTGGCATCTGCGCATCACAGCAGCTGATGACGTCCCGCTTCATATGAGGTGGCATGAACAAGGACATAAGGCTGTGGACCCGCACCTGTCTCAAGTGCCAGGCCTCCAAGGTCACATGCCACACCCGTTCCTCTCCCGGCACCTTCACGCCAGTCTCCACCAGGTTTGAGCACGTTCACATAGACATTGTGGGCCCCCTGCCATTCTCCCGGGGTTACAAGTACCTGCTCACCTGCGTGGACCGCTTCACCAGATGGTCCGAAGCTACTTCACTGGCGGACATCACCACTGACACGGTGGCTTGTGCTTTCATGGGTGTCCAGGTTCGGTGTCCCTCTCAGCCTCACGTCCGACCGCGGTGGCCAGTTTGAGTCCCAGGTATGGAGTCGCATAATGACTCTACTTGGCATCAACCGCTTCAGGACCTCCAGCTACCACCCGCGGGGAAACAGCATGGTCGAGCGTTTCCACCGCCAGCTCAATGCCTCACTGACAGCCTCTTCATACTGTCGTGAGAAGTAGGTGGACACCTTGCCCCTCCAACTCCTCGGCATCAGGACTGCACTGAAAGAGGACTTTTAGGACTCCTCTGCTGAGCTGGTATATGGCTCTACCCTCAGGTTGCCAGGGGAACTCCTCGCCAGCCAACCTACCTTCATGCCCTGCAGTGTCCAGGACTTTGCAGCCACCCTCAAGGAGTCCTTGGCGAGTCTTCGGCCGGTGCAGCCATGCACGCCTAGAAACGCCGCAGTCTTCGTCAGCCAGGGCCTTGATAGCTGCTCCCACGTTTTCCTCCGTGTCGACAGCATCAGGCGGCCCCTCCAGCAACCCTATGAGGGCCCCTTCAAAGTCCTCAGTCGCACTCGGAAGACGTTCACCCTGGACGTCAATGGCACCTCCCAGACTGTCGCGGTAGACATAATCAAACCTGCCTACCTGATCCAGCACGTCTCCTCGCCTGCTGCCACCACTACCACACCTGCCATTGTCTCGAGCACCTCGACCCACCTGCCTGGACTGCACACCAAGAAAATTTCGTTTCTCCTCCCTCGAAACTAGGAGGGGAGTATTGTAGTGTACACTTCATCTAGTTTTGTGTGCCCTCAAAAACCACCACTCTTCTACACAATTTTCTTACACTTTTTAAAGGTAACTTTTGTAACTTTTTCCAAACATGTATTTTCTCCGAAGAAACATCAATCATTTTTACTTCACACCTTCTTTTCACAAACAAACAGATACACCAGCTGTGCCTTTTTTACACACACATCTACGACACACACAGAAAACATACACACACATACACACACACACACACAATATATATATATATATATATATATATATATATATATATATATATATATATATATATATATATATATATATATATATATATATATATATATATATCTGCAATATTTCAGAGTATTTCGTAAATTTGAATGAAATCGTGCAACTTTTCGCAAATAAAGAGAGACTGAGCCCAGAACCGCGCTGGAAACACATAATCTGAAGCTTCTGTCCGTCTACTACCTTTGCGTGTAATATTTTTGTACGCCCATCTGGCCTAGGGTCCAAAAATAAAAAAAATAAAAATACAAAATAAAAATAAATAAAAAAAAGTTGGGTTTCCCATTGCCCCGTGAATGTAAGTTTTGCTTATCATTACCTTGTCCTTAGCGGAAACAGAAGGTTTCTTTTGCCACCGAGTCAGATTGTCTTTCCTCTCTCACTTACGGAGGATCCTCCTCAGTGAGCGTGCGTTTAGGGTGAATTGACACCGTCCGGCCCACATAGAGTCGTTTGGTAGGACAATCTGATCTTAGGAAACTCCTCCCTGACCTCCTCCTACTTGCGTCCCGCTCCCCTCCTGTAGGAGGGGGATGTACCCCCTCCATGCCGGACGGACTCTCCCACTCTCCTCCTCCAAGGGGGAGGGAGGACACTGATCGACGACCCCCGACCGCCAGGCTGAAAATTGATCGCAATAAAGCGACTTTTGTGACTCTACACTCTAAAACTGCGACTCGCCTCTCAACAGTTAATTATTTTATAATAAAGAAAGTCATTGATTGTAATATTGATAATGTTGTAAATGTTAAGAAACTTGCCAGTGGTGACTTGCTAGTTCAGACCCTTAACGTAAATCATGTAAAATAATTGTTGAAGTTCCGGTTCATCCATAACATCGAGATCGAAGCTTTCATTCCAGTGTCTATGAACTCGTGTCGGGGACTTGCCTCCCACTGCGATTATGTGGATATGAATGAGACCGAGATTACCAATTGCATGGCTAACCACGATATAATTGAAGCTCGTAAGATAACCAAGAATGTTGACGGCACCAGAAGGAGCACAGCATTTGTCATTGTAGCTTTCAGTGCTGCTAAATTGCCAGATAGGGTTCATGTAGGACACGAGTCGGTTTCCGTTCTTCCCTATATTCCGAATTCTCTCCGTTGCTTCAATTGCCGACTTTATGGTCATCATGGAAATGCTTGTCGATCTTCCCATGCCTTAATCAGAGAGTTGTGATTAATGTGTATATATTATATATGATGCACTATGTACATTTCTTACATGAACATATGTAAATAAAAGTATGAAAGTGTGTATGATTTCCATCTAGCGTGATTTGAATGTTTTCCATTTTTTTATTTTTTATTTTTATTGATTTTTCTTTTCTTTTATAAATAAAAGCAATACGTAGTAATACTATGTAGTTACCCTGTGTGTTTGTGTGTTACCTCCTCCCCCATCCCCTGCCGTGACAAAGGACAATAGCTTTGCAGAAGGAAAAGGTACCCCGTGTGAATGAAGCGTGTATGTAGGTGTGAGTGTTGTTGTTGTTGTTATTGTTGTTGTTGTTGTTGTTGTTTGTTGTTGTTGTTGTTGTTGTTGTTGTTGTTGTTGTTGTTGTTGTTGTTGTTGTTGTTATTCTTCCTGTTTTTTTTTTTTGTTCTTGTTAATGTTCTTATATGAAAAATATAAAACAAAATATGTATAAGAAAAAAATAAAAAGACAAATAAATTAAATAAACAAAAGAAATGCACTTGTAGATAAACATACAAATACACCAAAAATGAAATAAAAATGGCCTAATACCCATGATTGGGTGATGGCACTCTCCCCCCAAAAAAAGAATAAGGAGAGAGAGAACGAGTGGCAGATGTAGACTGTCGTATCCCGATCCCTTAAGTGAAGCAAATATCGCCCATATGCATATATGAGTTTGGGCACTGAACGGGATCGCTCCTCTGGACTACCAACGGCCCTAAACGGATCTATACGGCGTACCCCTTCAGGCTACGTTTGTGAGCCGGTAGTGCTTCAAGAGAGATGCAGCAAGGCTGGCCGACTCTAACCGACACTTGTGCCGGTTAAAGACGGAGCAGACAGACCTGACAGCAGAGAGATAGATAGAGAAAGCTAATACGTGTTGTAGATGTGAAATTATTATTTGTAAAATATGATTAATATAATTGATACAAATGCCCCCCCCTCCACCGCCCCCGCCCTGAAGAAAAATGTGGCCTCACATTTTAAGATGAGATGAGATTGGCACACGCATGTGTAATAACAGTATAACGAACGAACGAAATACATGAGTAATTCGTTAATAATGAGGCAGGTATAGATCAATAATAAGACATGCACATATACATATAGATAAACGAAATAGTTGTACACATATGATGAAATACATATATGCTTATGCATCCAAGTAAAGAATTTATGCATCGATACGCATATAACTGGAAATATGACAATTGTACACACATGATGAAAGAAAGATATGCATACGTAATTGAAAAATATGGCATTGATGCATATGAATAATCAAAGGCATGTTAAAACACACAGATAAATGAGAATAAGGCATGCAGATAATCAATATATATATATATATATATATATATATATATAT
>CM035223.1:4347015-4361937 GCA_020233015.1 Callinectes sapidus
AGAGAGAGAGAGAGAGAGAGAGAGAGAGAGAGAGAGAGAGAGAGAGAGAGAGCCTTGCAGACTTATACCACAACTGTGTGCAACGACACAATGCAGACATTGTTGTGGTGACCGAGACATGGCTAAACAGTGAGGTGGAGCCCAAGTATGGCAGAATGTGTGGCTACACCCACTGGGCGAGGAGGGACAGACAGGAGCGAGCAGGAGGAGGAGTGGCTGTCTGCTTCAGGGAAGGAATGCAGGCCCAGCAACTCTACATAGACTCGCCTCCCTTGATGGAGGTGATGTACTTCAGCGTAATACTGGCAGACCGCTCAGCTCTCCTGCTGTGTGCCATGTACCGCCCCCCTCGACAGGGACCTGACTCACTCCTGTTCCTTACTGAGGCCCTGGACAACCTGATGGTGACACACAGCTGCAGCCACGTGTTGATTGTGGGTGACCTCAATCACCACCTGGAAAGGGATGCCTACGAGAACCTCTTGGAAGTGCAGGGTCTGACAGACCATGTCACCTTCCCCACACACGAACGAGGGGGGACACTGGACCCTGTCATCTCGGATTACCAGGAGGACAGACTTCAGTGCCATCAGCTGGGACTCGTAGGCAGCTCTGACCACCACGCTGTGCTGACGCAGATGGACGTGAACGTGGCCCGTGACGAGGCCACAACACGCACCATCTGGCTGTGGAATAAAGCAGACTGGGCCTCCCTACGACGCGATCTGAGTCACACCTCGTGGGACACTCTGCTACAGGGCGGGGCAGAGAGAGGAGCACTTGCACTTACCTCTCATCTTCTCGCCCTCCAGAGACGCCATGTACCACACAGGAACTACACCACCAGACCAACGGATCAGCCATGGTTTGGCTACCGTTGCCGTGTTGCTGCCGAGGCAAAGTACGCTGCCTGGATCCGCTACAAAAGGAATCCGACTCGGCGCAACAAGGACCTGCATAGGGCGGCATGCAGGAGGATGGTGGTGACCAGCAAATGGGCCATAAATAAGTGGGAGGAAAACCTTCGCCGGAAACTGTGTGGCCCCGGCGTAGGAAACAAAACTTGGTGGTCCCTTATTAAGGACAAACAGGGAATCGGCCACCAAGAATCCATCCCTCCCCTCAGCAAACAGGATGGCTCTACTGCCACCAGCAGTAAGGAGAGGGCCCAGCTGCTGGCTTCCCTGTTTGCTGAAAAAATGAAGGTGGGTGACCCACATAAACCCCCCCCTCAGCTTGTCCAGCAGTGTGAGAAGACGGTCACTGCGGTAGAGGTGACGCAACAGCAGGTGATGAGGCTACTACGTGGGCTGGACACCCAGAAAGCCTCTGGCCCCGACGACGTCAGCCCGCACCTGCTGAAGCGATGCTCCCAGGAACTGGCTGCCCCTCTCACCCAAGTCTTCTCAACCTGTGTACAGGAAAACATCTGGCCTTCAGTGTGGAAGGAGGCTCGAGTTGTACCTGTACACAAAAAAGGCTCCAGGTCGGACCCAAAAAACTACAGACCCATATCCCTGCTATCAGTGGTGGGTAAAGTGTTTGAGAGGGTTGTGGCAGAGGTGGTGTGCGGCCATCTCAAGGACAATGCCCTCCTCTCTGACCAACAGTTTGGGTTCAGACCAGGAAGATCAACCTCCGACCAAATGATGCTCCTCACCAGACACTGGCAAGACACCCTAGTGATGTAGGCAAGGACACAGTCGTGGTTGCCTTGGACATAGCAGGAGCTTTTGATAAAGTATGGCATCGAGGTCTACTAGAAAAGCTCCGTGCTAAAGGCATCCAAGGCGGCCTGTTACAACTCCTGGGGAACTACCTGGAAGACAGAAGCCTCAGTGTAGTTGTCAACGGGCAAACATCCGAGTCCCTGCCAGTGGAGGCATCAGTGCCACAGGGGTCAATACTAGGCCCACTTCTCTGGAACATTTATGTAGATGATCTCCTCCAGCTCCTACCAGCAGTCACAGCTTATGCTGATGATTGCACCCTTTCTTACTCCTATCCCCGCCAGGACAGTGGGCGAGCTGCTGAAGCCATCAATGAGCATCTACGAGTGATAGAGGAATGGGGTGCTCGCTGGCAAGTGACATTTGCTCCAGAGAAGACACAGGCAATGGTTTGCTCTCGGTCCCCAGCCGCCAAGGCAGCAATGGCAGGAAAGCTGTTCTTTGGCGGAGGTGTTCTCCCACTCCAAGAAGAGGTCAAGATTCTGGGAGTGGAAGTGGATCAGGGGCTGAGGTTTGACAGCCATGTCAAAGCCATTGCCAAGAAAGTCTCACAAAGGATCTCGGCTCTGAGAAGGGTTGCCGGCTTCCTCGACAGGAAGGGGAGACTGCTGCTGTACAAGGCACAGGTTAGGCCCCACCTGGAATATGCAGCCCTCTCCTGGATGTCCTGTGCAGCCACACACAGAAAGAGACTGGACAGCATCCAACGCCGCGCTCTTCGGCTGGTGGATGCTGTCCCCACACCTCACCAAGAGCCTGAGTGTCCTCTCGACACACTGGAACACCGAAGAGACGTTGCTGCGATCGTGGTGTTCCATAAGTGTCAAATACAAAGAGTGCCGCATCTTGCAGGGCTGCGCCAGCCTCCAAGAGTCACCACACGAAGCACGAGAACGGTGCTCAATAGTGGTGACGCCGTGGAGGTACCGCATTCCAACGGATGTCAGCACCAGCGCACCTTCTCAGCACGTGTCTCCAGGCTGTGGAACTTATTCACGGCTGTGGTGCCTCAAGTGAAGGAAATGAACACTCACAGTGTCAAACTAAAGGCCCACAAATGGAGACAGACACTGCCAACGCCGCTGTCTCTCCTCGTGACATGACACTTAGTGCAGCGCAGTGCAGTGCAGTGCAGTGAAAGTGTTTAGTAAGATTAATTTTGTATGCTAAGTTTAGCATAAGGTTGTATATACATATAAAAAAGTAATTTATAAGCATATAATGTATAGATACCTAATACCCTTAGAATAGGTAGCACACGGCAGTGCGCCTTTGGGTATATATTGTAATTTTTTTTTGTAAAAACACATGTTTAAATAAAAAAAAAAAGAGAGAGAGAGAGAGAGAGAGAGAGAGAGAGAGAGAGAGAGAGAGAGAGAGAGAGAGAGAGAGAGAGAGAGAGAGAGCGCGAGAGAGAGAGAGAGAGAGAGAGAGGGAGAGAGAGAGAGAGAGAGAGAGAGAGAGAGAGAGAGAGAGAGAGAGAGAGAGAGAGAGAGAGAGAGAGAGTCGTGCACGGGAATACTCCGACGTTAAGGATCATTACCTCGGATGTGTTAGAAGAACTGCAGTGAGAGTGTATTGAAAGCAGTGTTACAGTGATACAGTGTATACGAGCAAGTATCTCATTGTAAAAGTGCCTCCATTGTGTAGAAAAATGAAGAAAATAGTGCTGCACGTAGTCGCCTCACTGTGACCTGAGAGTTGACCTGGGCAGCCACCTGCCCCAACCTACCGGCCCCAGGCCTCCCGTCCCACTGTTGCCAAGTCTCGTCTCCTTTCTCCTCTCGTCTGTGGTTGTGCAGTGCCTGACGACTCTGCGCGTGTAATTCAGCGAACTGTGCATTGTGAATTGAGCCTTGTGACCTGTGCTCACGTATTCACGAGTGACGAGTGATACAGATAACCTATACACCCCCTCCCCTTCCCCCGCCTTCCCGGAATCCTCAAATCCCAAGGGAAAACACCGACAAGTAACCTACTCTCGCCTGCCCTTCCCTCCCCCTCCCCCATGTCTGCTCCAGCACACCGCCTGATCGCCAGGAGGGACTTACCGGCTACCACCTTCAAAGCTGGTGTGCTGTGTGTGGTAAGGCGACATATTGGAACGCAGCCTTTGTTAGTTGTGAAGATGACAGCTGCCAAAACCTGTGCCATACAAGTTGTCTAGGAGAAACCCCAGTGTACAGGTGTGACTACACAGAGCAGCTGCGCGTCCAAGCAGGAATCCCAGACCCAGTGACTCACCTCAGTGAAGGACCTGCCACTTCCTTCCCACTCCTCTCCGAAGAGCAAGAAAGGGAAGCAAATCACTGGGAAGACCTGGAGAAGGCTGAACTCATCTCCCTGGTCGAGAAGCTCACGGAGGAAGCTTTCCGATCCAACATTATTATCAAGTCACACCAGCAAGACCGGGACTTGATAATACAAAACAGGGAGGTGTTTGCGACAGCACTCAAGCTTGCTGACAAACTGATCGCCTCCAAACAGCGTGAGTCAGTACTGACCACACGCACCCAGGCTGTCAGTGCCCTCTCAGACACCATTGACGAACATTGGGAAGAAGTTTGTCACGGTTTTGAGTATTGGAAGGCGTGGTGGAGTTCGGATAGGCCGAGAGAGCTGAGGTACACAGCCAAGCCAGCTGCTCATCCCGTCCACCCCCGCGATCCTCCGCCACTCCCACTCCCACCACTACCGTCGCCACTGGGACGGACACTACACCGCCCTCTACAGATACGACTCATACAGCAAATACCAACACCACCACTGCTCACGGTGACGTTGAGGAGTCCAGCGTCACCAAAACAGATATCACGGGCAGACAGGACCGAGGTAGTGACCCACTCTCATCAACTCGACCACCCCTTCTTCCCCCAGTTATCCAGACCACCCGCGGCAACGGTGGGAGTGGGGGGAGCCAGACCAAAGAAGGGAAAGAAGAGGAAAAACAAAAGGCCTTACCATCGCAAACAGCTAGCGATAACAGGCGCCACACGAGCAACCAGAACACCACCCAAAGACCCAGTCAGGCTCAGGTGAGAGTGTGTAATTATTGCACCCGACGTGGACACTCGGTGGGGACTTGTCACCTTCGCGCTGCTGACTTGCGACAGGAGCGTCTACTGAGGCAGATACTGGCGGAAGGAAGACAAACAACCCCTCCCCTCCCTCAAGCACCACCTCAGCTAAGCCCGCCCCAAAACCTGCAGCACCCCCGCCCACTCCTCCCTCAGCAAGGATCCTGGGGTCAGAACCAGAGTCTGGGTTGGCAGTGGAATCCATCTCCACACCACTACTCTTACCCAGGCTCCCTTACCTCAAGCCACTCAGGTTACCAGGGCTCCCCCCCATTCCCCCCTCCAACATGGCACGCCCAGGGGCAGAGTGTGCCCGCCAACTAAAGGTTCTCTCCGCCAACGTGCGAGGTCTCCGTACTAACATTGGGGACCTAACCCACAACTGTGTGCTGCGGCACAGCACGGATACTGTTGTGGGGACGGAGACCTGGCTCAACAGTGATGTGGAGTCCACGTTCGGAAAAAAGTACGTGGCTACACTCACTGGGCTAGGGAGGACCGACAGGAACGAGCAGGTGGTGGAGTGGCTGTCTGCTTCAAGGAAGGAGTACAAGCCCAGCTACTCGAAGTGGACACACCCCCTCACATGGAGGCCATGTTCTTCAGGGTTGTACTGGCTGACCGCTCGGCCCCCCCCTGCTGTGTGCAATGTATCGCCCACCGAGGCAGGGTCCTTCCTCGCTCCAGTACCTCACTGACAAGCTGGACGACCTACTGATTGAGTACAGCTGCAGTCACGTCCTGGTGGTGGGAAACCTTAACTACCACCTAGAGCGTCACGCTTACGAGAGTCTCCTGACAATACAAGGTCTGACATACCACGTTACCTTCCCTACACACGAGCGGGGAGGGACACTGGACCCTGTCATATCAGACCTCCAAGAAGACACTCTTCAATGCCACCAGCTGGGACTTGTGGGCTGCTCAGATCACCATGCTGCCTTGACCCAGGTGGATGTGGGCGAAGCTCGGGACGAGGCCACCACCTGCACTGTCTGGCTGTGGGATTGGGCCTCCTTGCGCCGCAACCTGCGTCATACGGAGTGGGTTACAGTGCTACAAGGTGGGGCGGAGAGCAAGGCGCGTGCCCTGACTTCCCGCCTCTTGATCTTCCAAAGACGCCATGTGCCACACCGGAAGTACACCACCAGACCCACGGACCAGCCCTGGTTTGGCTACCGCTGCTGGGTTGCTGCTGAGGCCAAGTATGCGGTGTGTCTAACTCGGCACAACAAGGACCAGCCTGCAGGAGGATGGTAGTGACCAGCAGATGAAATATGAAAAAATGGGAGGAGGACCTACGAAGAAAACTTCGTGGCCAAGAGTAGGGAACCAGACTTGGTGGTCCCTTGTAAAGGAAAAACAAGGAATCAGCCGCCAAGACACAATCCCTCCTCTCACCAGGCAAGAGGGAACCATGGCCACTAGCAGCAAGGATAAGGCCCAGCTGCTTGCTGCCCCCTTTGCGGAAAAAATGAGGGTGGAGGCCCCCCAGCATCCTCCGCCTCGTCTGGACCAACAGTGTGAGAAGATGGTCACTGAGGTGGAGGTGACACAACCACAGGTGAAACATCTGCAACAGCTGGACATGAAAAAAACCACTGGTCCCGATGACGTGAGCCCGCATTTATTAAAACAATGCGCCAGTGAGTTGTCCGCTCCTCTCACCTCAGTCTTCTCTGCCTGTTTATGGGAAAACACTTGGCCTTCAGTGTGGAAGGAGGCTCGAGTGGTCCCCGTGCATAAGAGGAACTCCAGAGCTAACCCAAAAAACTATAGGCTCATTTCTTTACTATCAGTGGTGGGAAAAGTGTTTGAAAGGGTCGTAACAGATGTAGTTTGTCACCACCTCCGCGACAACTACCTCCTCTCTGAACAGCAGTTTGGGTTTAGACTTGGACGGTCCACCTCAGATCCATTAATGCTCCTCACCAAAAAGTGGCAGGACGCAATTGACAAAGGCCTGGACACCGTTGTGGTTGCCCTGGACATAGCGGGTGCCTTCGACAGGGTGTGGCACAGAGGCCTGTTGCAAAAGGCATCCAAGGCAACCTCCTTTAGTTACTGGTGAATTACCTGCAAGTAAGGGCCCTCCAGGTAGTTGTAAATGGACAGGCCTCTGAATCCCTCCCAGTGGAAGCTTCAGTTCCGCAGGGCTCCGTGCTGGGGCCAGTGCTGTGGAATGTATATGTGGATGACCTTCTTCAGCAGCTGCCAGCAGTCTCTGCTTATGCAGACGATTGTATCGTCTCCTACACCTACCCCCAACAGGACAGTGGGCGTGCGGCTGATGAGGTCAATCATCAGCTAAGGGTGATACAGGAGTTGGGTGAACGCTGGCAGGTAACTTTCGCCCCCAGAGAAGACTCAGGCAATGGTGGTCACTCGATAGCTCACTGCCGGGCCAGCAGTTGAAGGAAGGATACGCTTTGGTGGCGTTCCTCTACTACTCCAGGAAGTTGTCAAGATTCTTGGAGTGGAAGTGGATCGAGGGCTACGGTTTGATGGCCACATCAAACACATTGCCCAAAAGGCCTCCCACAGGATCTCAGCCTTGAGAAGGACAGCCGGCTTCCTTGACAGGATGGGTAGGTTATTACTCTATAAGGCCCAGATAAGGCCTTACTTAGAGTACGCCGCACTAACCTGGATGTCGTGTGCTGCCTCCCATATAAAAAAACTTGACTGAATTCAGCGACGCGCCCTGCGATTGGTGGATGCTGCTGACCCCCCGACACAGCTTGAACGTGGAAGTCAACCCGATTCGCTGGAACACCGCAGGGACGTCGCGGCACTTGTTGTGTTCCACAAGGAAATGGTGCAGGAGGTGCCACACTTGGCTGGGTTACGTCTGCCTCCAAGAGTCACTACGCAGAGCACGAGAACGGTGCTCTATAGTGGTGATGCAGTGTAGATTCCGCGATCCCATGCCAGCCAGCTCCAATGAACATTTGTGGGGCGAGTGTCTCGGATGTGGAACATCTTTACTGCTGCTACTCCACACATCCGGGAAATTAACACCAAGAGTGCTTAACTCGCGGCCTATAAGTGGAGATGTGCTCAGCCCACCCCTGTGAATCTGGCAATCGGACAGTGACAATGCAGTGGTGTCATATGTAAATAATTGTAGAATTAAAACATTAGTAATTATAACAATAATTGTAAGTGTAAATATGTACGTAAGTAGATATGAGGGTTTTTTCTTATATATGTAAGTGTAAAAATGTAGATAAGGTTTAAGAATTGTTGCCCTTGAAAAAGGTGGCACACGATAGGGTGCCTTTGGGCAAAGTATACAAGTATAGATGTTTAAATATAAAATAAAATAAAAAGAAGAGAGAGAGAGAGAGAGAGAGAGAGAGAGAGAGAGAGAGAGAGAGAGAGAGAGAGAGAGAGAGAGAGAGAGAGAGAGGGGACAGACAGACAGACAGACAGACAGACCGACAGACAGACAGACAAAGAGGAATCAGACAGACAGACAGAGAGAGAGAGAGAGAGAGAGAGAGAGAGAGAGAGAGAGAGAGAGAGAGAGAGAGAGAGAGAGAGAGAGAGTGGCGTAGAGAGAACACGTTTGTTTGTGCTACTGGATTTTGCGCTCTATAGTGCAGCACATCGTACAACAGCTTCTCACGCAGTGGTGTAGTAGAAGAAGTCCCGCTAGTGCATCAAAGTGAAAAGTGTACCAGTGTACGGCACCTCAGTGAACAGTGTAGTAAGTGAAATAGTGCTGTTCTGTGTCTCGGTGTGTGTGTACGTCTGGCAGCCCAGCCGACCTGACCTCACCTGAGCTACCCGCCCAAGCCTTAAAATTCCCAAGGGAGATAGCCCTCTGCCCCACCCTCTACGCCGTTCTCGCCTCGCACTCTTTCTCCGCCTTTACATCTCTCCGCAGAGGAAATTAAACATGGCGGCCCACCAGAAAATTGCGAGACTCCCCCATCCAGGCTACTGCCCCCAGCGATGGTGTGCCATCTGTGGCAGGAAGGCCACCAAGGATGCACCCTACGTCTGCTGCGACGGGGATGTACTCTGTCCAAATGTGTGTCATGTCACCTGCCTCGGTGACCATGAAATATACTCGTGTGCCGACACACAGAAGCTGCGACTGGAGGCCAACATCGACGCTGCTGTGACGTTACACGATGACGCCGCCCAGGCTACCGACAGGGAGCAGAACCCAACCGCTGCAGCCCGCCCTACAACCCCTCTCGACGAAGACAACGACCTAAATGTAGACGATGAGAGGCAAACCTACATGGAGATGGAGAAGGAGGAGCTTGTGACTTACACCTTACATCTCAAACAAGAAGTGTCGAGGAACAACAGTAAGATCCAGTCTCTCACACTACAGCGGGACTGGATACTTGATACGAAACCACAGGTACTTGAAATATTACACCTGATAGAGGCTCTGAGTGACGCAAAAGACGCCGACGAGTGCAGAACAACCCGCACAGTTGGAACCACTGCCGTCGCCAGCGCAATTGACAACGCATGGACGAACGCCTGTGCCTCGTCACCCAGCACTAAGGAATGGTGATACTCTGACCGCCCCAGGCGTCTCCCCAAGGGCCGCCTAGGATTAACTGCACCTTCAAATGCCACCGCCATCTCCACCACCACCTCCTCTACCACAACTGCCTCCTCTCCCGCCTCCCCCTCCACCCCTTCCTCTGATACTCGCCCCTGCACGCCCACTGCAGCCCCCAACAACACCTCCCGCTCTGCCACAACCAGCACAGCGCCGACCACCAAGCAAAACAGCAACAACAGCAGACGAAAAAAATGGGAGACAAAGAATTGCAGGCAAGGGAGGAAGGCAGCCTCAGTCGTCCCCCTCCAACACCTCACCCACATGGCCTCGCCACCCTTCCCCCAGGCCACGTGGACGTGACACCTGCCAGTACTGCCTACGTCCCGGCCACACAACAACACAGTGCTATTCTCGATTAGCCGACGCCAGGCAGGAAGCCATCCTGAGGAGAGTCCTGGCAGAGGGAAGCACAAACAGGCAGCCCAACCACACATACCTCCAGCCCCCAGCACCCTTTCGGGACTCCAGCTGGGAACAGAAAAAATGGCAGGAACAGGCTGGATTCCCGCCACGCGAATGGGCCACGCCCCCTCGCGCGTACTAGGATCACACCCAAGAAAAGCCCACCACGACACACACGTTCAAGCCACGTCCACGTCCCACGGCTCACTGTCGTATCAGCAAATGTGAGGGGCCTACGCACTAATGTTGGTGAACTCTCACACAACTGTGTCTTACGATATAAAGCTGACATCGTTGCAGTGAGTGAAACGTGGCTGAACAGCGAGGTGGAGCCAACATACGGCAGGATACCTGGCTACACACACTGGGTGAGGAAAGACCACGCCGGCAGAACAGGGGGTGGGGTTGCTGCTTGTTTTAAAAACGACCTCCAGACCCAAGAAGTGACGCCCGACCTGCCCCATTTTATGGAAGCACTATTCTTCCGAATAGTGCTCCAAGACAACAGTGTCTTGCTGCTCTGCATCCTATATCGCCCCCCGAGACAAGGACGCTCATCCTTTGACTTCCTGGCGGAGGAGCTGGACAACTTGCTCCTACGTTACGGATGTAAAAATGTCCTTATCGTAGGCGATCTTAACTTCCACCTGGAGCAGCAAGCCTACGAAAATCTGGCAACAGTGCAAGGCCTCGTCAACCACGTCACATTCCCGATCCACGAACGTGGAGGGCTGCTCGACCCAGTGCTGTCTGACCTTCCTGAAGCCAACATCAGGTGTCAGCAGCTGGAAAAAGTGGGCAGTTCCGACCACCACGCCGTGCTGACTCACATCAACCTCAGCGCGGCAAGGGAAGACGCAGTCCTCCGCACGATATGGGTGTGGGATAGGGCGGACTGGCCCTCCCTGAGGGAAGCACTGCACACAATAGACTGGGAGTCGCTACTCAGCGAAGATGTAGAGGAGAAGACCCGTCTCCTCACCTCAACGCTGCTTGCCCTCCAGTCCCAGTTTGTACCTCAACGCTCGTACCTCACCAAGGCAACAGCCCCCCCCTGGTTTGGTTTCCGCTGCCGTGCCGCCGCAGAAGCCAAGTATTCAACGTGGAGGAGGTACAAGCGGCGCCCAACACACCTGAATCTCGTCCTCCACAAGGCAGCTTGTAGGAGGATGACATCTACCTCCAAATGGGCAAGGAAACACTGGGAAGCGGTGATGAGGCGGAAGCTAAGCGGTCCGGGTGTAGGTCACAAGACGTGGTGGGCTCTCGTCAAGGAGCTGCAAGGATTACTCCACCAGGACAGCGTTCCCCCCCTCACCAGACCAGACGGGTCCACAGCCACGAGCAGTGAAGACAAGACCGTTCTCTTGGCAACTGCATTTGCTGAAAAAATGCAAGTAAGGGACCCTAGCCGTCCCCCACCAGTTCTGCCACGGGAAACTGACCACACCATCACATCAGTCCTGGTCACTGCAGCAGAGGTGGAGAAGTACTCAGGGACATTGATGTAGGGAAAGCAACAGGCCCTGATAACATCAGCCCTCGAGTACTTAAAAACTGTGCCAGGGAGCTGTCAGGACCTCTGGCTACTATTTTTGCTGCCTGTCTCGAGCAAAACAAGTGGCCAGCTGCCTGGAAGTAGGCTCATGTGGTTCCTGTTCACAAAAAGGAATCCAAGACTGACCCTCGACACTACAGACCCATCTCCCTTTTATCCACCATGGGCAAAGTGTTCGAGAAGTTAATTGCTGAAACCCTCTGGAGACACCTGAACCAACACAGTCTTGTCTCCCCTCACAGTTTGGTTTCAGGCCAGGCCGCTCCACTTCCGACCTCCTCCTCTTTCACAAGAATGGCAGGACACCCTCGACGAAGGCCTGGACACACTCGTGGTGGCTCTGGACATCGCCGGCGCCTTTGACCGAGTGTGGCACGCTGGCCTTCTGGCAAAGTTACGCGCCAAGGGTGTCGCCGGGAGTCTCCTGAGGCTGCTCGAGGACTACCTCCAAGGAAGAACACTCCGAGTAGCACTCAACGGACGGATCTCCAAGCCTGCCAGAATAAGGGCTTCAGTTCCACAAGGCTCGGTGCTGGGGCCAGTCCTGTGGAACGTGTATATAGATGACCTGCTCCGTCAGCTTCCAGCAGTGAAGGCGTACGCTGACGACTGTACGTTTTCACTCTCCTACTGCCGCCAGGACAGCCAGCGTGCCGTCGCCGCCGTCAACAAGCAGCTGAAGGCAGCGGAGGAGTGGGGGAAGGCGTGGCAGGTCGCTTTCGCGCCGAACAAGACACACGCCATGGTAGTCTCCCGGTCTCCTGCTGCCTCTCAGGCAGTGGAGGGACAGCTACAGTTTGAGGGGGTTCGGCTGCCCCTTCAGGATACCATCAAGGTCCTGGGTATCACCATTGACCGGAAGCTGCGATACGACCAGCATATCACGACCGTAGCCCGCCAGACCTCTCAACGTGTGTCTGCCCTTCGCAGAGTGGCGGGGAGCCTTGACTCCCGAGGCATCTTGACCCTATACAAGGCACAGATTCGCCCTTCTATGGAATATGGTGCCTTGGCATGGATGTCCGGAGCCGCCACCCACACTCGGCGCCTGGACGCGGTGCAGAGACGTGCCCTCCGCTTGCTGGGGGAAGAAGCGGAGATTCCTGCCAGTATGACGTCTCTCGAACATCGCCTGGACGTCTCAGCCCTGACTGTCTGTCACAAGACTCAGGTACTGAGCACTCCCCACCTCACCCAGCTGTGCCTGCCGCTACACCCAGCACACAGGACAACACGACAAGCACAAGCAGGACATCACCGGGTGATTGTGCCTCTCTCCCACAGTTCGCAGCACCAACGAACTTAGAAAGCCCGGGTAGCGCGACTGTGGAATGGCTTCACGAGGGCCACGCCTGATGTGTCACGAATGTCCACACATCAGGCAAAGCGAGCCGCCAACACCTGGAGAGGCACACTGCCCTCACCGCTCGTGCCCCGCACGTGAACTAATGTACATTATGTATATTATGTAATACTATATATATTATCTCATTATCCCCTGTACATATGCAACAGAACTTTTAAAATAGCTGTGCACGACAATGCACAACTTTAAGTTCCCTGTATAATACTGTATGTAATTTTGTTTAAATAAAAAAAAAAAAGAGAGAGAGAGAGAGAGAGAGAGAGAGAGAGAGAGAGAGAGAGAGAGAGAGAGAGAGAGAGAGAGAGGGAATGATAATTTATGTACACGCCTATGTACAAAATATTATTACAACACGAACAATGAAAAAAAAAGAATATATATAGAATCGCTTTTTTATTGTTGTTTTTTATATAAGTTGAATATAAAACATAATAAAAAGGTTTAAATAGGGTAGTTTCTATAACTTTAAAGAGAAAAACAATACGCTATAATGTATTGTTCATACTTTTAATTAAAACATGGAAATTCAAAGAAAATTACTGAAAAACTCACTTTTGGATGGAAAAACATACTTTTATTTTCTAAGGGAAGATGGATTTGACATAAAAATATTGTAAAACCCTTAAAAACGTTGAAAAATTGATAATTCAAATCGCATATGTTATACTTGTAAAAGGGGGTTTTATGTAAAATGCCGTTAATACTCTTAAAAACTGAAAAAAAACGAAATTTATAGAATTTTACATAGAAAAAGTATATTGTAACATGAAAAAATTGTTTTCTACAAAATGTGTTTAAACGTCCAAAAAGGTTAAAAATGGATACTTTGTACCGTTTCAGAGAAAGAAAATGTATATAGTGTTTATTTTCGTGTTTTTAATCAAAACATTGAAATCAATAGAAAATGATTAAAAAAGTGACTTTTGGTGTAAAATCATATTTTTTTTCGTAAAAGAGATGGTTTTCCTTTAAAAGTAGTAATCTCCGAAAATCATTGAAAAAAGGGTCGTTTATGCGGTTTTAGAGAAAAATAAATATATTGTCGTAAAATAAGGATAAAAGCATAAAAATAGGTAATTTGTGCAATTTTAGAGAAAAAAAATATTGTCAAGAAAAAAAATGTAATTTTTTTTATTTTCTCCCACCAACAATTGAAAATAAGAAAAAAAAACACTGAAAAATTCACTTTTAGGCAGAATTTTCTTCTTTATTCAAATTGCATATATTATACTTGTAAAAGGAGTTTTTGTTTAAAATGCCGTTAATACTCCTAAAAACGTTGAAAAACACGTCATTTATTTTTTTTTTTTCAGAAAAAAATTATATTGTGGCTATATTCAGTGTTTTTTGTTTATTGTTTGATGAAAACAATGAAATAACAGAAAATCATCAAAAAATTAACTTTTTCGGTGAAAAGAAACTTTTTTCGTGAAATTGCATATATTCCTTTTTTCTGAACTAAAATAAAGATGGTCTTTCTTAGATAAGATGTTAATTCTCCAAGAAACGCTGGAAACGGGAGAATTTATGCAATTTTGAGAGAAAAAAATGAATTGCCATGAAAAGTTAATAATATTTCGTTTTTTTTCCTTCATTTTCATTCAAAACATGGAAATGAAAGGAAAAAACACTGAAAAATCCTTTTTCTTAAAGAAATATATATTTTTTCATTGAAATGGCTTGTAATACATTTTATGTAACATGAAAAAGAGATTTTCGTCAAAATGTTGTTAAAACAAATAAAAAGGTTTAAATAGGGTAGTTTATGTAACTTTAAAGAGAAAAACAATACGCTATAGTGTATTGTTCATATTTTTAATTAAAACATGGAAATTCAAAGAAAATTACCGAAAAACTCACTTTGGGATGTAAAAACATACTTTTATTTTCTAAGGGAAGATGGATTTGACATAAAAATATTGTGAAACCCTTAAAAACGTTGAAAAATTGATAATTCAAATCGCATATGTTATACTTGTAAAAGGGGGTTTTATGTAAAATGCCGTTAATACTCTTAAAAACTGAAAAAAAAAAGAAGTTTATGGAATTTTACATAGCAAAAATATATTGTAACATGAAAAAGTTGTTTTCTACAAAATGTGTTTAAACGTCCAAAAAGGTTAAAAATGGATACTTTGTACAGTTTCAGAGAAAGAAAATGTATATAATGTTTATTTTCTTGTTTTTAATCAAAA
>CM035223.1:4361957-4375184 GCA_020233015.1 Callinectes sapidus
GCTGAAAAGGCATCGTGACGTTTTTGTCCTTACTCAGTGAACCTTTAGGTGCATCTGATACAGCAGAGCACCATATCAATTACACCAATGCAATGCATACATCTCTACCTATGTATCTTAGTCCCTATGTCCATTTTCCTACTGTGATTGTACTATTCTCATCTTCTGTATTGTCTTCGTGACCTTGTACTGTTGTTTAAACAAGTTACGTCATTGCATTATGATCTTAAAGTAAAACTCCAACAACAGCCAGAAGACACTGAGGGTACAACAGTTTAACATGGATAGGTACATGTCTTCAGGACATCGCGAGGACGCGATGTTGTAGGTGACCGAGCGATGTTAGGGACATGATAGGTAGAAATTAATTGTATTTATATATGCAAATATAATCTGATGCAACATCTCTATAAGATGGTGCAATACTTCAGAAATGCTGACACAGCTTTGTCCTCTCCAAGGAGTTGCATGTGTTTATATATATAACTTGGCATTTCAATTGTTATTGTATCCATAGGATGTTACATTTAGTAAAATATAATAATACAAACTCTCTAAGTAGGATGTAGTTTATAAGACATCACTATATGAGATGAAATAATGTACTTGAACACTCAGGTATCACACACACACACCCATCCCTGCATCACATGACCACGCCTCGGAGTCAGCAGTTTCCTGCGCCATGAGGCACGGCGAGCAGCACCAGAGGAGAGAAGAAATCGGGCTGCGGTGTGAGGCGGGTTGGGTGGAGACCCAACCGGGCCGCCGCTGGCCGGTCTTCCCCCGGTTTTGCGTGGTGTTTGGGGTGTGAGGACTTTTGTGTGTTGTGCCGTGAACGTGTGTGTTCTCGGGACTCAAGTGTTCTCTAAGTGATCTCCCAAGAGACAGACTTAACACTTATCCGACAAAGACAGTGACATTACGTTCTAACCGTGTCTTGAAATCATTGTAAATATCACCCCTAATATATTAACTTTTATAATCTGAGTTTTTCTTCCAAACCTGAGTCTGAAAAGTATAACATATATAAACTAACCAGTTGACCGCTCGCCACAAGTATCAGACTCACTTGGACAACTTATGTTGGTAAAGCTACCTCTAACCAACACTACTACTACTACTACTACTACTACTACTACTACTACTACTACTACTACTATTAACTTTTTTTTTTTTTTGCTTCTATTACTATGTTCTACTACTACTACTACTACTACTACTACTACTACTACTACTACTACTACTACTACTACTACTACTACTACTACTCATGATGATGATGTTCCTACTGCTACTACTACTACTACGGCTACTGTTATACATATGATGGTAATTATTGGTAGTTAGAAGCGTTAAAACAAAATTATTTACTTTTTTCTTCTTGAAATCATTTATTCTGTATTTGTCATCTATGTATATACGATCTTAATGTCAAACACGAGCGATTACTCTTTTGATGTTTTCACACCCGGTGCAGTTATCTCACTGCACTCCCATTTTGTATATATTAATTAATTTTTTTCTATTAATATTTTTCTTATTTTTTTTTCTTATTATTTTTTCGTTAGGTTATGTTGAATATTTATCACACTCTTTTTAATGACCTCAACAATGATCACAGTACAAACCATGATATAGCAATGGAAATTATCAATCAAATGTATGGCAACATGAATTTCAACACAGTCTAAATATTATGACCTTTCTTCATACCATGATCTTATTACTACTCAAAATGCGACACAAATCACAGTAATGCATATAAATTCAAGATCTTTATCAAAAAATTCTGATAACATTAAATCATTCCTCAGAAGCCTGTCCACTCCTCCCAATGTATTAGCTGTGACTGAAACTTGGCTAACTGACACCAACAAACATCTTCATAAAATTGCATGTTTCACTCATACCATTTTGTTAGGAATGCCCGGGCACGAGGTGGAGTTACAGTATATGTTACTAATCTTTTTAATTCTGAAGAAATTGACAATTTAACTTTCATTAATGACCATATAGAAATCAACACTATTAAAATAACAACACCTTCACTTAACTTTCTAGTTTCTGCTGTCTATAGGCCAAACAGCAAACATATTGGTGTGGATGAATTTAGTAACACCCTCAATACTTTATTGCATGAAAGAACCGGAAGCACCAACATCCTGCTTATAGGAGACTTTAACATAAATCCATTAGAACACACTACGCACTTACCAACGAACAACTTCATTCTAAACATCCAAACTTTAAATATCCTTCCTCACATTGCTAGGCCAACCACGTTTCCCGATACTTTAAATTTGTGTGAACCATCTCTTCTAGATCACATATATACTAATTTCACTAAAACATTTACTTCAGGTATAGTACATTATCCCATTTCTGATCCCTTACCAATTTTCTTGAATATTTTATCTCCATTACCAAGTAAAAAAACAACCAAAATTGAATTTAGACATGTGACCACTGAGTCTAAACACCATTTTTCCTATAAGCTTAATAGCATACACTGGGATGCTCTCTTATATACTCAAGATGTTAACGTCAATTTCAATATATCTATTGACAAACTCCATGAATTGTACAGTGAATGTTTTCCGTTAAAAACTAAATATATTTCTGAAAAAAGGCTGAACAATCCATGGATAACAACAAATGTCATTAAGTCAATTAAAACTAAAAACTACCTATATAAAGACTATAAAGTAGGTGCTGTTACCGAAAATCAATATAAACTATACCGCAATATGCTAAATAGGATAATTAGTAATGCAAAAAAAATCTTATTTCATGAATATATTTACAAATTATAAAAACGATACAAAAAAGTTTGGAATGCAATTAATCAACTCAAAAACAACCACAAGAAAACATATCTGAGTTAAATTTCCATAAATAATAAAATACTCAGAACTCCCTCAGAGATATCTAATGCATTCAATGAATATTATACAAATATTGCTTTTAAACTTGATAACAACATTCCACCAGCCACTTTTGACCCAGCTTTGTTTCTGCGAGGTGACTACCCTACATTCATGTCTGTCGATCCTGTTATTCATAGTGACGTTACATCAGTTATAAAGTCCTTAAAGAACAAAAAGTCTAATGCTAATGAGATCCCTGTGTCTATAATCAAAGATAATTGTGAATATATAGCTATCCCACTATCTATAATATTTAATCAGTCTATAGGGATGGGTATATTTCCACAACCTCTGAAACATGCTACAGTAATCCCAATATATAAAAACGGTCCTAAGGATAAACTTGGTAATTACAGACCTATCTCATTGCTAAGCACATTTTCTAAAATCTTTGAGAAATTAATGAAAAAAATCCCTACTTAACTTGAAAGTAGATTTATCATAACGCCTGAACAATTCGGTTTTCGACAAAGTTTAAGTACCTTCCATCCATTAAAAATCCTTTCAAAAAATGTTTATTCTGCCTGAGATTCACAACATTCCCTACTTGGTATTTTCATTGATTTCTGTAAGGCCTTCGATACAGTTAAACATGACATATTACTAAAGAAATTAAAACATTACAGCATCCGAGGTGTAATACATGATTGGTTTAAGGATTATCTCTCTAACAGAACACCATCCACCAAATTTCTTAATCACATATCACCACCACAAGACACAAAATATGGAGTTCCACAAGGCAGTGTACTAGGTCCTATCCTATTTTTAATTTACATTAATGATCTTCCTCAGATATTTCCTCATCTTAAATCAGTACTTTTTGCTAATGATTCTACCCTATACATCACTGGAGATGACCCTATATCTATGATTGAAACAGCCAATTCTGATCTAGAAATCTTTAAAAAATGGTGCTATAGTAATAGACTAACTATTAACTCAAATAAAACGTTTCATATGTTATTTACCAAAAAAATCAATAGATATACTACCACCTCTAATGTATGACAACATCATTGCAAAAACTGAACAACATAAAATGTTAGGTATTACGTTTGATGAAGATATGACATTTAAACCACATATATCACATATAAGTCATAAAATATCAAGAAACATATCACTACTGTACCAAGTAAATATCCTCAAGCCAAGCAATGTATAATGCCCATATATAATCAAATTTTCAGTATTGCACACCAATTTGGTGTACACATATCCCACACATTTACTTCCTTTATTTCGCTTACAAAAAAAAAGTAATTAGGATTATCTCAAACCATAGTTATTTTCATCACACACACCCCTTATTAAAAAACATGAACATTCTAAAACTTTTTTATATTAATAAATTACAAATTGTTATATATATGTACAAAACAGACAACAGAGGTAACCTGAACCCTTATTACCATATCACAATTATCCCACCCGCACCCGTGAACATCTCCGTGTTCCACAACATAGCCTGTCACTCTTCCAACACTCTTTAGCTTTTTCTGGTCCCAAAATTTGGAACTTTGTGCCCACTCACATCCAAAAATTACCAGCATTACGTACATTTGAAAAACATTATAAACAGTGTATACTTGCTCAGTATTGATAACACCAATGTCTATTGTATATATAAATATTTCCAAAATGAGGTTGCATGAGTGGTAAAAATATATTACATAATGAATATTAATTATATGTTTAAATTATGTATGATCTTCACTAAAATAGAATAACATAATTGTACTGCTCAAAAAGCAATTTTTTGCTTCCAGTGGGCTACTTACACAATTTTGTAAAAACCTATGTCAATTGTAATTAATTATGTAAGTATAATAAAGTCTTTCAAGTGTTTCATACTTGCTGGAGAAATTATACAAACAAAGTCGCACAGGTCTACAGCCAATACCTACTAACAGCCAATATATACTAACTTTTGCATTATATGCCAACAGACTTTTAGCACAAGAGGAGACAGTAAGAGCAGCGACTGAAACTTGGTGCGTCACATTTGCTGCAGAGATGCCACAAACAGAAAAGCACGAGTCGTCTACATGTTTCGTACATTTGACCACCAAGACTACATAATGAAAGCTACAGCCGTATTCAGAAACGTCTTGCTCTATCACCACAATAATTTTCCAAGCCCACAGAGACGACGAGACGGGTTTTCAAGACATTTTCTCTTTATAGTAGACTAGAGATGTTGCTAATTCATCACTAGAACCATAAAAATACCCTTAACAACACAAGAATCTTTTAGAATCATTTGGAAAGAAGTGACGGTGAGAGACCAGAGCATTTATAAATCTTAGCGCAGTGCCGTGCCTCCTGCAAACGTTAGCGACCATGGAAAACTGCTTCAGTATCGTAAAACCTGTTCCTTTATGGTGGATTTGGTATCGATACCGTGACCCTTTATCGTGGAAACTACTTCGCTATTATGAAAATCTGCATCCATATCAGAAATCCAGCTTTGTTATTGTGAGAATCGCTTCATTATTGTACCCTCCCTGCCGTGGTACAGTGGAATGACTTGAGCCGTGGGTGGCGTAGGGTCTTCAAGTGCATCGGCTCGAATCCTGGCCACGTTCCGAGGGGGAAATTGGGCATCCACTCAAGGTAACGACTTCCTAATAGGTAGGCTTTGAGATGGGAGGTCTCCATAAGGTGGTCTCCTTCAGCCCATAAGTACCGGTAAAATACCCACATTGTATAAAAAAATGGTGTCGTGGAAACTCTGAGACAGTGATCTGAAGGCGTGACGCATTGATCATGAGTGGCTGACGTCCTGCTGTACATCTTCCTCCTCCTCCTCCACCTCCTCCTCCTTCCCTCATTTTCTTATGTTTTTACTTTATTAAGCCTAATCAGTTTTATTAACTGAATGATGCAATAAATTATACAAAAGAAATTCAAAGGAATATCTTAACAAACCAGCCATATTAACCGAATAACACGAACCCACCAAATAAAAGTGCATGGAAAATTCAAAGGACTCGTAAGCCTTACTAAATATAGAATAAATGAAAAATTGACCAAATAGAAGTGTTTGGAATATTCAAAAGACTCAGAAGCATTACTAAAAATTATTACAATCCATCTAATCAAATACAAAAACAATAATTATAAATCTCAACAAGTTCAAGTTTTAGAATTTCATTTGATCGACCAATTTAACAAGACAAAAAAACTCAACAATATTAGTTAAACACATTGTTCTTTTCTTTTTTCTTCTTCCTCACTGAAGTCATGGAATTTGGAACCCCTTTCTTTATAAAGCCACGGACTGCAAAACACAGACAGCTCTTATAGACAGACTAGAGAATCGCTGATGGAATAAATTGCAATAAAAATCCATTCATGTGTAGCAGTGAGAAATTGAGACAACTTAAGAAATGGTTCGAGGCAACGAAAACCACCATCTTTTCTGAACTATTAAATTTGATTGTTATGGAGGATTGGAAGAATAAGTTGCATGAGACATGTGGAGGAACGAGGAGGAGTGTGAACTCATGCAGGCTGCCAAGGTGGCTGATGCCTTTGCCTTGTTATGGGATCTCTTGGTAGTCGGGATCGTGGCTCAGAGTACCCTGTTAGGTCTAATCCTGGGGAAGGTTTTGGAGGCGTGGGTGGTAGGCCGACCATGTTTTTCCCCAAATATCAATTACTGTTCATACTGTAAGAAGCCTGGTCATACAATACAACATTGCAGACATCCTCATTGTAAATCTTCTCCAGAATCCATTTGTGCCTCCCAAATCCAACTTTGGACCTAAATAGCCAGTGGCCACCGCTAATGTTCATGAATCTCCCCAGAAATTTTTCCAACCTTACATCTTTTCGGGAAAAGTTTCCCTGAGTGGTAGTGAAGGCAGGGCATATCCCATACGAATTTTGTGAGACACTGGCGCCGCACAAACCATCCTGAGTAAAGACGTAATTCCCAGCATAACAAGTGCTTATACTGATATCAGATAAACCAATCATTTCAGATCTTTCATCTCATTCTTCCTACCCTTTAGCTAACATTCATCTCCAGTGTCCTCTTATCAAAGGTAAAGTCCAAGTAGCCATAAAACCTGAAGAATTTCCAGTACCAGGTGTTCATATGTTATTAGGTAATGACCTCGCAGGAAATCTAGTAATACCAATCTAGTAATACCACCCCCAATCTGTTTCCCTCTTGTGCTGTCACCAGGTCTTAGAAAAACAAGAATAAATATTCTCCTGTTGCCCCAACTGCAGTTCTTCCTTCTGAAGGACTATATGATAATATAATTTCAAAAGATAACTTTATTCTTGCTCAACAACAGGGCTCTTCACTAATCGAAATAAGACATGTAGCCACCGAGGATAAGGATTTAAATTAATCTCCTTGATTCTCCTATCAGGATGGAGTTTTGATGAGAGCGTACCGGTCCCCTGAGCTGGTGCGACTCAATTCATGGGCGGAAACTCACTAGGTTGTCATCCCCTCCTCTGCAAGATCAGCCATAATAGAATTAGCTCATGATGGAATATCAGGACACCCAGAAATAAAGAAAACTAAAAAAAAGTTTCTTCAACTTTTTTTTCTGGCCAGGTGTAAAACAGGATGTTTCCAAATGTGTAAAAACATGTCATGTATGTCAGCTAGTAGGAAAACCAAATGACCATATTGTCCAAGCTCCTCTTAAACCCATTCCGGTATTCACTGAACCTTTTGAAAAACATTGTTATTGATTGTGGGTTAGTTCTTTATCTAAAACCAAAAAGGGCAATCCGTATTTGCTCACAATCATGGAAACCACTACCAGATATCCTGAAGCTTACACTCTTAAGAATATTTCTTCAAATATGTAATTAAATGGCTCCTCCACCTGTTCACCTCTGTAGGCATTCCCAAGGTTATTCAATCGGATGAAGGCAGCAATTTTACCAGCCATTTGGACCAACAGATAGTTGAGGACTTAAATATCGAACACGTGACCTCATCGGCTTACCACCCATAATCCCAAGGCTGTCTGGAGAGATTCCATCAGACTTTCAAAACAATGCTTAAGAAATATTGTTTGGAACACCAAGGAGATTGGGATGAAAAAAAACTGACTTTTTACTCTTTGCTGTGAGAGAAAGCCCCCAGGACTCTTTAGGATTCTCACCTTTCGAGTTACTATAATGGTAGACAGATCAGAGGGCCTCTAAAACTTCAAAAAGATCATTGGTTCAATCAATGGTTCCTCAAGCCCTAGTGTTTCATCATACATATGTAATCTTAAAAATAATATACATGAAGTAATATCTTTTGCCAAAACTAATTTTCTCAATGCCCAAGACCAAATGCAACGACTTTTTAACCGCAAAAGTAAATTAAGAAATTTCAGTCCTGGGGATAAAGTTTTGTTGTTCCTTCCCACTCCTGGTAATTCACTTCAAAGTAAATTTCCTGGTCCCTATGTAGTGGCTAAAAACTAAGTCCATTAAACTATATAGTGCATACCCCTGACTGGACCTTGCTATGTTATTCAACATAACATAAAATTTATTTCAGCAGAAATTTTACCAATCGGACAACCTGCTTACCGTACATCTCCTTTAAGGAAAAACCTTATGAAAAAGGAGGTTGAATTTCTCCTTAATAACAACTTAGCTGAACCAAACATATCACCATGGGCTTCTTGTCTGTTAATTCCTAAGCCAGATGGTAGTAGTCGTTTCTGCACTGATTATAGAAAACTAATTATAGTAACCGTTCCTGACTCCTATCCTCTGCCTCTTATTGACGATTTGTTAGATAGTATAGGACAGCCCCCTTATGTAACCACTATCGGCCTCCTTTCCACCTACAAATTGATGCTAGCGGAGTGAGTACGGGGGCGGTACTACTACAAGCCGACCCTCTATGCGGCATTCTCCACTCTGTCGCTTACCACTCCACTAAGGTAAAAAAAATACCAACTCAACCACTCCACCATTGAAAAAGAAACCCTCGCACTGGTCCTGGCTCTCCAAAAGTTTGAATGTTACCTCCATCCCAGCCATCAGACCATCAAAGTCTTCACAGACAACAATCCAATCACCTTCCTCCAAGCGATGAAACATAAGAATCAACGAATTCTCCGCTGGACCCTCCTGACTCAACCCTATAACTTCCATATTCAACATATAAAAGGAGTCGACAACATTCTGGAGGACACTGTCTCAAGATCTCCCACATAATTTCCTTCGTGGTCCTACTGCGGAGGTCTTACGGGGAGGGGGGGGATTGTTACGGCCGTAACAACCAACACCTTTCCCCATTCAACTAACACTACTAGCACCGTCTCCAGGGCTTTGTCAAACTAGTGGAGCACCGACACACTTCACTCCAGCCACAACACTGCTCACTGGTTCCGAGCAAGTTTCGGAAGATGGAAAGCGAGCTTCGACCGAGGTTATATATATAATTCATCATCAACGACCAAACCAAGCACTTCGTGAGCGTAATAGGCGATACAGGCATTTCAGCCAACAGCCCAGTCAAGCAAACTTCATAGCCTATAAAAAGGCAAGGGCTCAGGCAAGGAAAGTCATCCGTAATGCAAAAACTGACTCTTTCAGACAATTTATTTCAAAAGTGAATCGCACCACACCCCTCTAAAAAGTCTGGAAAGTAATAAACATATTTAATAAAAAAAATAAAAAAAAACATGCATCCCAATAAATGACCAAAATAAATAACCAAATAATTGACAACAAACAAGAAATAGCAAATGCAATAGCCCACAATTTCTATCAGGCAGGTAGTTCCGCCTACTATACCCCTGCCTTCCTCCCCCACAAGGAGGAGGCAGAACTCTCAGTCCCAAACTTTGCCACGGGAGGCATAAACTCGGACTACAACACAGAGTTTACGTTGGATGAACTCCTTCTTCCCTGAAATACTGTAAAGGCTCTAGTCCAGGTCCAGATAATATTTCATATATCAAGTTACAACATCTCGGCCACCATTCTATCACTAAATTATTATTGTTCTACAACAAAATATGGACCACCCACACATTTCCTAAGTCTTGGGGTTTTGCTCATACCATCCCAATCCCCCAAAAGACTGGACGCCTTACGGACCCCAGTGCGTTTCGCCCTATTGCACTCACGAGCTGTCTATGTAAGGTCATGGAACGTATGGTAAAGCGAAGGCTGCTTTTTGTTTTAGAAGCGAAGGGTTTGTTAGGTGATGAACAGTCGGGGTTTCGGACGTACCGAAGCACGATGGATCACCTAACACACCTAGAGCATTGCATTTCAGAGGCATTTGCCAAAAAAGAATTCATGATAGGGGTGGTCCTAGACATCCACAAAGCCTTCGACATGACATGGCGACACGGTATCCTCACGAAACTCTACGCTCATGGCTTCAGAGGTAACTTGCCTATTTTTGTTTATAATTTCCTACAGGACAGAACATTCTCTGTCAAGCTTCCTGGTAACGTAATATAGGACGTTTTCGTCCAGGAGAACGGGGTGCCGCAGGGTAGTGTTCTTAGTCCTATATTATTTTTTATTATGGTTAATGATATTCTGTCCACAACTCCCGTCCCCAGGAATCTTAAATACTCACTGTACGCTGACGACTGTGCGTTATGGCACTCCTCGCCTAACGCTCATTTCTCAGCGGGGCGGATTCAAGACTCTCTTGATTCCGTTCAGCATTGGGCCGCTTTGTGGGGATTTAAGTTTTCCTTTGCTAAGTGTATCGGCGTTGTTTTCACCGCTCCACTTCCGACCTCCTCCTTCTTCTTTCGCAAGAATGGCAGGACACCCTCGACGAAGGCCTGGACACACTCGTGGTGGCTATGGACATCGCCGGCGCCTTTGACCGAGTGTGGCACTCTGGCCTTCTGGCAAAGTTACGCGCCAAGGGTGTCGCCGGGAGTCTCCTGAGGCTGCTCGAGGACTACCTCCAAGGAAGAACACTCCGAGTAGCACTCAACGGAAGGATCTCCAGCCTGCCAGAATAAGAGCTTCAGTTCCACAGGGCTCGGTGCTGGGGCCAGTCCTGTGGAACGTGTATATAGATGACCTGCTCCGTCAGCTTCCAGCAGTGAAGGCGTACGCTGACGACTGTACGTTTTCACTCTCCTACTGCCGCCAGGACAGCCAGCGTGCCGTCGCCGCCATCAACAAGCAGCTGAAGGCAGCGGAGGAGTGGGGGAAGGCGTGGCAGGTCGATTTCGCGCCGAACAAGACACACGCCATGGTAGTCTCCCGGTCTCCTGCTGCCTCTCAGGCAGTGGAGGGACAGCTACAGTTTGAGGGGGTTCGGCTGCCCTTTCAGGATACCATCAAGGTCCTGAGTATCACCATTGACCGGGAGCTGCGATACGACCAGCATATCACGACCGTAGCCCGCCAGACCTCTCAACGTGTATCTGCCCTTCGCAGGGTGGCGGGTAGCCTTGACTCCCGAGACATCCTGACCCTATACAAGGCACAGATTCGCCCTTGTATGGAAAATGGTGCCTTGGCATGGATGTCCGGAGCCGCCACCCACACTCGGCGCCTGGACGCGGTGCAGAGACGTGCCCTCCGCTTGCTGGGGGAAGAAGCGGAGATTCCTGCCAGTATGACGTCGCTCGAACATCGCCGGGACGTCTCAGCCCTGACTGTCTGTCACAAGACTCAGGTACTGAGCACTCCCCACCTCACCCAGCTGTGCCTGCCGCTACACCCAGCACACAGGACAACACGACAACCACAAGCAGGACATCAACGGGTGATTGTGCCTCTCTCCCACAGTTCGCAGCACCAACGAACTTATAAAGCCCGGGTAGCGCGACTGTGGAATGGCTTCACGAGGGCCACGCCTGATGTGTCACGAATGTCCACTCATCAGGCAAAGCGAGCAGCCAACACCTGGAGAGGCACACTGCCCTCACCGCTCGTGCCCCTCACGTGAACTAATGTACATTATGTATATTATGTAATACTATATATATTATCTCATTTTCCCCTGTACATATGCAACAGAACTTTTAAAATAGCTGTGCACGACAATGCACATCTTTAAGTTCCCTGTATAATACTGTATGTAATTTTATTTGAATAAAAAAAGAGAGAGAGAGAGAGAGAGAGAGAGAGAGAGAGAGAGAGAGAGAGAGAGAGAGAGAGAGAGAGATGAAGAATAGTTACTAGTGTGATTTGAAGAAGGAAGGAGGGAAGGAGAGAGAGAGAGAGAGAGGGAGAGAGAGAGAGAGAGAGAGAGAGAGAGAGAGAGAGAGAGAGAGAGGGAATGATAATTTATGTACACGCCTATGTACAAAATATTATTACAACACGAACAATGAAAAAAAAAGAATATATATAGAATCGCTTTTTTATTGTTGTTTTTTATATAAGTTGAATATAAAACATAATAAAAAGGTTTAAATAGGGTAGTTTATATAACTTTAAAGAGAAAAACAATAAGCTATAATGTATTGTTCATACTTTTAATAAAAACATGGAAATTCAAAGAAAATTACTGAAAAACTCACATTTGGATGTAAAAACATACGTTTATTTTCAAAGGGAAGATGGATTTGACATAAAAATATTGTAAAACCCTTAAAAACGTTGAAAAATTGATAATTCAAATCGCATATGTTATACTTGTAAAAGGGGGTTTTATGTAAAATGCCGTTAATACTCTTAAAAACTGAAAAAAAACGAAATTTATAGAATTTTACATAGAAAAAGTATATTGTAACATGAAAAAATTGTTTTCTACAAAATGTGTTTAAACGTCCAAAAAGGTTAAAAATGGATACTTTGTACAGTTTCAGAGAAAGAAAATGTATATAGTGTTTTATTTCTTGTTTTTAATCAAAACATGGAAATCAATAGAAAATGACTAAAAAAGTGACTTTTGGTTTAAAATCATATTTTTTTTTCATAAAAGAGATGGTTTTCCTTTAAAAGTAGTAAATCTCCGAAAAAAAAAAACATTGAAAAAAGGGTCATTTATGCGGTTTTAGAGAAAAATATATATATTGTCGTAAAGTAAGGATAAAAGTATAAAAATAGGTAATTTGTGCAATTTTAGAGAAAAAAAATATTGTCGAGATAAAGAATGTATTTTTTTGGTTTTCTTCCACCAACAAATGAAAATATGAAAAAAACCTTGAAAAAGTCACTTTTTAGGCAGAATTTTTTTCAATATTCAAATTGCATATATTATAATTGTAAAACGGAGTTTTGTTTAAAATGCCGTTAATACTCCTAAAAACGTTAAAAAAACACGTCATTTATTATTTTATTCAGAAAAAGAAGTATATTGAGGCAATATTCAGTGATTTTT
>CM035223.1:4389324-4399481 GCA_020233015.1 Callinectes sapidus
GACAGGGATCACCAGCGAATTGAAGATCCGAATCTTTGTTCGTCTGCACAGGTATCGACAACGCCAAATACTCGTGTTGAGCGAATCCATAACGCCGTGGGCCAGGCCAATCCGCCGTGTGACTTCTTGGCTCGACCCACCATCGTTATGTACTACACTACCAAGGTATGTGAAACTTTTCAAGATCTCACTGTCCTCGCCACACGCATGGACAGACTGTACTGTTTCATCCAGCACGCCTCCAAACCCCTGGACCTTGGTCTTGGCCCAGGAAACCTTAAGTCCCAAGGGCTTCACCTCCTCGTGCAGTGCCTCTAGAGCCATTACCAGAACCTCCAGTGACTCAGCGAAGCTTGCTGCATCATCAGCAAAAACAAGATCTGTAATCTTGGTGTTGCCGACAGATACTCCGCAATGACTTTGTTCCACAACTCTGCCTAGTACCCAATCCATGCATGTGTTGAAAAGTGATGGAGCAAGCACACAGCCCTGCCTCACACCTGTATTCACAGGGAAGAAGCTGGACACGCCTCCTCCCCACTTCACAGCACTTACAGTCCCGGAGTACAGGCCAGTTAATAGACCAATAATCCTTGCAGGAATCCCACGGAGACGCAGAAGATCCCAGAGTGTCTCTCGATGCACTGAGTCAAATGCCTTCTTGAGATCGACATAGGCTGCAAGCATTCCCTGTCTAAACTCACAACGGCGCTCCACCAGTACGCGAAGCGCTAGGATGCGGTCAGTTGTTGACTTACCGGGCGTGAACCCTGACTGTTCAGGTCTCTGATGCTTCAGCAGGTGAGTGCGGATCCGTGTCAGCAGCAAATGGGCAAGCACCTTGCCTGGTACGCTGAGCAGCGTTATTCCACGGTAGTTGTTGCAGTCTTGACGGTCCCCTTTCCATTTCCAGATAAGGACGACCAACCCCTTCTTCCATTCAGGGGAAATGGTACCTGAATGCCATACAGCAGTCAAGACAGCAGGCAACCCACGGATCATGGCTTCACCCCCAGCTTTGAGCAGCTCCGCACTGATGTTGCAGATGCCAGCTGCCTTTCCACCCCTCAACTTTGCCACAGCCTCGTTGACATCGCCAATGGAGGGTGCAGTTTCGTCAATGGGTGGATCAGCATCCAGCGTCTGCAACCCTGCAGTCCGGAGCTGTCCGCTTGGAGGATCCACCGTGAACAGCTGCTCAAAGTACTCAGCCCAACGAGCCATCTGCCCATCTGCGTCCGATAGGAGGCAACCATCTGCTGTTCGGATAGCGCTCACCTGAAAAGTAGACTTGAAGTGGAGTTTCTTCAGAGCTCGATAGGCAGGTCTGAGGTCATTAGCATTTAAATGACATTCGACATCCTCAGTGAGACCCCTGACGTACCTCTCTTTGTCTCTTATCAGAAGAGTTCTAGTCCTACGTGACAAAGCCCTGTACTGGTCATGGTCCCCAGCAAGTCTAGCAGCGCGGCTCTCCTCAATACTTTCCAGTGTCTCTACCGAGGTGAGACCACTCCGTGACCTCGGGTGCTTCCCAATGCATTCCTTGGCAACCTCAAGAGTCTCACGTTTGAAGGTATCCCATAGCTCCTCAGGGTCCTCAAGGGTGTCGAGCACTCCAAACCGATTGGAGACGAGTCTTTCACCTTCTCAAGATGAAACACAGTGTGGTTTCATCTTGGAGGCTTTCTGGACTTGATATGAGGCTTGAGTGAAGCAACAACAAGCCTGTGATCGGTTGCAAAGAACTCGGCACTCCGAAAAACCCTGCAGTTCTGGAGGATCCTCCAACGAGTATTGACAAAGATATGATCGATCTCCTTCGCTACCCATCCGGCATTGCTTTACCAAGTCCAGCGGTGCAGCGCTGGTCTCTGATACCAGGAACCCGCAATACTCAGCCTTCTGGATCTTGCAAAATTCGGAAGGAAAGAGCTGTTGTCATTCCTGGTACCAGAACCATGGGGACCAACACATATTTCATAGCCAGCCCTTTCGGTGCCAGTGACAGCATTAAAGTCGCCCAGGACAATGAGTGCATCACGGCGGGGACACTGGTCCAGTACAGAGTCGAGTTTGGCATAGAACATCTCCTTCTCGTCAGTTTCACATACCTCGGTAGGAGCATATACAGCAACAACAGACATGAAGCCTAAACTGTGCTTCAGCCTTAATCGCATTATACGCTCATCAACCGGAGTAACCTCTACAACAGACGGCTGGAGTCTGCTGGAGAGGCCTATCGCTACCCCCTTGACATGCTGACCATTGCTCGTGCCGGACCAGTAGTAAGTAAAACCCTTACTACTGGTATCGCCACTGCCAGGCCTCCTTGTCTCAGAGAGCCCCACCATATCCACCCTCAGCCTACTGAGCTCATCTGATAAATGAGGCAGTCGGTGATCCTCTGAGAGACTCAGGACATTCCAGGAGCCCACACGGAGAACCCTTCGAAGGTTCACCCCAGGAGCGGTCCAACGTGCAGGCACCACATCTGCAGCCCCACCGGCACCCCCAAAATCAGAAGTAGGGCTAGGGGGCCCTCCCGCCCCTTTCAGGACACAGGGCTCCCGCAGGCTTTCCCCTGCATCCGTCATACCGGTAGGCAGGCCCCTCTGGTGCCTTGGCAGCCGAGAGGTCTGCACGGTCGGACCCCACAGCATACTTGGATCGGGGCCGTGGCCATTGGCTCGCCCGCGCCCATAGCCCCTACCACGACCTCTGCCTCTGATCTTGTTGGTGGCTGTGGGTATTTTTTACTGGTAGGGGTTGCAAGCCCCACCCCAACCAGCTGGTGAGGCATTGCCAGGGACACTGGTATCCCTGGCTGTCCAGAAAGAAGGAAGAGAAGGCACAGATGAGGAGAGACAGAGGGGGGGAGAGAGCTATGGGAGGTAGAGGGCACTCACTCCTCACTTGGATAGAATCCACCCACCACCAAATATATATATATATATATATATATATAAATAGATAAATTGTGCAATTTTAGAGAAGAAAAATATTGTCGAGAAAAAGAATGTATTTTTTGGTTTTCTTGCACCAACAAAAGAAAATATAAAATAAACCTTAAAAAATGTCACTTTTTAGGCAGAATTTTCATCTCTATTCAAATTGCATATATTATACTTGTAAAAAGGGGTTTTGTTTAAAATGCCGTTAATACTCCAAAAAACGTTGAAAAACACGTCATTTATGATTTTTTTCAGAAAAAAAGTATATTGTGGTAACATTCAGTGTTTTTTGTTATTTTTTGATGACAACAATGAGATAAGCAGAAAATCATGGAAAAATTCACTTATTTCGTGACAAGAAACTTTTTTCGTGAAATGGCACGTATTCCTGTTATCTGAACTAAAAAAAAGATGGTCTTTCTTAGATAAGATGTTAATTCTCCTAAAAACGCTGGAAATAAGATAATATTGTTCATGTTTTTAATTAAAACATGGAAATTCAAAGAAAATTACTGAAAAACTCACTTTTAGAGGTAACAACACACTTTTTTTTCTCTAAAGGAAGAAGGATTTGTCATAAAAATATTGTAAAACCCTTAAAAACATTGAAAAATGGATAATTCAAATTGCATATGTTATACTTGTAAAGGGGGGTTTTATATAAAATGCCGTTAATACTCTTAAAAACTATTAAAAAAAAAACGTAATTTATGAAATTTTAGATAGAAAAAAGTATATTGTAACATGAAAAAAGTTATTTTCTACAAAATGTGTTTAAACGTATAAAAAGCTTAACAATGGGTACTTTGGACAGTTTCAGAGAAAGAAAATGTATATAGTGTTTATTTTCTTGTTTTTAATCAAAACATTGAATTCAATAGAAAATTATTAAAAAGTGACTTTTGGTATAAAATCATAAATTTTTTTCATAAAAGAGATGTTTTTTCTTTAAAAGTAGTAAATTTTCGAAAAACATGGAAAAAGGGTCATTTAAGCAATTTTAGAGAAAGAAAATATATTTTATTGTAAAATAAGGATAAAAGCATAAAAAATAGTTAATTTGTGCAATTTTAGTGAAAAAAATATTGTAGAGAAAAATAATGTATTTTTTTTTTTCCTCCACTATCAAATGAAAATATGAAAAAAACCTTGATAAAGTCACTATTTAGGCAGAATTTTCTTCTTTATTCAAATTCCATATATTATACTTGTAATAGGGGGTTTTGTTTAAAATGCCGTTACGACCTCTAAGAACATTGAAAAACACGTCATTTATGATTTTTTTTTCAGAAAAAAAGTATATTGTGGTAATATTCAGTGTTTTTTTTCTTTATTTTTGATTAAAACAATGAAATAAGCAGAAAATCATGGAAAAATTCCCTTTTTCGGTGAAAAGAAAGTTTTTTCTTGAAACGGCATATATTTTTTTCTGAACTAAAAAAAAAATTCTCTTTCTTTAATACGGTGTTAATTCTCCTAAAAACGCTGAAAAGGGGATAATTTATGCAATTTTGAGAGAAAAAATGAATCACAATGAAAAGTTAATATATTTCTTGCTTTTTCCTTCATTTGCATTCAAAGCATAGAAATGGAAAGAAAAAAAAAATGAAAAATCCTTTTTCTTAAAGAAATATATATTTTTCCCTTGAAATGGCTTGTATTACATTTTATGTAACATGAAAAAGGAATTTTTTTCAAAAGGTTGTTAAAACCAATAAAAAGGTTTAAATATGGTAGTTTATGTAACTTTAAAGAGAAAAACAATACTCTTTAGCGTATTGTTCATGTTTTAAATGAAAACATGGGCAGGCTGTGACTACCCCCTTGTGTTATGAGACGCAAATGGAAACATTCAGTGAGGTCACAACTGGTTTTGATGATAGGGTAGTTTATGGAACTTTAAAGAAAAAAAAAACAATATGCTATAGCGTATTGTTCATGTTTTTAAATAAAACATGGAAATTCAAAGAAAATTACTGAAAACTCACTTTTAGATTTAAAAACATACTTTTTTTCTAAGGGAAGATGTATTTGTCATAAAAATATTGTAAGACCCTTAAAAACGTTGAAAAATGGATAATTCAAATCGCTTATATTATATTTGTAAAAGGGGTTTTGATGTAAAATGACGTTAATACTCTTAAAAACTCAAAAAAATTTAATTTATGAAATTTTAGATAGAAAAAGTATATTGTAGCATGAAAAAGTTGTTTTCTAAAAAATGTGTTTAAACGTCAATTAAGGTTAAAAATGGGTACTTTGTACCGTTTCAGAGTAAGAAAATGTGTAAAGTGTTTATTTTCTAGTTTTTAATCAAAACATTGAAATCAATAGAAAATTATTAAAAAGTAACTTTTGGTGTAAAATCATATATTTTTTTTCGTTAGTAAAAGAGATGGTTTTCTTTAAAATTTAGTAAATCTCCAAAAAACATTGAAAAAAGGGTCATTTATTCAGTTTAGTAGAAAAAAATATATATTATCGTAAAATAAGGATAAAAGCATGAAAATAGATAATTTGTGCAATTTTAGAGAAAAAAAATATATTGTCGAGGAAAAGAATGTATTTTTTTAGTTTTCTTCCCCCAACAAATGAAATTTTGAAGAAAACCCATGAAAAATTCACTTTTTAGGCAGAATTTTCTCCTTTAATCATATTGCGTATATTATACTTGTGAAACGGGGTTTTGTTTAAAAGGTCAATAATACTCCTAAAAACTTGAAAAACACGTCATTTATGATTTTTTTTGAAAAAATATATATTGTGGTAATATTTAGAGTTTTTTGTTTATTTTTTTTATGAAAACAATGAAATAAGCAGAAAATCGTCGAATAATTCACTTTTTCGGTGAAAAGAAAATTTTTTCGTGAAATGGCATATATTCCTTTCTTCTTAACTAAAAAAAAAGATGGTCTTTCTTAGATGAGATGTTTATTCTCCTAAAAACGCTGGAAAGGGGATAATTTATGCAATTTTGAAAGAAAAAAAAATAATTGCCATGAAAAGTTAATATATTGCTTGCTTTTTCTTTCATTTTCATTCAAAACATGGAAATGAAAAGAAAAAACACTGAAAAATCCTTTTTCTTAAAGAAATATATATTTTTTCCTTGAAATGATTTGTATTACATTTTATGTAACAAGAAAAATGTATTTTCTTCTAAATGTT
Organism: Callinectes sapidus; assembly: GCA_020233015.1. Lineage (NCBI taxonomy): Eukaryota > Metazoa > Arthropoda > Malacostraca > Decapoda > Portunidae > Callinectes > Callinectes sapidus. The sequence continues at coordinate 4,395,447 of CM035223.1, forward strand.
GTTAAAACCAATAGAAAGGTTTAAATAGGGTAGTTTATGTAGCTTTAAAGAGAAAAACAATACGCTATAGCGTATTGTTCATGTTTTTAATTAAAACTTGGAAGTTCAAAGAAAATTACTGAAAAACTCACTTTTGGAGGCAAAAACATACTTCCTTTTCAAAGAGAAGATGGATTTGTCATAAAAGTATTGTAAAACTCTTAAAAACGTTAAAAATGGTTAATTCAAATCACATATGTTATATATGTAAAAGGGGGTTTAAAAACGTTGAAAAACACGTCATTTATATTTTTTTTTCAGAAAAAAAGTATATTGTGACAATGTTCAGTGTTTTTTGTTTATTTTTTTTATGAAAACAATAAAATAAGCAGAAAGTCATCGAAAAATTCACTTTTTCGGTGAGAGGAACATTTTTCGTGAAATGGCATATATTCCTTTTTTTCTGAATTAATAAAAAAGATGGTCTTTCAAAGATAAGATAATAATTCTCCAAAAAACGCTGGAAAGGTGATATTTTATGCAATTTTGAGAGAAAAAAATGAATTGCCATGAAAAGTTAATATATTTCTTGCTTCATTTTCATTCAAAACTTAGAAGTAAAAAGGAAAAAATATTAATAAATCCTTTTTCTTAAAGAAATATATATTTTTTCCTTTAAATTGCTTGTATTACATTTTATGTAACATGGAAAAAATATATTTTACAAAATGTTCTAAAAACCAATAAAAAGATTTAAATAGGGTAGTTTATGTAACTTTAAAGAGAAACCACTACTTTATAGCATATTGTTCATGTTTTTAATTAAAACAATAAAATTCAAAGAAAATTTCTGAAAAACTCACTTTTGAAGGTAAAAACAAAATTTTTTTTCTAAGGGTAGATGGATTTATCATAAAAAATATTGTAAAACCCTTAAAAACGTTGAAAAATGGATAATTCAAATCGCATATGTTATACTTGTAAAAGGGGTTTTATGTAAAATGCCGTTAATACTCTTAAAAATTGAAAAAAAAAACGTAATGTATGATATTTTAGATAGAAAAGTATATTGTAACATGAAAAAGTTGTTTTCTACAAAATGTGTTTATACGTCCAAAAAATTTAAAAATGGGTAGTTTATACAGTTTCAGAGAAAGAATATTTATATAGTGCTTTTTTTCTTGTTTTTAATCAAAACATTGAAATATATAAAATTAGTAAAAAGTGACTTTTGGTGTAAAATCTTTTATTTTTAAGTAAAATAGATGATTTTACTTTAAAAGCAGTAAATCTCCGAAAAACATTGAAAAAGGGTCATTTATGAACTTTTAGAGAAAAAAATAAATTATCGTAAAATAAGGATAAAAGCATAAAAATAGGTAATTTGTGCAATTTTAGAGAAAAAATATATTGTCGAGAAAAAAAATGTATTTTTTCTTTGTTTTCTTCCACCAACAAATGAAAATATGAAAAAAACCTTGAAAAAATAACTTTTTACGCAGAATTTTCTTCTTTATTCAAATTCCATATATTATACATGTAAAATTGCGTTTTCTTTAAAATGCCGTTTATACTCCTAAAAACGTTGAAAAACACGTCATTTATGATTTTTTTTCAGAAAAAAAAGTATATTGTGGCAATACTCAGTGTTTCTTGTTTATTTTTTGATGAAAACAAAGAAATAAGCAGAAAATCATCGAAAACTTAACTTTTTCGGTGAAAAGAAACTTTTTTCGTTAAATGGCATATATTCCTTTTTTCTGAACTAAAAAAAGATGGCCTTTCTTAGATAAGATTTTAATTCTCAAAAAACGCTGAAAAGGGGATAAATTATGCAATTTTCAAAGAAAAAAATGAATTGCCATGAAAAGTTAATAATTCTTGATTTTTCCTTAATTTTCATTCAAAACATGGAAATGAAAAGAAGAAACACTGAAAAATTCTTTTTCATAAACAAATATATATTTTTACCTTGAAATGGCTTGTATTACATTTAATGTAACATGAAAAACGGATTTTCAACAAAATGTTGTTAAAACCAAGAAAAAGGTTTAAATAGGATAGTTTATGTAATTTAAAAGAGAAAAAATAATACACTATGGCGTATTGTAAATCGCATATGATATACTTGTAAAACGGGGGTTTTATGTAAAATGCCGTTAATACTCTTAAAAACTGGAAAAAACGTAAATTATGAAATTTTAGATAGAAAAAGTATATTGTAACATGAAAATGTTGTTTTCTACAAAATGTGTTTAAGCGTCCAAAAATGTTAAAAATGGGTACTTTGTACAGTTTCAGAGAAAGAAAATGTATATAGTGTTTATATTCTTGTTTTTAATCAAAACATTGAAATCAATAAAAAAATTATTAAAAAGTTACTTTTGGTGTAAATTTTTTTTTTTTTTTTTCGTAAAAGAGATGGTTTTCCTTTAAAACTAGTAAATCTCCGAAAAACATTGAAAATAGGGCCATTCATGCAGTTTTAAAGAAAAATATATATATTATCGTAAAATAAGGATAAAAGCATAAAAATAGGTAATTTGAGGAATTTTAGAGAAAAAAAATATTTTTGAGAAAAAGAATGCATTTTTTTTGGTTTTCTTCCACTAACAAATGAAAATTTAAAAAAAAAAACCTGAAAAAGTAACTTTTTAGGCATAACTGTTTTTTTTATTCAAATTCCATATATTATACTTGTAAAAGAGGGATTTGTTTAAAATGCCGTTAATACTCCTTAAAACGATGAAAAACACGTCATTTATGATTTTTTACAGAAAAAAAGTATATTGTGGCAATAATCAATGTTTTTTGTTTATTTTTTGATGAAAACGATGAAATAAGCAGAAATTCATCGAAAAATTGAATTTTTCGGTAAAGAAACTTTTTTCGTTAAATGGCATATATTCTTTTTTTCTGAGATAAAAAAAAAGATGATTTTTCTTAAATAAGATGTTAATTCTCCTAAAAACGATTAATGGGGATAATTTATGCAATTTTGAAAAAAAAAATTAATTGCCATGAAAAGTTAATATATTTCTTGCTTTTTACTTCATTTTCATTCAAAAGATGGAAATGAAAAGAAAAAACACTGAAAAAAAACTTGTTTTTTAAAGAAAAACATATTTTTTCCTTGAAATGGCTTGTATTACATTTTATGTAACATGTAAAAGGGATTTTCTTTAAAATGTTGTTAAAACCAATAAAAAGGTTTAAATAGGATGAATAATGGATAATTCAAATCACATATATTATACTTGTAAATAGGGGTTCTATGTAAAATGCCGTTAATACTCTTAAAAACTGAAAAAAAAACGTAATTTATGAAAATTTAGATAGAAAAAGTATATTGTAACATGAAAAACTTTTTTCTACAAAATTTGTTTAAACGTCCAAAAAGGTAAAAAAATAGTACTTTTTACAGTTTCAGAGAAACAAAATGTATATAATGTTTATTTTCTTGTTTTTAATCAAGACATTGAAATCAATAGTAAATTATAAAAAAAGTGACATTTGGTGTAAAATCATATTTTTTTTCGTAAAAGAGATGGTTTTGCTTTAAAAGTAGCAAATCTGCAAAAAACATTGAAAAAAGGCTCATTTCTACAGTTTTAGAGAAAAATAAATATATTGTCATAAAATAAGGATAAAATAAAAAAATAAGTAATTTTTGGAATTTTAGAGAAAAAGAATATTGTCAAGAAGAAGAATGTATTTTTTTGGTTTTCTTCCACCAACAAATGAAAATATGAAAAAAAACTTGAAAGAGTAACTTTTTTGACAGAATTTTCTTTTTTATACAAATTGCATATATTATACTTGTAAAAGGGGGTTTTGCTTAAAATACCGTTAATACTCCTAAAAACGTTGTAAAACACGTCATTTATGATTTTTTTTTTAGGAAAAAAGTAAATTGTAGTAATATTCAGTATTTTTGTTTATTTTTTGATGAAAACAATGAAATAAGCAGAAAATCACCGAAAAATTCACTTTTTCGGTGAAAAGAAACTTTTTTCGTGAAATGGCATATATTTTCTTTTTTCTGAATTAAAAAAA
>CM035223.1:4452325-4462674 GCA_020233015.1 Callinectes sapidus
TGTGGTGTTGTAACTTGTCTTTATTTGACTTGACGCCTTGACAAAGTCATCATTTTGTGGAGGTGTTGATTCACCGTCTCCCAAAACTCGATCATCTTGACGGAATTAGAATATCAAATCGGAAACAAACATGGTCTTGTTTGGAATCCGTTTTGTGTACGGCCAGCCACAGCTGACCGACCATCAGCAGCGGCTGGCTTCCACCAGGGCGGCCTTCTCCCAGTGGAGCAGGGATAAGGCCCGGCGGTTCCCCGCGGCCAGAAGGAAGGATCCCCTGGCGAGGGGGAGGAGGGTCGAGAAGACCACCCTCCTCCCGCCAGGGAGAGGCGCACAGTGGCAGTGGGCCCCACTTCTCCTACCGAGGAGAAGGAGATCGTGACAGTGGGTCCAGAGGACACTGTGCATCCCCCCTCTGTACAGCGACCTCCCTGCCTGGGAGGGGGGCAAGGAGATCGTAACTGTGGGGCTGTAGGACATCGGCGAGGCGGCCGGCAGGGGTGGAGCGCTCCCCCTGTCAGGCTGCCACCACCCTAGGATGTGACGGACACTTGGCGAGGCGGCCGGTGAGGGGAAAGCGGTCCCCGTGCTAGGCGGCCCCCGGGACACCGGCGAGGCCGCCGGCCAGGAGAAAGCGCGCCCCTTGCTAGGCTGCCCCCAGTAGGCGAAATGTAAGGAAAGGGTGTCCGCACCCCCGCAGGACACTCCTTGACCCAAGGAGGGATTGAGGTCATCTTGTGACCAGAGTATGAATGTGTGCAGCATGACCAAAAGGATGACCTCTTATTTTTGATGACCAAAGGACGACCTCCTCGTATATAGGATGAAAGGATGACTTTTCTGTGTAGGAATTAAGGATGACTTCCATGTTTATGTACAAAGGATGATTTTTATGTTGATGACCGAAGGATGACCTCCATGTTTATGTACAAAGAATGATTTTTATGTTGACGACCAAAGGATGAATTTTTTGTTGACCGAAGATGACCTCTGTGTATTTAACGAAAGGATGAATTTTATATTGACCGAAGGATGACGTCTGTGTATTTAAAAAAAGGATGAATTTTATGTTGATTACCGAAGGAATTATTTTAGGTTGAGAAAAGGAAGAATTTTATTTTGACCGAAGGATGACCTCCATGTATATGAACAAAGGATGAATTTTATGTTTTCAGAAGGATGAATTTTATGTTGACAAAAGGAAGGACATTATGTTGACCAAAGGAAAAAAATTATGTTGAAAAAAGGAAGAATTTTATGTTGACCGAAGGATGACTTCCATGTATATGAACAAAGGATGAATTTTATGTTGACAAAAGGAAGGATATTGTGTTGACCAAAGGAAAAATTTATGTTGAGAAAAGTAAGAATTTTATGTTGACCGAAGGATGACCTTTATGTATATGAACAAAGGATGAATTTTATGTTTTCAGAAGGATGAATTTTATGTTGACAAAAGGAAGGACATAATGTTGACCAAAGGAAAAAAATTATGTTGAGAAAAGGAAGAATTTTATGTTGACCGAAGGATGATCTCCATGTATATGAACAAAGGATGAATTTTATGTTGACAAAAGGAAGAATTTTATGTTGACCGAAGGAAGAATTTTATGATGATGACCGAAGGAAGAATTTTATGTTGATGACCGAAGGATGGCCTCTTTTTGTTTGTTTCTACGATAGATTTCGCTATTTTTTTTACCGAAGAAGGATTTTCGTTTCGTTTAAATATCTTAATGAATATTAATTTGGATTAGTTTGTTTCATCATCTTATGTAATTAAATCTCTTTCAATTATTCAATGCATCTATTTATAAAGAAATCATTTAATCATTGATAAATTACCACACTTTGAATAATAACTAAGTACAGATGACGTGTTACAATGTTATTACCATATTCTCTTCTTTCTCTGTGGAGCAGCCTTTATTTACAGCTGTATTGGATGAGGGTCAGAACAGTACGTTGTGTAAATTAAGGGGTTGTGATTCTTTTTCTTGGTTGTAGTGAAGGGTTGAGACTCGTGCCTGGTTGTGTGTGTGTGTGTGTGTGTGTGTGTGTGTGTGTGTGTGTGTGTGTGTGTGTGTGCGTGCGTGTGTGTGTGTGTGTGTGTGTGTACTGTAAAGATGTTGTGAATGTGTACAAATCCCCTATGACAGAAATGGCCGAGCTCATATTCTGATGCTTAAAAAAGGAAGTTAATATGTAAGGTATCTAGATAAGTAAATACAAATATATAGGTGTTCGTGAGTGTGTGTAGAATCATTATGGTAGGTGTTCAGGTATTTCTGATTTAATATTGTGATGGATAAAGTTAAGAAGTAAGTTAGATGAAAAATACAAACGTTAATCAGTAATGATAAATTCTATATACTGTCACTCTGGGTTGGGAAAGATCTTAACGTTGTTCTCAGTAAAAAAAAAAAAAATATTATTATTATTTTTATTATTATTATCATTATTATTATTATTATTATTATTATTATTATTATTATTATTGTTATTATTATTGTTGTTGTTTTTGTTGTTGTTGTTGTTATTGTTATTATTATTACTTAAAATATATATAATGAGGAGAAAACCCGGCTTACCGTCTTTGCGCCATCGGAAAATTGGCGTAGTGAAGGAGCAAGGCGTTTCTGTGTGTATATGTATCTATGCCGTATATTTTTCCATACATATCACACTAGTAACTATTCTCTCTTCCTGAATTTCCTTCAAACCCAATCTTTCCTTCCTTCCTTCCTTCTTCAAATCACACTAGTAACTATTCGTCATCTCTCTCTCTCTCTCTCTCTCTCTCTCTCTCTCTCTCTCTCTCTCTCTCTCTCTCTCTCTCTCTCTCTCTTTTTTATTTTTTTTTATTTAAACAGTTAGTACATAAAGTAATATACATTGAACTTAAAGTTGTGCATTGGCGTGCACAGCTATTTCAAAAGTTCAGTTTTATATTTACAGGGAAATTAAATACAATACATAGTATATATATAAAATACATCACAGTTTGGTTCACGTGAGGTGTACTAGCGGCGAGGGCAGTGTGCCTCTCCAGGTGTTGGCGGCTCGCTTTGCCTGATGTGTGGACATTCGTGACATATCAGGCGTGGCCCTCGTGAAGCCATTCCACAGTCGCGCTACCCGGGCTTTATAAGTTCGTTGGTGCTGCGAACTGTGGGAGAGAGGCACAATCACCCGGTGATGACCTGCTTGTGCTTGTCGTGTCGTCCTGTGTGCTGGGTGTAGCGGCAGGCACAGCTGGGTGAGGTGGGGAGTGCTCAGTACCTGAGTCTTGTGACAGACAGTCAGGGCTGAGACGTCCCGGCGATGTTCGAGAGACGTCATACTGGCAGGAATCTCCGCTTCTTCCCCCAGCAAGCGGAGGGCACGTCTCTGCACCGCGGCCAGGCGCCGAGTGTGGGTGGCGGCTCCGGACATCCATGCCAAGGCACCATATTCCATACAAGGGCGAATCTGTGCCTTGTATAGGGTCAGGATGCCTCGGGAGTCAAGGCTACCCGCCACCCTGCGAAGGGCAGACACACGTTGAGAGGTCTGGCGGGCTACGGTCGTGATATGCTGGTCGTATCGCAGCTCCCGGTCAATGGTGATACCCAGGACCTTGATGGTATCCTGAAGGGGCAGCCGAACCCCCTCAAACTGTAGCTGTCCCTCCACTGCCTGAGAGGCAGCAGGAGACCGGGAGACTACCATGGCGTGTGTCTTGTTCGGCGCGAAATCGACCTGCCACACCTTCCCCCACTCCTCCGCTGCCTTCAGCTGCTTGTTGACGGCGGCGACGGCACGCTGGCTGTCCTGGCGGCAGTAGGAGAGTGAAAACGTACAGTCGTCAGCGTACGCCTTCACTGCTGGAAGCTGACGGAGCAGCAGGTCATCTATATACACGTTCCACAGGACTGGCCCCAACACCGAGCCCTGTGGAACTGAAGCCCTTATTCTGGCAGGCTTGGAGATCCGTCCGTTGAGTGCTACTCGGAGTGTTCTTCCTTGGAGGTAGTCCTCGAGCAGCCTCAGGAGACTCCCGGCGACACCCTTGGCGCGTAACTTTGCCAGAAGGCCAGAGTGCCACACTCGGTCAAAGGCGCCGGCGATGTCCAGAGCCACCACGAGTGTGTCCAGGCCTTCGTCGAGGGTGTCCTGCCATTCTTGTGAAAGAAGAAGGAGGAGGTCGGAAGTGGAGCGGCCTGGCCTGAAACCAAACTGGTGAGGGGAGAAAAGACTGTGTTGGTTCAGGTGTCTCCAGAGCTCCAGGTTTCAGCAATTAACTTCTCGAACACTTTGCCCATGGTGGATAAAAGGGAGATGGGTCTGTAGTGTCGAGGGTCAGTCTTGGATTCCTTTTTGTGAACAGGAACCACAACAGCCTCCTTCCAGGCAGCTGGCCACTTGTTTTCCTCGAGACAGGCAGCAAAAATAGTAGCCAGAGGTCCTGACAGCTCCCTGGCACAGTTTTTAAGTACTCGAGGGCTGATGTTATCAGGGCCTGTTGCTTTCCCTACATCAATGTCCTTGAGTACTTTCTCCACCTCTGCTGCAGTGACCAGGACTGATGTGATGGCGTGGTCAGTTTCCCGTGGCAGAACAGGTGGGGAACGGCTGGGGTCCCTTACTTGCATTTTTTCAGCAAATGCAGTTGCCAAGAGAGCGGCCTTGTCTTCGCTGCTCGTGGCTGTGGACCCGTCTGGTCTGGTGAGGGGAAGAACGCTGTCCTGGTGGAGTAATCCTTGCCGCTCCTTGACGAGAGCCCACCACGTCTTGTGACCTACACCCGGACCGCTTAGCTTCCGCCTCATCACCTCTTCCCAGTGTTTCCTCGCCCATTTGGAGGTAGATGTCATCCTCCTACAAGCTGCCTTGTGGAGGACGAGGTTCAGGTGTGTTGGGCGCCGCTTGTACCTCCTCCACGTTGAATACTTGGCTTCTGCGGCGGCGCGGCAGCGGAAACCAAACCAGGGGGGTCTGTTGCCTTGGTGAGGTACGAGCGGTGAGGTACAAACTGGGACTGGAGGGTAAGCAGCGTTGAGGTGAGGAGACGGGTCGTCTCCTCTACATCTCCGCTGAGTAGCGACTCCCAGTCTGTTGTGTGCAGTGCTTGCCTCAGGGAGGGCCAGTCCGCCTTATCCCACACCCATATCGTGCGGGGGACTGCGTCTTCCCTTGCCGCGCTGAGGTTGATGTGAGTCAGCACGGCGTGGTGGTCGGAGCTGCCCACTTTTTCCAGCTGCTGACACCTGATGTTGGCTGCAGGAAGGTCAGACAGCACTGGGTCGAGCAGCCCTCCGCGTTCGTGGGTCGGGAATGTGACGTGGTTGACGAGGCCTTGCACTGTTGCCAGATTTTCGTAGGCTTGCTGCTCCAGGTGGAAGTTAAGATCGCCTACGATAAGGACATTTTTACATCCGTAACGTCGGAGCAAGTTGTCCAGCTCCTCCGCCAGGAAGTCAAAGGATGAGCGTCCTTGTCTCGGGGGGCGATATAGGATGCAGAGCAACAAGCCACTGTTGTCTTGGAGCACTATTCGGAAGAATAGTGCTTCCATAAGGTGGGGCAGGTCGGGCGTCACTTCTTGTGTCTGGAGGTCGCTTTTAAAACAGGCAGCAACACCACCCCCTGTTCTGCCGGCGCGGTCTTTCCTCACCCAGTGTGTGTAGCCAGGTATCCTGCCGTATGTTGGCTCCACCTCGCTGTTCAGCCACGTTTCACTCACTGCAACGATGTCAGCTTTATGTCGTAAGACACAGTTGTGTGAGAGTTCACCAACATTGGTACGCAGACCCCTCACATTTGCTGATACTACAGTGAGCTGTGGGGTGTGTACGTAGCTTGGACGTGTGTATCGTGGTGGGCTTTTGTTGGGTATGATCCTAGTACGTGTAATTCCCGCTACGAGAGGGCGTGGCCCATTCGCGTGACGGGAATCCAGCCTGTTCCTGCCATTCTTTCTGTTCCCAGCTGGAGTCCCGAAAGGGCGCTTGGGGCTGGGGGTATGTGGGGTTTGGCTGGCTGTTAGTGCTTCCCTCTGCCAAGACTCTCCTAAGGATGGCTTCCTGCCTGGCGTCGGCTGCTCGAGAATAGCACTGTGTTGTTGTGTGCCCGGGACGTAGACAGTACTGGCAGGTGTCACGTCCACGTGGCCTGGGGGGAGGGTGGCGAGGCCGCGTGGGTGGGGTGTTGGAGGGGGACGGCTGAGGCTGCCTTCCTCCCTTGCCTGCATTTTTTACGTCTCCCATTTTCCCATCTGCTGTTGTTGTTGTTGTTCTGCCTTGCGGTCGGCTCAGCGGTGGTTGCGGCAGACCGGGAGGTGTTGTTGGGGGCTTCAGTGGGCGTGCGGGGGCGAGTATCAGAGGAAGGGGTGGAGGGGGAGGCGGGAGAGGAGGCAGTGGTGGTAGAGGAGGTGGTGATGGAGACGGTGGCGGCGGCGGCTGCATTAGAGAGTGGCGTTAATCCAAGGCGGCCCCTGGGGAGACGCTTGGGGCGATCAGAGTCCCACCATTCCTTAGTGCCGGGTGACGAGGCACAGGCGTTCGTCCATGCGTTGGTGACGGCAGTTGTTCCAACGGTGCGGGTTGTTCTGCACTCGTCGGCGTCTTTCGCGTCACTAAGAGCCTCTATCAGGTGTAATATTTCTAGCACCTGTGGCTTCCTGTCAAGTATCCAGTCCCGCTGTAGTGTGAGAGACTGGATCTTATTGTTGTTCCTCGACACCTCTTGTTTGAGACGTAAGGTGTGATTCACAAGCTCCTCCTTCTCCATCTCCATGTAGGCTTGTCTCTCGTCGTCTACATTTACGTCGTTGTTGTCGTCGAGAGTGGTTATAGGGCGGGCTGCAGCGGTTGGGTTGTTCTCCCTGTCGGTAGCGTGGGCGACGTCTTCGTGCAACGTCACAGCAGCGTAGATGTTGGCCTCCAGTCGCAGCTGCTGTGTGTCGGCGCACGAGTATGTTTCATGGTCACCGAGGCAGGTGACATGACACACATTTGGGCAGAGTGCATCCCCGTCGCAACAGACGTAGGGTGCATCCTTGGTGGCCTTCCTGCCACAGATGGCACACCGTCGCTGGGGGCAGTAGCCTGGATGGGGGAGTTTCGAAATTTTCTGGTGGGCCGCCATGTTTTTCTCCTCTGCGGCGAGATGTGAAGGCGGAGAGAGGGACCGAAGCGAGGACTGCGTAGAGGGTGGGGCAGAGGGTCATCACCCTTGGGAATTTAAGGCTGGCGTGGGTAGTCTGGGGCAGGTGAGGTCAGGTCGGCCAGGCTGCCAGACGTACACACACCGTAAAACAGAGGAACACTGATTCGCTTATTTCACTGGTTCACTGAGGTGCCATACGTTGGTAAACTTCTCACTTTGATGCTCTAGCGGGACTTCTTCAACTACACAACTACGTGAGTAACTGTTGTAAACTGTGCTGCACCACAGAGGGCAAAAAACCAGGAGCACAAACAAACACGTGTTCTCTCTACGCCGCTCTCTCTCTCTCTCTCTGTCTCTCTCTCTCTGTCTCTCTCTCTCTCTCTCTCCATTTCCCAGCCGTTCCCATGTACAGACACTCGTTACATCAGCCCGGCACAGCTACTATTAATCCTGCCACTCACCCCTACCTTCTGTACCCTCTCTTATTTTTACTTAAAACCCTCTTCCCTTAACTCCATTGGTTTACTTTTTACACCCTTCGTTTGTTCCCCCTTTTCGCTCGCTAGTGTGCCTGGCAGTTGTTCTCTCTCTCTCTCTCTCTCTCTCTCTCTCTCTCTCTCTCTCTCTCTCTCTCTCTCTCTCTCTCTCTCTCTCACACACACACACACACACACACACACACACACACACGGCTTGAGGTACACTAGTAGTAGGAATTTTACCACCTGGAGCTACTAATCAATAAATCACAAACCTGACTGCATTAGTACACTGCCTCTAATCAACCCAGGTACTGCACTTGTACCTATACCTTGCCACTTCTCTGTCTGAAAGATGTGCTGGAACGGGCAGGGAAAAATACAGGCATATTTTGGTGCACTTGAAACACCACACAACCGATACCTACAAAAAACTCCAACAAATTTAATGAAATACATGTTTCACGTACATTGTTGAAACTGTGACGTGCTAACATGGGGGAATAGACAGCGGGGAATTGTGAAGCTCCAAGCCTTAACAGCAGCACGTTATGACAAACTCACCAGGAGAACACTACACTATATCTCAATACACACAATAATCGCTCCAGAAAAGATAACGTGACAACATGCAATGGACACAATTCATCCACGATATTATTTAACTCTAATAATACTTACATGAACCACAATAAAGTACAGTTGATCCTATGCTAAGTACCCTACACTATAATATGTACATATCCACACAGGCAACACCTGATTCCGTTGCGTCCACGAGAAGAGCTGTTCAGGTTGACACAGGGAAATAGAAACTGACTCATTCATTGATATGTATAAAGGTGCGTCCACGGACAAACACTTACCATATCATAGGCAAAGCAGGATGACGTCATAAGCGTTGAAACGATGGAAGTAAATCTGGCAACCAACAAACAGTGGTACCAGATGAGGTTGTATACCACTGTTTTTACTCTGCTCACAAGGCAAAGACCGGCAGACATGTTCGAAGGTACTGTCCGCTGGCAACACACGGGTATGAAAGTCAGGTGGTTATTGCTAACGTCTAGTGCGGTGCATCACTACCATGGTGCAGAAGAAAAAAAAAAAGAAAACTGCACTATGCAGCATCATAACTGCTGTACTATGTGAGGACAAGGAGGTGACAAGAAAGGAATGGTGCAAGGACTGGTTGCATAAACGAAGTGAAAAGGGAAACCATGCAACCATTTTACATGAATTGTGAATTGGTTATAATTGAAACTTCACAAACTATATGCAAACATGGGCAGTGTCCAGAACACCTCCTGGTGCTCGCTTTTGACGTCATCAGCGAACCTTTTCGCTTTCCATTGGTAATTGGTAACAATGTTTGTCCGTCGGAAATTGTTCGACCGTGTGGACCCACCTTAAGGCACCACAGCATCGTAATCACACTGTACTGATTTCATTGAATGAATTTATTTGACCCAAAGATGACAGACCTGGTAGCACCTGTAAAAACTATTTACGTAAAATTTATGTCACGCACGGCACGCCAAATATGTATACTCATACACATACATACGCATCCCATTAATAACCTATGTACTGTATTATTGAATTGATTGATTTTAATGAGGATTGATTAACTGATGCTATTAGCCAACTTATGTCATTGAAACCATCTTTTGTCATCAGATCTGGTTTTAATTGCCTCCGCTGAACTGATACAATAGCGTTGCCTGGCGTAGGGTGTGACTAGCCGTTGTCGTACCCCGGAGTTGTTTGTATGTTAGCTAGTTATGTGTCCTAACTAAGGCCAAGGAAGGAGAGAATGAGGTACGAGGAGCTTCCAAACACTGGTGGTGTGTCAAGGAGTAGTTGTGTGTCAAGGAATGATAAGTTTTGTGGTGCGTAGTGGTAGTAGTAGCAGTAGTAGTTAGTTAGTTAGTTAGTTAGTTAGTTAGTTGTGTTGTGTTAGTTAGTTAGTTGTTAGTGTTGTTAGTTAGTTAGTTAGTGTTGTTATTTTTTTTTTTTTATGTAGAAGGGAGGCGGCCAAGGGCAACAAAAATAAGACAAAATAGCCCACTCTAGTGCCGGTCCCTGGAAAGTCCATAATCAGTAGCCAAAAGAAGAATGGGATAAGTGTCTTGATACCTCTCTCTTGAAACAGTTCAAGTCATAGGCAGGTGGAAATACAGAGGCAGGGAGAGAGTTCCAGAGTTTACCAGAGAAAGGGATGAAAGACTGAGAATACTGGTTAACTCTTGCATTAGAGAGGTGGACAGAATAGGGGTGAGAGGAAGAAGCAAGTCTTGTGCAGCGAGGCCGCGGGAGCCGGGGAGGCACGCAGTTAGCGAGATCTGAAGAGCAGTTAGCATGAAAATAGAGGTAAAAGAGAGCATAAGAGGCAACATTGCGGCGATGAGAAAGAGGCTGAAGACAGTCAGTCAGAGGAGAGGAGTTGATAAGACGAAAAGCTTTTGATTCCACCTTGTTCAAAAGAGCTGTATGAGTGGAGCCTCCCCAAACTGTGAAGCATACTCCATACATGGGCGGATGAGTCCCCTGTATAGAGTCAGCAGTTGGGGAGGTGAGTAAAACTGGCGGAGACGGCTCAGAACACCTAACTTCATAGAAGCTGTTTTAGCTAGAGAGGAGATGTGAAGTTTCCAGTTTAGATTAATAGTAAAGGATAGACCAAGAATGTTTAGTGTAGGAGAAGGGGACAGTTGAGTG
>CM035223.1:4486229-4502921 GCA_020233015.1 Callinectes sapidus
GACGACAACGACATAAATGTAGACGACGAGAGACAAACCTGTATGGAGATGAAGAAGGAGGAGCTTGTGACTCACACCTTACGTCTCAAACAAGAGGTTTCGAGGAACACCAGTAAGATCCAGTCTCTCACACTTCAGCGGGACTAGATACTTGACAAGAAACCACAGGTGCTAGAAATATTACACCTGATACAGGCCCTTAGTGACGCGAAAGACGCCGATGAGTGCAGAACAACCCGCACCGTTGGAACAACTGCCGTCGCCAGCGACAATGCATGTACGAACGCCTGTGCCTCGTCACCCAGCACTAAGGTATGGTGGGACTCTGACCGCCCCAGGCGTCTCCCCAAGAGCCGCCTGTCTACCCAAGAGCCGCCAGGGATCAACCCCACCCTCTAATGCCGCCGTAGCCGCCACCGTCTCCACCACCACCTCCTCTACCACTACTGCCTCCTCTCCCGCCTCCCCCTCCACCCCTTCCTCTGATACTCACCCCTGCACGCCCACTGTAGCCTCCAACAACACTTCCCGCTCTGCCATAATCAGCACAGAGCCGACCACCAGGCAAAACAACAAGAACAGCAGACGGAAAAATGGGAGACGAAAAAATGCAGGCAAGGGAGTAAGGCAGCCTCAGCCGTCCCACTCCAACACCCCACCCACGAGGCCTCGTCATTCTCCCCCCAGGCCACGTGGACGTGACACCTGCCAGTACTGTCTACGTCCCGGGCACACAACAACACAGTGCTATTCTCGAGCAGCCGACGCCAGGCAGGAAACCATCCTTAGGAGAGTCTTGGCAGAGGGAAGCACTAACAGGCAGCCAAACCCCACATACCCCCAGCCCCAAGCGCCCTTTCGGGACTCCTGCTGGGAACAGAAAGAATGGCAGGAACAGGCTGGATTCCCGTCACACGAATGGGCCACGCCCTTTCGTAGCGGGAATTACACGTACTAGGATCATACCCAACAAAAGCCCACCACGATACACACGTCCAAGCTACGTACACACCCCACAGCTCACTGTAGAATCAGCAAATGTGAGGGGCCTGCGTACCAATGTTGGTGAACTCTCACACAACTGTGTCTTACGACATAAAGCTGACATCGTTGCAGTGAGTGAAACGTGGCTGAACAGCGAGGTGGAGCCAACATACGGCAGGATACCTGGCTACACACACTGGGTGAGGAAAGACCGCGTCGGCAGAACAGGAGGTGGTGTTGCTGCCTGTTTTAAGAGCGACCTCCAGACCCAAGAAGTGACGCCCAACCGCCCCACCTTATGGAACCACTATTTTTATGAATAGTGTTCCAAGACAACAGTGGCTTGCTGCTCTGCATCCTATATCGCCCCCTGAGACAAGGACGCTCATCCTTTGACTTCCTGGCGGAGGATCTGGACAACTTGCTCCGACGTTACGGATGTAAAAATGTCCTTATCGTAGGTGATCTTAACTTCCACCTGGATCAACAAGCCCGACCCACGAACGCAGAGGGCTGCTCGACCCAGTGCTGTCTGACCTTCCCGAAGCCAACATCAGGTATCAGCAGCTGGAAAGAGTGGGCAGCTCCGACCACTACGCCGTGCTGACTCACATCAACCTCAGCGTGGCAAGGGAAGACGCAGTCCCCCGCACGAAATGGGTGTGGGATAAGGCGGACTGGCCATCCCTGAGACAAGCACTGCATACAACAGACTGGGAGGCACTGCTCAGTGGAGTTGTGGAGGAGAAGACCCGTCTCCTCACTTCAACGCTGCTTGCCCTCCAGTCCCAGTTTGTACCTCACCGCTCGTATCTCACCAAGGAAACAGACCCCCCCTGCCGCGCCGCCGCAGAAGCCAAATATTCAACGTGGAGAAGGTAAAAGAGGCGCCCCACAATCCTTAACCTCATCCTTCACAAGGCAGCTTGTTGGAGGATGACCTCTACCTCCAAATGGGTGAGGAAACACTGGGAAGAGGTGATGAGGCTGTGATGAAGCGTAGGGTGAGCTAAGGTCATCAGCTAGTTGAATGGCGTCCTCCAAAACAGTGGGTCGCCGTTCCTTGAGGAAAGAATGTAAGTCTGGATGGAGGGAAGACAAGAACTGGTCAAGTATCATAAACTCCTTTAATTCATCAAAGGTGTTTCCTATTCCGGAAGCTTCTAACCACGTATGAAACAATTGGATCACCATCAGGAGTCTTGTTAAATCCGGTGAGTAAGGCTTTCTTCAGCAGCTTATAGTCCTTTGTGACATCGGCGGACAAAGAAGTGTACATCTCAGCAGCTTTACCAGTAAGTAAACTTCCTAGACGGACGGCATAACTAGCAGGGTCCACGTCGAGCAGCTCGGCAACTCGTTCAAAGCGGCTGAGGTAGGAGGTGATGTCTTCTCCATCTTGCAACAAAGAAATCTTAGGATGGCTTACCGGATTAACAAACTGGCCAGAAGCGGGCGGAGGAGAGGCAACTCAATCTCCTTGTTAGCTTGATTTTCTCTTCACGTTCCTCACTTTTACGTTCACTTTCACGTTGACGTTCCTCACGTTCATATGCTTGCTGTTGCAGAACAAACGTTGTAATATCACCCAGGGTTAGGCCCAGTTCCGCAGCTTGGGCCTTTAGCTCTTGAATAAAAGACATTGTAGTTACACAAAATTGAGAGACACACGTAATAAAGAAAACAGCAGCCTGCAATAATGTGCTAAGGAAATAACAACCTACAATTAAGACCACAAGCCACAAACTAACTTGCTTCGAGTTCAGAAGAAAAACATGAACAATACGTTATAGCGTATTGTTTTTCCCTTTTTCAGGTTACATAAACTACCCTATTTAAACCTTTTTATTGGTTTTAAATACAATTTGAAGTAAATCCCTTTTTCATGTTACATAAAATGTAATACAAGCCATTTCAAGGAAAAATATATATATTTCTTTAAGAAAAATGATTTTTCAGTGTTTTTTTCTCTTCAATTCCATGTTTTGAATGTAAATGAAAGAAAAAGCAAGAAATATATTAACTTTTCATGGCAATTCATTTTTTTTCTCTAAAAATTGCATAAATTATCCCCTTTTCAGCGTTTTTAGGAAAATTAACATCTTATTTAAGAGAGACCATCTTTTTATTAGTTCAGAAAAAAGGAATATATGCCAATTCACGAAAAAAGTTTCTTTTTTCAAAAAAAGTGAATTTTTCCATGATTTTTTTCTTATTTCATTGTTTTCATAAAAAAACAAAAAACACTGAATATTACCACAATATACTTTTTTTTCTTAAAAAAATCATAAATGACGTGTTTTTCAACGTTTTTAGGAATATTAACGTCATTTTAAACAAAACCCCCTTTTACATGTACAATATATGGAATTTGAATAAAGAAGAAAATTCTGCCTAAAAAGTGACTTTTTCAAGTTTTTTTACATATTTTCATTTGTTGGTGGAAGAAAACCAAAACACAAGCCATTTTAAGGAAAAAAATATATTTCTTTAAGGAAAAGGTTTTTTTCAGTGTTTTTTCTTTTCATTTCCATGTTTTGAATAAAAAAAATGAAGGAAAGAGCAATAAATATATTAAATTTTTATGGCAATTCATTTTTTTCTCTCAATATTCCATAAACTATCCTCTTTATAGCGTTTTTAAAAGAACTAACATCTCATCTAAGAAAGACCATCTTTTTTTTAGTTCAGAAAAAAAGAATATATGCAATTCACAAAAAAAAGTTTCTTTTCACCGAAATATTTAGTTTTTCGATCATTTTCTACTTATTTCATTGTTTTCATCAAAAAATAACAAAAAACACTAAATATGGTCACAATATACTTTTTTTCTGAAATTAATCATAAATGACGTGTTTTTCAACGTTTTTTGGACTATTAACGGGATTTTAAACAAAATCCCCTTTTACAAGTATAATATATGCAATTTGAAAGAAGAAGAAAATTTCGCCTAAAAAGTGACTTTTTCATGTTTTTTTTTTCATATTTTCATTTGTTGGTGGAAGAAAACGTAAAAAATACATACTATTTCTCGACAATATATATTTTTTTCTAAAATCGCAAAAAATTACCTATTTTTATGCTTTTATCGAAATTTAACGATAATATTTTTTTTCTATAAAACTGCATAAAAGACGTTTTTTTTAATATTTTTCGGAGATTTACTACTTTTAAAATTACATATTGTTTTTTCTCTTTAAAGTTACATAATCTACCCTATTTAAACTTTTTATTGGTTTTAAAAACATTTTGAAAAAAATTCCTTTTTCATGTTACATAAAATGTAATACAGGCCATTTCAAGGCAAAAATATATATTTCTTTAAGAAAAAGGATTTTTCAGTGTTTTTTCTTTTCATTTCCATGTTTGAATGAAAATGAAGGAAAAAGCAAAATATATCAACTTTTCATGAAAATTCTTTTTTCTCTCTCAAAATTGCATAAATTATCCCCTTTCAAGCGTTTTTAGGAGAATTAACATCTTATCTAAGAAAGACCATCTTTTTTTTTAGTTCAGAAAAAATGAATATATGCCATTTCACGAAAAAAAAGTTTCTTTTCACCGAAAAAGTGATTTTTTCGATTATTTTCTGCTTATTACATCGTTTTCATCACAAAATAAACAAAAAACACTGAATATGGCCACAATATATTTTTTTTCTGAAAAAAAATAAATGACGTGTTTTTCAACGTTTTTAGGAGTATTAACGGCATTTTAAACAAAACCCCCTTTTATAAGTATAACATATGCAATTTAAATTTTAAAAATTCTGCCTAAAAAGTGACTTTTTCATGTTTTTTTTTTCATATGTTCATTTGTTGGAGAAAGAAAACCAAAAAATACATTCTTTTTCTTGACATTTTTTTTTCTCTGAAATTGCACAATTTACCTATATTTATACTTTTATACTTATCTTACGATAATATATTTTTTTCTCTAAAACTGCATAAATGACTTTTTTTGGCATGTTTTTCGGAGATTTACTACTTTTAAAGGAAAACCATCTCTTTTACGAAAAAAAAATATGATTTTACACCAAAAGTCGCTTTTTAATAATTTTCTTTTGATTTCAATGTTTTGATTAAAAAGAAAATAAATACTATATACATTTTCTTTCTCTTAAAGTGTAGAAAGTGTCCATTTTTAATCTTTTTGGATGTTAAAACACATTTTGTAGAAAACAACATTTGCATGTTACAATATACTTTTTCTATCTAAAATGTCATATATTACGTTTTTTTTCAGATTTTAAGAGTATTAACGGCATTTTACATAAAACCCCCATTTACAAGCATAACATATGCAATTTGAATTATCCATATTTCAACGTTTCTAAGGGTTTAAAAATATTTTTATGACAAATCCATCAACCTTTAGAAAAAAAAAGTATGTTTTAACCTCGAGTAAAAGAGTTTTTCAGTAATATTCTTTGAATTTCCATGTTGTAATTAAAAACATGAACAATACGCTATAGCGTATTGTTTTTCTCTTTAAACTTATATAAACTACCCTATTTTAACATTTTTATTAGTTTTAACAACATTTTGAAGAAAATATTTTTTTTCATGTTACATAAAATGTAATACAAACCATTTCAAGAAAAAAATATATATTTCTTTAGGAAAAAGGATTTTTTAGTGTTTTTTTCTTTTTATTTGCATGTTTTGAATGAAAAATGAAGGAAAAAACAAGAAATATATTAACTTTTCATGACAATTCATTTTTTTCTCTCAAAATAGCATGAATTTTCCTTCTCTTTCCAGCATTTTCCGGAGAATTAACGTCTTATCTAAGAAAGACCATCTTTTTTTTAGTTCAGAAAAAAGGAGTAAAAGCCATTTCACGATAGAATTTTCTTTTCACCGAAGAAGTGAGTTTTTCGATTATTTTCTGCTTATTTCATTGTTTTCATCAAAAAATAAGCAAAAAACACTGAATATTGCCATAATCTACTTTTTTTCTGAAAAAAAAAATCCTATATGACGTGTTTTTCAACGTTTTTAAGAGTATTAACGGCATTTTACACAAAACCTCGTTTTACATGTATAATATAGGGAATTTGAATAAAGAAGAAAATTCTGCCTAAAAAGTGTCTTTTTTAATTTTTTTTCATATTTTCATTTGTTGGTGGAAGAAAACCAAAAAATACATTCTTTTTCTCGACAATATTTTTTTTCTCAAATATTGCACAAATTACCTATTTTTATTCTTTTATCCTTATTTTAAGATAATATATATTTTTTTCTCCAAAACTGCATAAATGACACTTTCAATTTTTTTGGGAGATTTACAACTTTTAAAGGAAAACATTCTCCTTTACGAAAAAAAAAAAAAATGATTTTACACCAAAAGTCACTTTTTAATAATTTTCTATTGATTTCTATGTTTTCATTAAAAACAAGAGAATAAGCACTAAATACATTTTCTTTCTCTGAAACTGTATAAAGTACCCATTTTTAACCTTTTTGGACGATTAAACACATTTTGTAGAAAACAAATTTTTCATGTTACAATATACTTTTTATATCTAAAATTTCATAATTTACGTTTTTTTCAGTTTTTAAGAGTATTAACGGCAATTTACATAAAACCCTGTTTTACATGTATGCAATTTGAATTATCCATTATCTACGTTTTTAAGGGTTTTTCATTTTTTTTTATAACAAATCCATTTTCCCTTAGAAAAAAAGTATATTTTTACCTCCAAAAGTGAGTTTTTCCGTAATTTTCTTTGAATTTTGCATGTTTTAATTAAAAACATAAACAATACGCTATAGCGCATTGTTTTTCTCTTTAAAGTTACATAAACTACCCTATTTAAACCTTTTTATTGGTTTTAACAACATTTTGAAGAAAATCCTTTTTTCATAATACATAAAATGTAATACAAACTATTTTAATGAAAAAAAAAAATTCTTTAAGAAAAAGGATTTTTCAGTGTTTTTTCTTTTCAATTCCATGTTTTGAATGAAAATGAATGAAAAAGACAGAAATATATTAACTTTTCATGGCTATTAATTTCTTTCTCTCAAATTTGCATTAATTATCCTTTTTCCAGCGTTTTTAGGAGAATTAACATCTTATCTGAGAAAGACCATCTTTTTTTATTAGTTCAGAAAAAATAAATATATGCCATTTCATGATAAAAGTTTCTTTTCACCGAAAAAAGTCAATTTTTCAATGATTTTCTGCTTATTTCATTGTTTTCATCAAAAAATAAACAAAAAACACTGAATATTGCCAAAATACACTTTTTTCTGGAAAAAAATCATAAATGACGTGTTTTTCAACGTTTTTAGGAGTATTACCGGCATTTGAAGCAAAACCACTTTTACAAGTATAATATATGGAATTAGAATAAAGAAGAAAATTCTGCCTAAAAAATGAAGTTTCAAATTTTTTTTTCATATTTTCATTTGTTGGTGGAAGGAAACCAAAAAAATCCTTTTTTTTTCGACAATATTCTTTATATGAAACTGTACAAAGTTCCAATTTTTAACCTTTTTGGACGTTTAAACACATTTTGTACAAAACAACTTTTTCATGTTATAATATATTTTTCTATCTAAAATTTCATAAATTACGTTTTTCTCAGTTTTTAAGAGTATTAACGGCATTTTACATAAAACCCATTTTTACCAGTATAACATATGCGATTTGAATTATCCATTTTTCAACATTTTAAGCGTTTTACAATATTTTTATGACTAATCCGTCTTCACTTAGAAAAAAAAAAAGTTTTCCCTCCAAATGTGAGTTTTTTCAGCAATTTTCTTTGAATTTCCATGTTTTACGTAAAAACATGAACAATACGTTATAGCATATTGTTAGTTACATAAACTGCCCTATTTAAACGCATTTATTGGTTTTAACATTTTGAAGAATATCCCTGTTTCATGTTACATAAAATGAAGTACAAGCCATTTCAAGGAAAAAAATATATATTTCTTTAAGAAAAAGGATTTTTCAGTGTTTTTTTTTTTCATTTCCATGTTTTGAATGAAAATGAATTAAAAAGCAAGAAATATTTTAACTTTTCATGGCAGTTCATTTTTTTCTCTCAAAATTGCATAAATTATCCCCTTTCCGGCGTTTTTGAGAGAAAACACATCTTATTTAAGAAAGATCATCTTTTTTTTTTAATTCAGAAAAAAGAGAATATATGCCATTTCACGAAAAAAGTTTCTTTTCACCGAAAAAGTGAATTTTTCGGTGATTTTCTGCTTATTTCATTGTTTTCATCAAAAAATAAACAAAAATACTGAATATTACCACAATTTACTTTTTTCCTAAAAAAAAATCATAAATGACGTGTTTTACAACGTTTTTAGGAGTATTAACGGTATTTTAAGCAAAACCCCCTTTTACAAGTATAATATATGCAATTTGTATAAAAAAGAAAATTCTGCCAAAAAAGTGACTCTTTCAAGGTTTTTTTCATATTTTCATTTGTTGGTGGAAGAAAACCAAAAAAATACATTCTTTTTCTCGACAATATACTTTTTCTCTAAAATTGCAAAAATTACTTATTTTTTTTATTTTATCCTTATTTTATATACAATATATTTATTTTTCTCTAAAACTGTAGAAATGAGCCTTTTTTCAATGTTTTTTGGAGATTTGCTACTTTTAAAGCAAAACCATCTCTTTTACGAAAAAAATATGATTTTACACCAAATGTCACTTTTTTAAAATTAATTTTCTATTGGTTTTTCTATTGATTTTCTATTGATTTCAATGTCTTGATTAAAAAAGAGAAAATAAACATTATATACATTTTGTTTCTCTGAAACTGTAAAAAGTACTAATTTTTTACCTTTTTGGACGTTTAAACAAATTTTGTAGAAAAAAGTTTTTCATGTTACAATATACTTTTTCTATCTAAATTTTCATAAATTACGTTTTTTTTTCAGTTTTTAAGAGTATTAACGGCATTTTACATAGAACCCCTATTTACAAGTATAATATATGTGATTTGAATTATCCATTATTCATCCTATTTAAACCTTTTTATTGGTTTTAACAACATTTTAAAGAAAATCCCTTTTACATGTTACATAAAATGTAATACAAGCCATTTCAAGGAAAAAATATGTTTTTCTTTAAAAAACAAGTTTTTTTTCAGTGTTTTTTCTTTTCATTTCCATCTTTTGAATGAAAATGAAGTAAAAAGCAAGAAATATATTAACTTTTCATGGCAATTAATTTTTTTTTTCAAAATTGCATAAATTATCCCCGTTAATCGTTTTTAGGAGAATTAACATCTTATGTAAGAAAAATCATCTTTTTTTTATCTCAGAAAAAAAGAATATATGCCATTTAACGAAAAAAGTTTCTCTTTACCGAAAAATTCAATTTTTCGATGAATTTCTGGTTATTTCATCGTTTTGATAAAAAAATAAACAAAAAACATTGATTATTGCCACAATATACTTTTTTTCTGTAAAAAATCATAAATGACGTGTTTTTTCAACGTTTTAAGGAGTATTAACGGCATTTTAAACAAATCTCTCTTTTACAAGTATAATATATGGAATTTGAATAAAAAAGACAGTTATGCCTAAATTTGTTAGTGGAAGAAAACCAAAAAAAAAAAAAAAAAAATGCATTCTTTTTCTCAAAATTTTTTTTTTTCTCTAAAATTGCTCAAATTACATATTTTTATGCTTTTATATTTATTTTACGATAATATACATATTTTTCTTTAAAACTGCATGAATGACCCTATTTTCAATGTCTTTCGGAGATTTACTAGTTTTAAAGGAAAACCATCTCTTTTACGAAAAAAAAAAAAAAAAAAATTTTACACCAAAAGTAACTTTTCAATAATTTTATATTGATTTCAATGTTTTGATTAAAAACAAGAAAATAAACACTATATGCATTTTCTTTCTCTGAAACTGTACAAACTACCCATTTTTAACCTTTTTGGACGTTTAAACACATTTTGTAGAAAACAACATTTTCATGTTACAATATACTTTTTCTATCTAAAATTTCATAATTTACGTTTTTTTTTCAGTTTTTAAGAGTATTAACGGCATTTTACATAAAACCCCCGTTTTACAAGTATATCATATGCGATTTACAATACGCCATAGGGTATTATTTTTCTCTTTTAAATTACATAAACTATCCTATTTAAACCTTTTTCATGGTTTTAACAACATTTTGTAGAAAAACCGTTTTTCATGTTACATTAAATGTAATATAAGCCACTTCAAGGTAAAAATATATATTTGTTTATGAAAAAGAATTTTTCAGTGTTTTTTATTTTCATTTTCATGTTTTGAATGAAAATTAAGGAAAAATCAAGAAATATATTAACTTTTCATGGCAATTCATTTTTTTCTCTGAAAATTGCATAATTTATCCCCTTTTCAGCGTTTTTATGAGAATTAAAATCTTATCTAAGAAAGGCCATCTTTTTTTTAGTTCAGAAAAAAGGAATATATGCCATTTAACGAAAAAAGTTTCTTTTCACAGAAAAAGTTAAGTTTTCGATGATTTTCTGCTTATTTCAATGTTTTCATAAAAAAATAAACAGTAAACACTGAATATTACCACAATATACTTTTTTTCTGAAAAAAATCATAAATTACGTGTTTTCAACGTTTTTAGGAGTATTAACGGCATTTTCAACAAAACCCCCTTATACAAATATAATATATATGTTTTGAATAAAGAAGAAAATTCTGCCTAAAAAGTGACTTTTTCCAGTTTTTTTTTCATATTTTCATTTGTTGGTGGAAGAAAACCAAAAAAATACAATTTTTTTTCTCGACAATATTTTTTTTCTTTAAAATTGCAAAAGTTAACTATTTTTATGCTTTTATCCTTATTTCACGATAATATATTCTTTTCTTTAAAACTGCATAAATGACTATTTTTTTCAATATTTTTCGGAGATTTACTACTTTTAAAGGAAAACCATCTCTTTTACGAAAAAAATATGATTTTACTCCAAAAGTTACATTTTTATACTTTTCTATTGATTTCAATGTTTTGATTAAAAACAAGAAAATAAACACTATATACATATACCCATTTTTAACCTTTTTGAACATTTAAGCATATTTTGTAGAAAGCAACTTTTTCATGTTGCAATATACTTTTTCTATCTAAAATTTCATAAATTACGTTTTTTTCAGTTCTTAAGAGTATTAACGGTATTTTACATAAAACCTCCTTTTACGAGTGTAATATATGCGATTCGGATAATCCATTTTTAAACGTTTTTAAGGGTTTTACAATATTTTTATGACAAATCCATCTTCCCTTAGAAAAAAAAAAATATGTTTTTACCTCCAAAAGTGAGTTTTTCAGTATTTTTTTTGTAATTTCCATGTTTTAATTTAAAACATGAACAATACGCTTTAGCGTATTATTTTTCTATTTAAAGTTACATAAACTTCCCTATTTAAACCTTTTTATTTGTTTTAACAATATTTTGAAGAAATTTTTTTTTCATGTTACATAAAATGTAATACAAGCCATTTCAAGGAAAAAGAATATATTTTTTTTAAGAAAAAGAATTTTTTAGTGTTTTTTCTTCTCATTTCTATGTTTTGAATAATAATGAAGGAAAAAGCAAGAAATATATTAACTTTTCATGTCAATTCATTTTTTTCTCTCAAAATTGCATAAATTATCCCCTTTGCAGCGTTTTTAGGGGAATTAACATCTTATCTAAGAAAGTCCATCTTTATTTTAGTTCAGAAGAAAGGAATATATTGAATTTCACGAAAAAAGTTTCTTTTCACCGAAAAAGTTAACTTTTTGATGATTTTCTGCTTATTTCATTGTTTTCATCAAACAATAAACAAAAAACACTGAATATTGCCACAATATACGTTTTTCTTAAAAAAATAATAAATGACGTGTTTTTTAACGTTTTTAGGAGTATTAACGGCATTTTAAACAAAACCCCTCTTTTATAAGTATAATATATGCAATTTGAATAAAGAAGAAAATTCTGCCAAAAAAGTGACTTTTTCAAGGTTTTTTTTCATATTTTCATTTGTTGGTGGAAGAAAACCAAAAAAATACATTCTTTATCTCGACAATATTTTTATTCTCTAAAATTACACAAATTACCAATTTTTATGCTTTTATCCTTATTTTATAACAATATATACATTTATTTTTCTCTAAAACTGCATAAATGACCCTTTTTCATGTTTTTTGGAGATTTACTACTTTTAAAATAAAACCATCTCTTTTACGAAAAAAAAAGATTTTACACAAAAGTCACTTTTTTAATAATTTTCTATTGATTTCAATGTTTTGATTAAAAACAAGAAAATAAACACTATATAGATTTTCTTTCTCTGAAACTGTACAAAGTATCCATTTTTAACCTTTTTGAACGTTTAAACACATTTTGTAGAAAACAACTTTTTCATGTTACATATACTTTTTCTATGTAAAATTCCATAAATTACTTTTTTTCAGTTTTTAAGATTATTAACGGCATTTTACATAAAACACCCTTTTACAAGTATAACATATGCGGTTTGTATTATCAATTATTTAAACGTTTTTAAAGGTTTTACAATATTTTTATGATAAATCCATCTACCCTTAGAAAAAAAAAAAATGTTTTTACCTTCAAAAGTGAGTTTTTCAGAAATTTTCTTTGAATTTTATTGTTTTAATTAAAAACATGAACAATATGCTATAAAGTAGTGGTTTTCTCTTTAAAGTTACATAAACTACCCTATTTAAACCTTTTTATTGGTTTTGAAAACATTTTGTAAAATATATTTTTTCCATGTTACATAAAATGTAATACAAGCAATTTAAAGGAAAAAATATATATTTCTTTAAGAAAAAGGATTTATTAATATTTTTTCCTTTTTACTTCTAAGTTTTGAATGAAAATGAAGCAAGAAATATATTAACTTTTCATGGCAATTCATTTTTTTCTCTCAAAATTGCATAAAATATCACCTTTCCAGCGTTTTTTGGAGAATTAATATCTTATCTTTGAAAGACCATCTTTTTTATTAATTCAGAAAAAAAGGAATATATGCCATTTCACGAAAAATGTTCCTCTCACAGATAAAGTGAATTTTTCGATGACTCTCTGCTTATTTTATTGTTTTCATCAAAAAATAAACAAAAAACACTGAACATTGTCACAATATACTTTTTTTCTGAAAAAAAATATATAAATGACGTGTTTTTCAACGTTTTTAAACCCCCTTTTACAAGTATAACATATGTGATTTGAATTATCCAATTTTAACGTTTTTAAGGGTTTTACAATACTTTTATGACAAATCCATCTTCTCTTTGAAAAGGAAGTATGTTTTTGCCTCCAAAAGTGAGTTTTTCAGTAATTTTCTTTGAACTTCCATGTTTTATTTAAAAACATGAACAATACGTTATAGCGTATTGTTTTTCTCTTTAAAGTTACATAAACTACCCTATTTAAACCTTTCTATTGGTTTTAACATTTTGAAGAAAATTTCTTTTTCTTGTTACATAAAATGTAATACAAATCATTTCAAGGAAAAAATATATATGTCTTTAAGAAAAAGGATTTTTCAGTGTTTTTCTTTTCATTTCCATGTTTTGAATGAAAATGAAAGAAAAAGTAAGCAATATATTAACTTTTCATGGCAATTAATTTTTTTTCTTTCAAAATTGCATAAATTATCCCCTTTCCAGCGTTTTTAGGAGAATAAACATCTCATCTAAGAAAGACCATCTTTTTTTTTAGTTAAGAAGAAAGGAATATATGCCATTTCACGAAAAATTTTTCTTTTCACCGAAAAAGTGAATTATTCGACGATTTTCTGCTTATTTCATTGTTTTCATAAAAAAATAAACAAAAAACACTAAATATTACCACAATATATTTTTTTTCTAAAAAAATCATAAATGACGTGTTTTTCAAGTTTTTAGGAGTATTATTGACCTTTTAAACAAAACCCCGTTTTACAAGTATAATATACGCAATATGATTAAAAGAGAAAATTCTGCCTAAAAAGTGCATTTTTCATGGGTTTTCTTCAAAATTTCATTTGTTGGGGGAAGAAAACTAAAAAAATACATTCTTTTCCTCGACAATATATTTTTTTCTCTAAAATTGCACAAATTATCTATTTTCATTCTTTTATCCTTATTTCACGATAATATATTTTTTTTCTACTAAACTGCATAAATGACCCTTTTTTCAATGTTTTTCGGAGATTTACTAAATTTTAAAGAAAACCATCTCTTTTTCTAACGAAAAAAAATATATGATTTTACACCAAAAGTTACTTTTTAATAATTTTCTATTGATTTCAATGTTTTTATTAAAAACTAGAAAATAAACACTTTACACATTTTCTTACTCTGAAACGGTACAAAGTACCCATTTTTAACCTTAATTGACGTTTAAACACATTTTTTAGAAAACAACTTTTTCATGCTACAATATACTTTTTCTATCGAAAATTTCATATATTAAGTTTTTTTGAGTTTTTAAGAGTATTAACGTCATTTTACATCAAAACCCCTTTTACAAGTATAATATAAGCGATTTGAATTATCCATTTTTCAACGTTTTTAAGGGTTTTACAATATTTTTATGACAAATACATCTTCCCTTAGAAAAAAAACTATGTTTTTAAATCTAAAAGTGAGTTTTCAGTAATTTTCTTTGAATTTCTATGTTTTATTTAAAAACATGAACAATACGCTATAGCATATTGTTTTTTTTTTCTTTAAAGTTACATAAACTACCCTATCATCAAAACCAGTTGTGACCTCACTGAATGTTTCCCTTTGCGTCTCATAACACAAGGGGGTAGTCACAGCCTGCCCATGTTTTCATTTAAAACATGAACAATACGCTAAAGAGTATTGTTTTTCTCTTTAAAGTTACATAAACTACCATATTTAAACCTTTTTATTGGTTTTAACAACATTTTGAAAAAAATTCCTTTTTCATGTTACATAAAATGTAATACAAGCCATTTCAAGGAAAAACTATATATTTCTTTAAGAAAAAGGATTTTTCATTTTTTTTTCTTTCCATTTCTACGCTTTGAATGCAAATGAAGGAAAAAAGCAAGAAATATATTAACTTTTCATGGTGATTCATTTTTTCTCTCAAAATTGCATAAATTATCCCCTTTTCAGCGTTTTTAGGAGAATTAACACCGTATTAAAGAAAGAGAATTTTTTTTTTTAGTTCAGAAAAAAAATATATGCCGTTTCAAGAAAAAACTTTCTTTTCACCGAAAAAGGGAATTTTCCCATGATTTTCTGCTTATTTCATTGTTTTAATAAAAAATAAAGAAAAAAAACACTGAATATTACCACAATATACTTTTTTTCTGAAAAAAAATCATAAATGACGTGTTTTTCAATGTTCTTAGGGGTCGTAACGGCATTTTAAACAAAACCCCCTATTACAAGTATAATATATGGAATTTGAATAAAGAAGAAAATTCTGCCTAAATAGTGACTTTATCAAGGTTTTTTTCATATTTTAATTTGATAGTGGAGGAAAACCAAAAAAATACATTCTTTTTCTCTACAATATTTTTTTTCTCTAAAATTGCACAAATTAACTATTTTTTTATGCTTTTATCCTTATTTTACAATAAAATATATTTTCTTTCTCTAAAATTGCTTAAATGACCCTTTTTCCATGTTTTTCGAAAATTTACTACTTTTAAAGAAAAAACATCTCTTTTATGAAAAAAAATATGATTTTATACCAAACGTCACTTTTTAATAATTTTCTATTGAATTCAATGTTTTGATTAAAAACAAGAAAATAAACACTATATACATTTTCTTTCTCTGAAACTGTCCAAAGTACCCATTTTTAAGCTTTTTATACGTTTAAACACATTTTGTAGAAAATAACTTTCTTCATGTTACAATATACTTTTTTCTATCTAAAATTTCATAAATTACGTTTTTTTTTTTTTTAGTTTTTAAGAGTATTAATGGCATTTTATATAAAACCCCCCTTTACAAGTATAGCATATGCGATTTGAATTATCCATTTTTCAATGTTTTTAAGGGTTTTACAATATTTTTATGACAAATCCTTCTTCCTTTAGAGAAAAAAAAGTGTGTTGTTATCTCTAAAAGTGAGTTTTTCAGTAATTTTCTTTGAATTTCCATGTTTTAATTAAAAGCATGAACAATATTATCTTATTTCCAGCTTTTTTAGGAGAATTAACATCTTATCTAAGAAAGACCATCTTTTTTTTAGTTCAGATAACAGGAATACGTGCCATTTCACGAAAAAAGTTTCTTGTCACAAAATAAGTGAATTTTTCCATGATTTTCTGCTTATCTCATTGTTGTCATCAAAAAATAACAAAAAACACTGAATGTTACCACAATATACTTTTTTTCTGAAAAAAATCATAAATGACGTGTTTTTCAACGTTTTTTTGAGTATTAACGGCATTTTAAACAAAACCACTTTTTACAAGTATAATATATGCAATTTGAATAGAGATGAAAATTCTGCCTAAAAAGTGACATTTTTTAAGGTTTATTTTATATTTTCTTTTGTTGGTGCAAGAAAACCAAAAAAATACATTCTTTTTCTCGACAATATTTTTCTTCTCTAAAATTGCACAATTTATCTATTTATATATATATATATATATATATATATATATATATATATATATATATATATATATATATATATATATATATATATATATATATATATTATATATA
>CM035223.1:4508515-4531745 GCA_020233015.1 Callinectes sapidus
ATATATATATATATAAAAGGTAAAGTGGGGGGCTTACGCTGTATCAGCGCGTAGCTGCGGGCGCTCATCTCCCGTCTCCTTGGCCTTTGAGCCTGTGGTGGAATAATCCCGAAGGAGCGTGGTGCGGATCTTGTCCACCCCAAGGAGGGAACAGCACTCCTTGAAAACCCGGGATTCAAACTCCTGCCCCTGGTCCGAGTGTAGCTCTCCCGGCACCCCAAAACGTGTGAACACCTGTGTGACCAAGAACTCTGCCACTGTCTCTGCTTCATGGTTGGGCAATGCACAGGCCTCTGGCCACTTTGTGGAGTAGTCCATGGCCACACAGATGAATCGGTTGCCCCTACAGGTATGAGGGAAAGGGCCAGCTATATCCACTGCTATCCTCTGCATGGGCGCCCCAGCCTGGTACAGCTGCAGCTTAGGGGACAGACCTCGCTTTTTGCATGGATTGTGTAGCCACTCCCGGTCTCCTGGTAAGAACACGGCCTCATGAACCCGCTGCTGATGTCGCTGCCACATGGAGTGCTCTGCCAGCTTCAAGTTTCTGCTCACCCGCTGCCTGGTGTCCAACAACTGCTGCTGAAGCGCCACAGCATACTGGGACTGTACTGTGGGCAGCCTTTCATCTGCGGGGCTCCCAAGAGCGAGGTCAACAGGGAGCCCTATCTCATGCCCAAACATGAGGCAAGAGGACGTGTGCTGTGTGGCTTCGTGCTCCACTGCCCGATATGCCATCAACATGTAAGGCACCCACGCATCCCAGTCTTGCTGTCCTTCACAGTACCTCGCCAGCTGTCCCACCAATGTGACGATGTACCTCTCAACCATTCCATCACTCTGCCGATGAAGGGGCATGGTGCAGGTCTTGTCCACCCCAAGGAGGGAACAGCACTCCTTGAAAACCCGGGATTCAAACTCCTGCCCCTGGTCCGAGTGTAGCTCTCCCAGCACCCCAAAACGTGTGAACACCTGTGTGACCAGGAACTCTGCCACTGTCTCTGCTTCATGGTTGGGCAATGCACAGTCCTCTGGCCACTTTGTGAAGTAGTCCATGGCCACACAGATGAATTGGTTGCCCATTCAGGTGCAAGGGAAAGGGCCAGTTGTATCCTTTGCCATCCTCCGCATGGGCGCCCCAACTTGGTACAGCTTCAAGGGAGCACGTGTCTTCCTTGCTGGGCCCTTCTTGGCAGCACACACCTTGCAATACGGCACCAGTCCTGCACATCCTTGCGAAGGCCGACACAGTAGACACTCCGCCTCAGTCGATACAGTGTCCTCTTGATGCCCAAGTGGCCGCCAGTGTATCCCTCGTGCATTTCCCGCAGCAGCTCCTCCCTGCGAGCTCGTGGTACGACAATTAGCCAGCGGTCCTCTCCTCCACCAGCATCAACCCAACGTCGCTGCAGCATGCCCTCTTCCAGGCACAACGTCTCCCACTGCTCCATCAGGCACTTCGTCACAGGGCTCTGTAGTGACACGCTTTCCCAGCCAAGCCGTTCTTTCCCTGCTTCCAGGCATGCAATTACGGGAGCCAGCTCCGATTTATCTCACTGGTCTCTCTTCCACTGTTCGTTTGCTTCCTTGGGGCCCACTCGGATCTGCAGCCTCTGACACGACACCACAGGCTCCCTCCTGGAGCAGCGAGCACAAACGGGCTCACAGGGGCTATGGCTATAAGCATTGCTGTGCACCTTTCCTGCCCGGTGCAGGGCACCGGCCAGACTGCCACCGCTGTCACCTTCAGAGGATCCGTGTAAACGCCCTTCCGTCCCACCACGTGACCCAGAAACGCCACCTCATGCTGGAAGAGAGTACACTTTTTAGGGCCTAGTTTAAGGTTGACCGCTCTCAAGCGAGGAAGCACCTCCTCCAGCTGACTCAACTCTTCCCCAAAGGTACTTCCGAACGCCAGAACATCATGTAGGTATACCAGGGTAGCTTTCCACTGCAGCCCCTCGAGCACCCGCTCCATCAAGCGCTCGAAGCAGCTCGGGGCGTTGCACAAACCAAAGGGCATTACCCTAAACTGCCACAGCCCCTGGCCAAAGGAGAAGGCAGTCTTCTTCCTGTCTTCTTCCTCCACTTCCACCTGATGGTACCTAGACTTAAGGTCCAGTGTCGAGAACCACTGGACTCCTGACAGCGCATCCAATGCGTCATCTATTCTTGGCAGGGGATAAGCATCCATCACTGTCATGGCGTTGGGGGCACGGTAGTCCACACAGAACCTCCTTCTCGAGCCATCTTTCTTGGTCACCAGTACCACTGGGGAGCACCAAGAACTGTCAGACTTCTGAATCAGCCCTGCATCGTCCATCTCTTGCTCTACATGCTGCATTTCCTCCCTCTTAGCTCCAGCCACCCCAAGCGAAGGCTGTTTGATGAGAGGGTGATCCCTGGTGAATATAGAGTGCTTCACAAAGGACGTGCATCCCAGGAACATGCCTCCTCTACTGAAGACATCTGCACACTGGGCCAGGGTATGATGCATCTTCCTGGCCTACTTCTCTGGCAAGTGAGTTGCGCTCCTATTCGCCAAGTTCTCTAGATGGGGAGGTAGAGCCTCCTCCACCATCCTCCTCTCCCCAAACACCCCAAGGCGTGGCCCTTCACGCACCGTGCCTCTTCTGCCGCCTTACAAGTTACATGCCCGGACTTGTCACCTCTCACGCCCTGAGTGTTGACTCTCAGGATCAAGGGTACCTCTTGATTCTGTACCCTCATCTTTTCCCCTCGGAGATCCACGCACGCTCCCACCCGCGTGAGGTAGTCCAATCCCAACAAACATGGGTCCTCAAGGTAAGCTATGAAGACTGGCAGACACTCCATCACATCTCCCACGCCCATGTTGACAGACACAGGTCAACTCATGGTAATACATTTGCCAGTGACACCACACAACAGCTGCGTGGCTTTAGGCACGCCACGTGCATCCACCATGTCCTCCCTGACGAACGTCCGCTCCGAGCCTGTGTCCACCAACAGCCTGGCGGGGCGCATGTTCACTGTGCCAAGCACTTGTACAGCCGAGGGCGCTGCAGTCAGGCGGCACCTTATTCCATGTGGGGCTCCAGGACCGTCGGCTGGGGTGCAGCCCTGTTGCCCAGCCTGGTCGAGTTTTCCGCCAGCACGACATCCTTAGGCCACTGTTACTCATTAGTAACATGGTCAAACTGGCCACAGCTCCAGCAGCAGGGCGTGAAAACCATTCAACGTGGCTCCTCTAGCGAACGGGTCCTCCGCCTGCTGCCACACTAGCTCTTCTTATGCTCATCCTGGCCGCACCTCCAGCAGGCCCCAATGAACTCCTCAGGGCTCGCTTTCCTCCCGCGAGCATTGTCTCGCGCTTGAGCCCTTCTTGCCCGGAAGTTATGGGGTAAGGCGGTGACCTCTTTTGAGTAACGCAATTCAGATGGTTCTGGCGTGCCGCCTGTAGTGTGAAGGAAGGCCTCAAACTCCAAGGCCCTCGGCAGCTCCTCCTGGAGATCACATGGATGTGCCTGCTTTATGTAGATCTGCAGCTTCCATTGCTGCAGGGCATCCTCAAAGTGGTCGCGAGCTAACACGGCCACCATGTCCTCCGGTGCTGTTGGGTACGCCCGCCTCACCAGTGTCTCCAACTTCTGGGCGAGCTGTGAGAGAGGTTCGCCCCAGCTCCTCGTCCTGCTTTTCAGGCTGGCTCGGTACACTTCTGCCTGGTGGTGTTTGCCAAACTTTCTCTTCAGTGCCTCCACCACGTTCGTGTGTACCATGCACTGTGCTGGCGCTAGGTGGGCCAATCCCTCCAGTGCTGGTCTCCTCAGGTAGGAAACAAGCTACAGAGCCCACTCAGCGTCATCCCAGCCCTGAGTGTCAGCAAGGAGCTCAAACTGAGCCAGGTAAGCCTCCCAGGCCACCCATCC
Organism: Callinectes sapidus; assembly: GCA_020233015.1. Taxonomy (NCBI): domain Eukaryota; kingdom Metazoa; phylum Arthropoda; class Malacostraca; order Decapoda; family Portunidae; genus Callinectes; species Callinectes sapidus. The sequence goes on from CM035223.1 coordinate 4,512,424, forward strand.
GTCAAACTCAGCTTGTTTCCTCCGTACATTCCCGCCAGAAGTGCCCAGCGGGGGAGGTGGGGAATAAGGGGGAGTCGGAGCTGGAGCATGTGTCCGCCGACTGTGTGGTGGCAGAGAGACGGCGCTGGTGAGCTCACCGCTCCCTGGTTTCGGACTCGCACCACACCAAGCCCCTGCGGACTCCAACTTGATGCTTCAACGCCTCCACTTCGAGGGGATGGAAACCCACGCCGGTCCCTCTTCACCTTCTGCCATGGCCTGCCCTCCATGGTTTCTGGTCTGCTGTTGCACAATCATCTGCAACACCGCCAGCCGTTCCCTGCAAGTGACAACACTCTGTTCCACCACCTACGCCTCATCCCTCATGTACCTCAACTCAGTCATCTTTTCGCTTTTCAGACTGTCACATTGTTCTAACGTTAACTGACGTGCCTCTGCCTTCACCTGTGTGAATCCAGCCGCCAGTTCCATTATTTGTGCTGCCTGCTTGTCCATTTTCACCGCCTGCTGGTCTAATATTGTTACCGCTTGCTCCTTATTTGTGCTGCCTACTCCTTCATTTGTGTTATCAGGGCTTGAAACATCATCACCATGGCGGAATTTTCCTCTCTGGCCAACGTGACGTCACTAGCCTCGCATGCAGACACAGAGGCGTTATCGTTCGTCGACCATTTTGCTACTACAACACTCGTATAGTCACTTGGCACCATCAAATATCCCACTCCTGACACCACTGTTACGTTAACCCCCTTCTTCACACCCTATCTCTGCCCTCAACGGCACGTCTCAGGCCATAGGGTTCACACAGGCCACACAGGTGCACAGGCAGGGCAAGGCAGGGCACAGGGGGTTCGTGTAATTTCCACACAGCTTGGATGGGCAAGTGTAGTGAAGTGTACCTATAGCAGCTCAAAATGAGGGGACAAAGCAGACACACAGAGTTTACTTTGGCTAGTTTACTCAACAAGCAGTTCTTACGTTTGGCAGGGATTGATAATGAATAGGTCTAGGGGAGATACTGCCAAAACGTAACAATTTAAACCAAAGTGAAAAGGAGAACGCTGAGTTTAAGAAAACACTGAAGATACAAGATTAACTGTATTATTAATTTAATTATAATAATAAATTCCCAAACACCGAAGCTTACATGACTACCTTAAACATACTTAACCTAAGAATACACAAAACACAGAGAACATTTGCCACCAGCACTCACCAAGACAATAATCGTCACACCAAAAGATAATGTCTAGTATACTTATCGAGTATAGTCACAGCGGAGGCTGTGGAGGGTAGGAGCAGCTCAACACTAGACACTGTGAAGAACTACTGACTCAAGTTAGTATCCAGGGAATATAAATAACCTCGGATTGGTTTGGGGGGGGGGGGGCACTAACTAGCAATCCAGGTGTAGCGCCCCACCCTCTCGACAGATGGCGCGGAAAACAGAGACTGATTCAGCAGGGTTCGGAAAACAGAGGCTGATTCAGCAGGGTTCGTTACACAGTACACGTAACACTGGGAGACCGTGTGACGCAACGCCTCACACAAATACAAAGGCATGCACGGCAGGGCGACACTCAGCAAGGCGGCAGGTAGGGCCACCTCACACTTCACACCTCTTTCACCGCCTTCCACAATGTCAACTAGGCACACACACTGCCAACGCACAGGCACTATTACATGGCAGTCAATGGATATATCTGTCCAAGAACGAGGGGAAGCGAGAGGCACTCTCAGCAGGTCTTCCCTCTGTCCTCAATGGCCGCCACTGCCTCTTCTCGGCTCACTCTCCCTGCCTGAGGCCGGCCAGCAACCAACTGCTGTCTCGTCAAAATCCCCTTTTTCTCTCTCTCTTCCCCGTCCCTTCTTTGTCTAGTCTCAAGCCCGCCACGCACATACAGACACACATACCCACGGCCACGACCCCTCCATACATTGGTTTGTAATAATAGATTGATAGATAGATATATCGGTGCCCTCACTCAAGGTAAAATTCAGTGACCTTAATGTGCACAATTCAAAGTATAACGGTGCTCCAAATAACATGAATATTCATTGCTTCCTATTAGTGACACTTGGGAGCCATAATATGATATGCTTGGTTGGTAATTCTCAATATCACCTTGTTACGTAGTAGTAATTTTATAATGAGATTACATGTAAAGGTTATAAATGGCTAGCTCAACATTAAGCATTTACAAATGCTAAAGTTTCTGTTAGCCTAATTGGTAACTGTTTATTATTATCGCGCAATTGGTGCGTCGATGTAAACAAGACACCGAGTTGCCGACACAGTAATCATCCATAAATACTACCCTGTCTTGGAGCCATTAAATTTTATACAAATTTGTTTAAACACACACACACACACACACACACACACACACACACACACATATATATATATATATATATATATATATATATATATATATATATATATATATATATATATATATATATATATATATATATGTGAGGGATTCAAGCTGGCCCGCGATCCTGCGTGAGGCTCGTTGGCTAGCTGGCCTGTCCGTGAAGCGAGCCTATACATTTTGGCGGGAGGGTGTCTGTTATGGTTCTGGCGAGTAGAGACAAGGAGAATTTTTGGGCATTGGTTTACGGGTTCCATGACTACAATTCAGCAGGAGTTTTTTAGGTGGTACAAGGCTGTGCAGGACGAGGCGTCATATTGAGTCTCTGTCACCATGATTTCGGTGAGGACGAGAGCTACCCGGTGATTCTGCCTGCAGAAGAGAGGACCAGGGGTTTCCGGGGCCTGTAGCTGTGGAGTTGTCAGGACCGGCTAACGGCTTGTGTGTATGCGGAGACAAGCAAGAGTCCAGGCTAAGTGCAGTGCAGGGGAACGCCAGTGGTAACTTGTGTGGGAGTGTGTGTACAGAGACTGGTATTGTGCGTGCAGGAAACTATTTTTGTTCTGGGTTGATAATAGAATTTATGTTTTGAGTTTGGAGGTATTATTATTGTGTGTAATTATTTCTTGGCTGTGTTAGTTATAAGATTCTAGGATTAAATTTTTGTGATGTATAATGCGTTTATTTGACCCTAACAGGAGTTTCTACTTGCTTACTTGTACAGTTAAGGGGTTTTTGTATGTCTTGAGCTGGTTGTAAGGTGAGCCCAGGGTGGAGCTGTGGTGGGTAACTTTACATGAATGGGAATAATAAGGGGAGGCTAACACCAGCTCATTACAGATTTGGTAGCAGAGCGTAGTTTTCATGCCCTTTTGGGTGGTATTAAAAGAACTCCTGCTTGGGTCCAGTGTGTAGTAGTCATGGAGGGGATAACCTTTGTGAAGAAGGAGGTGACAGTGGAGAATTTGATAGATTTGGACATGACACCTGAGCAAGTTGTGAATCAAAGTGTATCCATGCCACCCGCAACTTTTGAGCATTTTGTGAATGTTAACAGTCAGTTAGCAAGTGCCGTAACTGGGTTGTGTCAGAATGTGAATGATAAGATGCTTTCTCCAACCATTGCCTGGTCTCGTCCTTTGCCAAGTATTACTAGGTTTTCAGGGAGGCTGAGGACACCCAATGAATTAGATAACTGGATAAGGGATGCCAAGGAGTGTGTAGCTCGGGTAGGATTTCAGGGATCAGAAGCAGTGGCTTATCTTTGTGGATTTCTGGACAGACCTGCACTGACAAGAGTGCGCAACAGTGAAGTGGAGACAGTGTCTGATGTATTTCTGTGTTTAGAAAATGCCTTTGGTGCTAAATTAAGTTATTTAGAGCTAGAACAGCAGCTACAGTCTAGGGTGCAGTGTCAGAATGAAGGTGTATGGGAATTTGCTGATTCTCTAGTTGAAATTGAAAGAAAAATGCAGGATAGGAGAGTGCGAGCACCAGATGATAGGAGGTGGTTACTACACATGTGGTTCTGCAGAAATTTGAGAGACAGAAAAGTTGGGGTAAGGTTGCAGAAGTGGTGGGAGGAACGACCCTGGGTGGGTTGGGAAGAACTGGTACAGAGGGCCGCGGATAAGGTGAATGAATTGGAACAGATACAGAGAGAGGAGGCAGAGCTGCCAGGTAAAAAACTAACAGGGAGAAGTGGGAGAGGTGTGCCAACCTCAAAAGTGTGTTCCATATGTGGAGTAGAAGGTCATTTGGGTTTTCAGTGTGCCAAGTTTGAGGGTGGCAGACCAAAGAAGGCGGGAAATGGTCAGCCTTGAGGAACGAGGGTCAGTCCCCAAGGAGCAGAGTAGACCCAAGTAAGAGTTTTGGTGTGAGACAGCTGACACTTTGTGATAGTGAGTCATCTATTCAAGTGAGTGAAGGAGTTAAGTTGTTTGGGAAAACTCCAGGTATGATTTTGTCTGTCAATGGTATATCAGTGGAGGCCATGGTTGATTCTGGTGCAGAGGTGAGTCTTGTAACAGAGGAGTGGTACACTCAAAACCTCCTGCCCAAGAAAGTAGTGATAAATACAATGAATGTACAGATAACTGATGCCAGTGGGAGAGGTATGCCATGTTTGGGGTATGTACAGGTGGACTTGGAGGTTGAGGGTAGGGTGATAAAGGGTTGTGGTCTGTTTGTAAAGCCCACCCTCGGAGGTGGAGGTGTTGTACAAGGTACCAGGTTGCCTATATTGTTGGGCATGAATGTACTGGAGGACCTAGTAGCAGGTTGGAAAAGTGTTACAGGAGGTTCTTCCCCTGAATTGAGTGAGGGATGGAACAAGTGTGTGAAAGCAGTGAAGGCCAGGTTAGAAATTTTGCAGAAACCAATGGAGTGGGCTGTGATTTCACAGGAACAGAACTTAGTGATTCCTGCAGGTACTCGAAGGATTATGAAAGTATTTGTGCCAAAATTGCAACCATTGGGAAGTGAAAGTGTACTGTTGGAACCACTGGTGGAGTCAGATGGTTACTGGGTACCTGAGGGTATTTGTGTTTTCCCAAGTTACACTCGGGTAGTGAAAGGGAGAGGTTTGGTTGCAGTAGCTAACCTGGGAAATGCAGACGTGAAACTCAGACCACAATGGAAGGTGGCAAAGGTGTCATATGGTAGAGAAATTACTAGCATGTGGGAGCGTAATTGTGAGGAGAGTGAAACTGTGTCGGCAGAGAGAGCTCTGGAGCACCGACAGAGTTTAGGAGTGCATGTTGAGGAGAGTCAAATGAATGAACAACAATTGGAGCAAGTAGATAAATTGTTGTATAAGTACCGGGAGGTGTTTGCTGAAGAGGAAATGGACTTAGGGTGTGCTACGGGGGTGGAGCATGAAATTCACCTGACTAGTGAGGTGCCCATTAAGTTACCTTACAGACATATTCCTCCTAAGTGTATGACTGAAGTGAAGGCTCATATTAAGGGACTCTTGGAGCAAGGTGTGATTGAGGAGAGTGTTAGTCCGTATGCAGCCCCAATTGTTATTGTAAGAAAGAAGGACAGGTCTTTGAGGTTGTGTGTTGATTACAGAAAGTTAAATGAGGTAACAGTAAAGGACGCTTTTCCTCTGCCACGAATTCAGGATACACTAGATGCGTTAGCTGGTGCGCAGTGTTTCTCTTCTTTTGATCTGGCTGCAGGGTACCATCAGATTAGAGTGCACAATGAAGACAGGGCAAAGACGGCATTTGTTACACCTTTTGGACATTACCAGTATATACGTTGTCCTATGGGGTTGACCAATAGTCCAGCTACATTTCAGCGATTTATGGAAAAGGTATTCAGTGACCATATATTTGTGACTTTATTAGTGTATCTGGATGATTTATTGTTGTTTTCAAAGAGTGTGGGTGATCATGTTGAGAAGTTAGAGGTAGTGTTTAAGCTCCTGAAGAAGTATGGGCTGAAGTTGAAACCATCTAAATGCCATATTTTGCAACCTCAAGTAAAGTACCTAGGATTTGTAGTGTCTAAGGAAGGGATCAGTACAGACCCAGAGAAAATCAGAGCAGTGAGGGAGTGGCCTATACCCCACACAGTAAAGGACATAAGAGCATTTGTGGCATTTTGCTCCTTCTATCGGAGGTTTATTGAGGGTTTTGCTAAGGTGGCTGCTCCATTACATGCGTTAATGGGGGGAGAGTCAAAAGCCGATGTAACAAAGTACTGGGGAAAGGAAGAGGCTCGGGCGTTTGAAGAATTGAAGGAGAAGTTGACTTGTGCACCAGTGTTAAAAAATGCTGACTATGACCGACCATTTGTGGTAGAAACAGATGCCAGTTTAGATGGGTTGGGGGCAGTATTGTCTCAGGAGTGGGAAGGGAAGTTACACCCAGTTGCATTTGCGAGTAGAGGCCTTAGAAGATCAGAGAAGAACATGAGCAACTACAGTTCTCGAAAGCTAGAACTGTTAGCATTGAAGTGGGCAGTAACTGAGCAGTTTAAGAACTATTTAGCAGGAGGGAAATTTGTGGTATTAACAGATAATAACCCTCTGGCCCATTTGCAGAATGCCAAATTGGGAGCTGTGGAGAGTAGATGGTTAGGGGATTTGAACAGGTTCCATTTTGATGTAAAATACAGGCCTGGCAGAGAGAATGCGAATGCTGACGGGCTCTCAAGGAGGCCACATAGAATGAAAGTGGAGGAAGAAGAAGTATTTAGAGAGATGTGGGAAGAGGTACCTGAGGATACACTTACTAGAGGGGTAGCAGTGCTCAAGGTGTGGGATCGTGTTTCATCAGAGAAAATGAGAGATGCCCAGAAAGCCTGCCCAGTAGTGGGAAAAATGTGGATGCAGATGATTGGAAAATTGCATGCAGGAGAGATCAAGCAGTTATTAACTTCAGAGGAATTTAGGAAGCTGTGGAGGGTTAGGAGATGGTTGATTATGAGGGATGGAGTAATTTATTGGAGAAATAACCAAAGGGATAAGCGGAAGTGGAAAATAGTGTTGCCTGTGGGTCAAAGGAAGGAGGTGATTAGGGGAGCTCATGATGAATGGGGTCATCAGGGAGCTGCTAGAACCACTGCATTAGTCAAAAGGAGTTTTGCATGGCCTGGGTTGCATGAAGACATCAAGAGTTATGTGGCTAAGTGCAAAACTTGTGCAGTTGCTAAAGAGGAAGGAGTAAATTCCAAGACGAGGTTAGGAACTGTGGAAGCAAGTAGACCCTGGGAGGTCTTGGCCATGGACTTCACATTGTTAGAGCCTTCTAGGGATGGAAAGGAGAATGTGCTCATTGTAACAGATGTGTTTAGCAAATTTGCCTTAGCATTCCCCACAAAAAATCAGAGAGCAAGCACTGTGGCAAAAATTTTGGTGGAGGAGATTTTTAATAGGTTCGGGTGCCCAGAGAGAGTCCATAGTGATCAGGGGAGAAATTTTGAAAGCCAGCTGGTGGAGGAGTTGTGTAAATATTATGGGATTAAAAAGTCAAGGACCACTCCATATCATCCACAGGGGAATGGGGTGTGTGAGCGTTTCAACAGAACCTTGCACGGTATGTTATCAACTTTGAGTAGGGACCAGAGGGAGCATTGGCCTAGGTATTTGTCTAGTCTTACAGCTGTTTACAACAGTACACCACATGCTGTGACAGGATTCTCGCCTCATTACATCTTGTTTGGTGTTGAACCTCATTTGCCAATGGATCGGTTTGCTATGGGCTCAGAGGAGGCTGTAGCTACCCATCATGAGTGGGTTAAGAGATTACAAGAGACCCACCGTGTTACTTGGAGAGCTGCTAAAAGAAATATAATGCAGTACAATGAGGGTAATCGTAGGAGACGGCAAGAACAGGCAAGGGCGGAAATCTTGAATCCAGGTCAGAAAGTGTTGTTGAGAGATCACTCTGTATTAGGCAGGAATAAGATACAACCTAAATTTGCTGAGGATGTTTGGGTAATTGTAGAGGTATTGGACAATGTAAGTGGAGTGTACAAGGTGAGACCGGAAAGCGAAGAGGGTCATCACCGAGTGTTGCATCGGAGTAACTTGCGTCCATGGAACCCACCCGAAGACGAAGAAGGTACCAGAGAGAAAGGGTTGGTAGAGGAGGAGGATGACGAAGTGGAGATGCCGGATATGACTAAGGTGTTGGAGAGGTTTGGCTTTAAGGATTCTGAGGAACTATCCACCATTGGAGAGGAGGACCCTGAGTTGGAGGAGAATGTGAGTGGTCCACTGGAGATGGAAGAACCAGCAGGAGAAGAGGAGCACAGGGGAGCCGAGGTGATAGACGAGCCTATCCAGTTGAGACGTTCTCGTCGGCTTGCTGAACAACAGAAGACAGGGGGACGCCAGTGTATTGGGTGTGATGGATGTGTGCGTGAGGGCACGCACAAAAATGGAGGGGACGAATGTGAGGGATTCAAGCTGGCCCGCGATCCTGCGTGAGGCTCGTTGGCTAGCTGGCCTGTCCGTGAAGCGAGCCTATACATTTTGGCGGGAGGGTGTCTGTTATGGTTCTGGCGAGTAGAGACAAGGAGAATTTTTGGGCATTGGTTTACGGGTTCCATGACTACAATTCAGCAGGAGTTTTTTAGGTGGTACAAGGCTGTGCAGGACGAGGCGTCATATTGAGTCTCTGTCACTATGATTTCGGTGAGGACGAGAGCTACCCGGTGATTCTGCCTGCAGAAGAGAGGACCAGGGGTTTCCAGGGCCTGTAGCTGTGGAGTTGTCAGGACCGGCTAACGGCTTGCGTGTATGCGGAGACAAGCAAGAGTCCAGGCTAAGTGCAGTGCAGGGGAACGCCAGTGGTAACTTGTGTGGGAGTGTGTGTGTACAGAGACTGGTATTGTGAGTGCAGGAAACTATTTTTGTTCTGGGTTGATAATAGAATTTATGTTTTGAGTTTGGAGGTATTATTATTGTGTGTAATTATTTCTTGGCTGTGTTAGTTATAAGATTCTAGGATTAAACTTTTGTGATGTATAATGCGTTTATTTGACCCTAACAGGAGTTTCTACTTGCTTACTTGTACAGTTAAGGGGTTTTTGTATGTCTTGAGCTGGTTGTAAGGTGAGCCCAGGGTGGAGCTGTGGTGGGTAACTTTACATGAATGGGAATAATAAGGGGAGGCTAACACCAGCTCATTACATATATATATATATATATATATACACACACACACACACACACACACACACACACACACACACACACACACACACACACCGCCATAAATCATGGAACAGTTCCACAGGACAGGAAAAGGGCAAACATTGTTCCCCTGTTCAAAGGAGGAAATGCTGAAAATCCATCAAATTACAGACCAGTGTCATTGACGAGAGTGGTTGCTAAAATTTGTGAAAAGACAATAAAAGATAAATGGACCAAGTTTCTGGAAGATAAGAGAATCCTCACGAACTGTCAGTTTGAGTGTAGAAAGGGCAGATCTTGTATAACTAACTTATTATGTTATTATTCAAGAGTGATTGACACAGTACAGGAAAGGAATGGTTGGGCAAACAGTATTTATCTAAATCTAAAGAAAGTGTTTGATAAGGTACCACACAATAGACTCCTGTGGAAACTAGAAGAAATTGGAGGTATTAACGGGAAGTTGATGAAATGGATGAAGAATTTTTTGGAAAACCGAGAGATGCGAACTGTAATAAGAAACCAGCCATCAATGTGGAGCCCAGTTTTAAGTGGGGTCCCACAAGGATCAGTGTTAGCACCAATTATGTTTGCAGTTTATATTAATGATATGGTAGAAAATGTAACCAGTTATGTAAGTCTTTTTGCTGACGATGCTAATTATTTTTAGAAAAGTGAAGGATATGGAGGACTGTGAAGAACTGCAGAGAGACCCAGATAAGGAATGTGAATGAAGTAACCAATGGTAGATGGAATTCAATTTTGGGAAGTGCAAAAAGATGGAGTTCGGTAAAAGCAACAGAAGGTGCAACTACACTATAAACTGAAAAATGACATTATAAGTAAGACCTCAGAAGAAAAAGATTTGGTAGTAATATTTACAGAAGATTTATCACCAGAACATCATATTAATAAGATTGTAAGTGAAACGCACCTCATCAGAAGAAACATATAAGGAAGCTGGAACGTGTGCAGAGAGCAGCAATGAAGATGACACCAGAATTGCAAGATTCACCTTATGAGGAAAGACTAACTAGGATGGAGCTCACAACATTGGAAAAGAAAAGAGAAAGAGGAGACATGATTACACTCTTCATATTGCTGAATGGAATGGAAAATATAGATTGAGGAGACTTATATGAACTGAAAATGAGAGAAACAAGAGGTCATGGAAGAAAATTAAAAGCAGCTATCTGCAAAAGAGACATAAAAAATTAGTCTCCTCCACAGAAGCATTGAGGCATGGAATGGTCTGGAAGAGGAGGTTGTGTGTGCCAGAAATATTCACATTTTTAAGGAAAAATTGGATAAATATAGTTATGGAGACAGGACAGTACGAGTTTAGTTCCCTTCCAGTATGTCACAACCAGATAAATACAACTAGGTAAATAAATACACACACACACACACACACACACACACACACACACACCCGGGTTGGAATCCCTGGCGCGGCGAGGCAAATGGGCAAGCCTCTTAATGTGTATCTAGGCCCTGTTCACCTAGCAGCAAGTAGGTACGGGATGTAAGTCGAGGGGTTGTGGCCTCGCTGTCTTGGTGTGTAGTGTGTGATGTGGTTTTTGCCCTACCCGAAGATCGGTCTATGAACTCTGAGCTCTCTCCGTAGGGTAAAGGCTGGCTGGGTAACCAGCAGGCGACCGCGACAGTGAATTACACACACACACACACACACACACACACACACACACACACACACACACACACACACAAAAAAAAAAAAAAAAAAAAAAAAAAAACTTACACACACCGGGGGGGGTGTGTATTACAGTAGGGCTTAATGTTTATTTACCAAAGGGTTATAGGTTTTTTTTGTCCCCAGTGTGCAAGACCATCCCTGAATTTAGGAACTTCAAAATTAGCTCAACGTTATGAACTAACTCACCACTATGTCAGTAAACATTCATCTATTACGGAAGGATTTCATCCTGTCAAGGAGCCAATAAAATGTGTACATTCCTATTTGAATCAATATGCGTGTGTGTGTGTGTGTTTACCTAGTTGTATTGTACAGGGTTCGAGCGGAGCTCACAATGTCCTGTCTCCATGTCTCCACTTATCTATTTTTTCTTTAAATTTATGCACATTGTGTGTTGTAACAACCTCATTATTCAATGCGTTCCACTTCTCCACCGTTCTGTGGGGAAAATTGTATTTTCCAATATCCTTCACCCACTGCCTCGTCCTTATCTTCTTTACATGACCTCTTGTCCTTCTATCTTCTTCTGTCACCAGCACCAAGTCTTCTTGTCAATCTTTTCAATGTCATTTACTATCTTGTACATTGTTATTACGTCCCCTCGTTCTCTTCTATCTTGTAAGGTTGGTAGTCCCATTGTCTTCAGTCGTTTTTCATATGTAAAGTCCCTTAATTCTGGTACCATCTTCGTAGCAATCTTCTGTATCCTTTCTGTTCTTCTTATATCCTTTTTAGAGCTCGAAGACCATACCACTGCTGCATATTCCAGCTTTGGGCGTATCATGGTTGTGATGATTTTTTTTTCCATCACATCTTTGTCAATGTAATGAAATGGTCAACATTTTATATGATAATCCAAATATCTTACTTATGTGTTTTTCGGGGCTCAGATTTTCCTGTATAATCACACCCAGATCTTTTTCCTCTTTAGTCTTTATTATTTGTTCCTCTCCCGTCATATATTTCCATACCGGTCTTCTTTTGCTCTTTCCTAGTTCCATTATGTGACATTTCTTGGCATTAAATTCCAATTTCCACTTCTTACTTCACTCAAAGATTTTGTTTATATCTTCCTGTAACAGCAGACAGTCCTCCTTGGATTTAATAACTCTTAGCAGCTTTGCATCATCAGCAAATAAATTGATATAACTCTTTAACCCAATGTGCATATCGTTTACATAGATCTGGAACATAAGGGGGGGGCTAACACTGACCCTCCGCTTGTAACTTTAGCCCAAGTTGAGTATGTATATCTGATCACAGTTCTCATCTCCCTATCCTTCAAATAATCCCTTGTCCATTCTAGCAAATTTCCTCGTAGTCCTCCTATGTTCTCTAGTTTCCAAAGTAGTCTTCCATGAGGAACTTTATAAAAAGCCTTCTTTATATCCAGGTATACTGTGTCCACCCATCCGTCTCTGTTATCCAATCCTGCAGTAACTCTCGAGTAGAAACTTAATAATAAGTTTGATACACATGACCGTCCTGTCCTGAACCCAAACTGTCTGTTCGATATGACCTGTTTCTCTTCTAGATACTTAACCTATTTTTCCTTGATAGTTAATTCACACAACTTCCCCAAAACACTTGTAAGTGACACTGGTCTGTAGTTTAGTGGTTCAGTTGCCTTTCCTCCTTTAAATATCGGTATTACGTTGGCTCCCTTCCATTCTATTGGAACTTTCCCTTCATTTATTGAACTTTTCCCATATTAGTTCCAGTAATTGCTCTTTCCACTCTTTTAACACCCAGCCTGATACACCATCTGGTCCCATCGCTTTTCTGACATCCAACTTATCCAATAATCTTCTAATCTCCTTCTTGTGCACTGTGATTTCCTGTAATCCTTGGCAATGCGATGTCCTATTTGGTTCTGTAAAATCATCTTCTGCAGTAAACACTGTTACGAAGCTGTCATTCATTACTTCGCACATTTCCTCCTCTGTTTGGTATGTCTTCCCTCCTTTAGTTATTTTTTTTCTATTGTTTCCTTGTTCTTCGTTTTGTCATTTATAAACTTGTAGAAAAGTTTAGGCTTGTCTTTGCTTTTATTCATCACATCTTTCTCAATGTTTCTTTCTTCCTCTCCTTACTCTAATATATTCATTCCTCGCATCCCTATACTGAGGTTTGCTAATGTCATTTCTCTGTTTTATGAGTTTCTTCCAAACTTTATCTTTTTCCCTTTTTGCTTTTATGCATCTAGCATTGTACCATGAGTGTATTTTCTTCTGAACTCTATACAAAGGCACATAATTTTTAACTCCTTCATTATATTTCCGTAAGAATATTTCGTATTTCCCCTGTAATGTCTTCCCGTACATGATGTTTTTCCATTCAATATCAACAAAAAAAATCCTTAATTTTTCATAATCTGCTCTTGCATAATTTAATCTTTCTCCTTTGTAGTCATCCCTGTAACTTATCCCATCCTCCTCATGTATTTGTATCTCTATTGTCACGTGTTCACTTTTTCCCATTGGGCTAAGGTATTGTATGATTGGAGGGGGCTCTGGTTTCCTTGTGAAAACTAGGTCAAGCATCGATAGTACATCTTCCCCCCTGTACCTTGTTGGCTCTTCTACCCACTGATCCATTGTATTAACAATAGTCCACTGTAACACCTCGTCGCTCCACTGCCCCGCATTTTCCATTATTTCTCTCTCCAGTTTATTTTTTTACAGTTAAAGTCTCCAACTAACAGTTCTCTTCTTATAATGTTATCTAGGCACTTAATCACCTTCCTTTGCATATCTTTATGTTCTTCAGTCCCCCATGTGTTTGATTTAGGTGGCACATATGTAAACTATGATTTTTAACTTCTTCAATTCCTCTGTTTTGATTGTTACTCCCATTAATTCCACGTTGTTCTCACCATATTGCACATCCTCCACACATATTATCACGAACCATAATTAGCACTCTTCCTCCCCCTTTATCCTTCCTGTCTCTCCTCCATTTTTTATATCCCTCTTTAAAGTTAACAGTTCTCTCTTAGTTTTGTTTCAACGATGCACATTACATCCGGCTTCTTTTCTTTCAAATAATCCCTGACTTCCAACATGCTGGATAACATCCCATCTATATTAGTATCAGTCACTCTTAATTTCTTGCTTCTTCCACGACCTCTTCCTTCCTCCGTAGGTACCACTTCTTTAGTCTCATCTAGAACCCTCCAGTAGAAAATCTTTTTCTCGATCTCTGTCCTTTTCTCGTTTTTTTCCTTAGCTTCAATTTTTAGCATTTTCTCATTTTCCCTCTCCTCTAGGTTCATATCTCTTTTTATCCATATGTCATCAGCCAGTCTCCCTTTCCTAGCCATAATTTCCTCTACTGACACTTGGGATCTCATTTTTACTTTCATTGGTCTCTCATCCCCTTCACTGTATCTTCCTAATCTGATCACTTCCTCCACTTCTTGGTCCAATGTTTGCACGCTGTCTTGAACCTTTTGAATAATAGCTTTAGCCCTCTCTCTCCTCACGTTCTCTCGTGAACTTGTTTGGATTTTTTTTTTCTTCACCCCAAAGATGACAAAACTTTTTTTTCTTATCCATTGTATCTCGCACAAGATCTTCTTTCTCTTTAATTACTTTTATTACAGTGTCTTTTGTTTTCTTGGACTTGCCTCTTAATTACCTCTGAGAATATAACTTTTTCCTCTTCCTGTTCTTGTTTCCATGTGTTTCGTAGTTCCTTCAGCTTGTTTTCGCCCAGTCCACCTTCAACTCTGTCCACAATCCCATCCTGTACTTTAACTTGTAAGATCTTTAACGAGTTTTTAGTACATCATTTTGTTTCCTTATTTATTGTACCTCCTCCTGTGAACCCTGATTGATTGCACTGACCTTCTCACATTCTACTAATCTTAATTTCAGCTCCGTGTTTTCTGTTATTAGTCTGTCTTGTTTGTCCATTAGACTCGACATCACTTCCTTCATGTATCTTATCTCTCTTTCCACGTTAATCAGTCTCCTTCTACTACCTCTTTCGTTCCTTAAGTCAGAAAAATCCTTATCCATGATGCCCTCAGTAGGGCTATTTATGAAAATCGGCGGCCACCAGATGTCACTGCCGGTAAGAGATAGCTGAGCTAAGCAAGATATTAACTATCGCGATTTTTCTGTACTTAACCAAGTAGTTGTGTGGCATCGTATCTTTATGTACAAGTGAAATAATTAATAAATGTTTCAAGCTGGAGGGCAGGAGGGCTTTTCAGCAGGCCGCCCTTACTGCCTCTCTCTGTAGGGCTAGCGGTCCCACAAACGTATCTTGGACGGATACGCCGTGTTTAGTCCGTTAAGAGGACCAACTAGCCTGAGAGTTTTCCCGTTATGACCCCAAATCCATAATGTATTATGGGCGATATTGCCTTCTCTTAAGGGAAACGGAAACGCAGTTTAACTGCCACTCTCTCTCTGTTTATTCGTCAAACAAACCCGCGGGTCATTGTGCGCTGCAACGCACCCACAATTTATAGTAACAAAATATGTACACATATATACATTAGGTGCGTGTATGTTTTCTGTGTGTGTGAAAGATTTGTATGTAAAAGAGACACAGCCGATGTATGCGTTTGTTTGTGAAAAGGTGTGAAGTAGAAATAATCGGTGTTTCATGGTAGAGAAAATAAAAACGTGTAAAGAGAGTTACCCTTGAATGAGAGAACGTGAGTAGAGAATGGTGGAAGTTGAGGGCACACTACAGGCTCTGGGAACGCAGGACCACACGTAGTGTGTGAGAGTAGGGATAGTGAAGAATGATGTATGGGAATGACAGCAGACAGCGCCGTGATGAGGTCCTCGGATGAAATCAAGACAAATATGAGTCATAACTGATCTCAGATTACTGACGGTCTCTGAGCTCGGATATCCGCTGTTGAACTATTCTATTCAATATTATTAACATTAAATATCCGCCAAAAGAGAAGTTGACCCTTCAAACCTATATTTATTTTCCATACTCTAATGTGAATCAAATATCTAGAGACGCCTGGAAGTGCTGATCTTGCATTTTTATTGTTTATAAACGCCAAAAAGGTGAGATGAGGGAGTGCCAGTTTGTCGACTTTGGCTTCACATCTCAGGAAAATACATTGAGAAAAATGTTTTCTCTCATGCTATATTTTTCTTGCGAAGCTTTTTCATTACCCAACTCGTGCATGAAGTTACTTGACACGTAACTGCTTTTATAACCGTAAGTAAATCACGGTAAGGATGAAGTCATTTTCGGCTCGGTTATCGCTTAACTTGTAGAACCATCTGGTGGCTGAGGTTCATAAATATCCCATTTCCTTAATCCAACAGGTGTTTCGATGTATCTTTCATTCTCACAGAGCGACGTTTGTTTTGGTTTTGTCATCCGTCTGGTACCACTACTCTGTTCTATTTCTCCTTCCATTTTTCATCTATATTTCCAAAAAACTTATTTATTGTGGAGACAGGAGAAGTCTATGGCCCCCTCCCCCTATGTACATACGTCTAGGTCAGGCTCCAACTCGATATTGAAGCTATTCCTTGCGAGTTGCTCAGAGACGTCTTGTCGATGCGGTGTCTCCCGTGTGTGTGTGTGTGTGTGTGTATGTGTGTGTGTGTGTGTGTGTGTGTGTGTGTGTGTGTGTGTTTAAATATATATGTACAATATTTATTGGCTCCAGGACAAGGTGAGCTTATCTCTCTACAGATGTTTGCTGTGTCAAGGCGACTTAGTGTCATGTTTACATCGGCGCACAATCTCCCTCATAATAATAATAAGTTACTGATTAGGCTGAGAGAAACTTTGATGTGGATAAATACTTTGTTAAGCTAACCAATCATAGCCTTCACAGCTAATCTCATTATAAAATTAATACTACATAACAAGGTGGTAATGAGAATTACCAACCAAACTCGTCATATTATGGCTCCAAAGTGGCCAATGAGGCTCGGTCAATAAATGTGACAATTAGTACTCAACAAGAAAAGGAAGTAATGAATATACTTGTCATTTGGAGCTCAGTTATACCAGGAATTGTGCACATTAACGTCAGTAAATTTTGTCATGATAATAATGTAATTGAGTATGATGACTGATATATATATATATATATATATATATATATATATATATATATATATATATATATATATATATATATATATATATATATATATATATATTGTATGAACGTGTGATTGTGTAACTGTTGTTGTTTCGGTGGCATATAGGAACTCACGTGAGACATCTGTTGATCACTCCATGAAATATTGCATTGATGAAAAGAAACGTACCAGAACTATATATTTTGGTGTGGATTTTGGACCCATTATAAATTTTAAAACATGCAAAACAAACAAGTGTAAATCAAGAGGTACCTGTACTGCTGAGGAAGGTGGTGAATGAAGGTATTATCATGTTCACTTCTTAAGTCAACTCACAATAACATTGAAATATAAGACCACATGAATTGCTGGTTTAGATTCGCCCTGATTCTTTATGAAATGTTTCTATTTGATTTGCTTAGTGTAAATGGATTAATAAGAATTGATGAAGTACATGAGACTTGTCGTCGGTTAGTTGAAATGTGTTTCTAATTTTATGAAGTAAACCATGTCTGCTGGTGGGAGCTTTCACAAGAGATATGCCACATTACTCCACACTGCCAGACTTTAAAGTATATGACATGCCAAATGATAAAATGTTCTTCAGTAATGACAATGTATTGTAAAGTATCCTTCATCTACATCTTTACCAAGGGTGGGTGAGGAGGGCATGTGAAAGCTTCCATCAGTAGACATGATTTTGTTTATAAAATTA
The DNA here is from genome assembly GCA_020233015.1 of Callinectes sapidus. Taxonomy (NCBI): domain Eukaryota; kingdom Metazoa; phylum Arthropoda; class Malacostraca; order Decapoda; family Portunidae; genus Callinectes; species Callinectes sapidus. The sequence continues at coordinate 4,529,966 of CM035223.1, forward strand.
GAAATACTTCATCAATTTTACTTCAGCATATCACTTTTTTTGCTGAAATACGCTTTCCCATGAGGTTTAAAAGCCATGTGGCTGTCATAGCTGAAATTTGTCCGTGTTTGTATTTAGTGGTTTATCATAATCATTAATCCTTATTTCTGCTGGTTAAATAAAACTTGAAGTCCATCAATAGCCTTTATTATGTAAAATCATAAACTATTGTGATCAGTCACTATGTAGTACCTTATGTATCACGTATTCTAATACAGCTTCTTGGAATTGATTCTTGGCTTGGGTTATGATTTTGTTAGTGTTTGGTGAAACTGGACTCCTATAACGATCCGACCTTTCCCATGATATGGGGTATCGGAACAGCCATAGCCTTGGCTTTTGAGGCTGCAGGTGGGTGGACGCTGCCAGCTGTATATTTCAGTATTCATTCCAGACATATTAAGTACCTTCTTGATCCACCTTGCAATTGTGTCTTTGGATATATTTTTATGTCGTTTGATAAAACTGATAAGCAGTTTCCTTTCTTCCTGTGCAACCTCACTTCTCAAATGTTCAGCCCGTTTGAGATACATTTCCATAGCTTCATATGTACACAAACTTTTATCCTTTTCATAAGCTTGAAACTTAATAAACTCAACATTAAATGTTGTTCGGTACTGCTCAATATTACTTCCTAACCAAACACAAAGAATCCTTGCTTATGATAATATCCTTATGAATTAATAAATACAAAGTTTGCAGTCTAGCTACTCTTTCAGGGAAAGAGTGTGTAATAATGGGCTCCTCCTCCTCAATTTTTGTACCACTGGTATAACATCCTAGGTCTCTATATACCTGGATTTTGGTGGTCTCAAGTCGAATACCCCTTGGAGAAACCTGTTGTCAAGGGAATGGTTTCCTGCTCTGCAACCATCTACGACTATCCCGAAAGAAGAGAGAACAGCCCTCTCTGTGTTCACACATTCATATTCCACACATCTGTGAAAAGTTACAGATAAAAAATTTACAATAGCACCTACAGTGAGATTAAGGGGATCAATGTCTTGTTGATCACAAAATTGTGTCCATTTCTTAATATGTGATCAGTATTGTTTCTCAGTTCCTGGTTTCCATGATGCCATGACAATGTTTGCACCTACTGAAGATATGCCTCATTCTTGCAGCTTTTCCCGCCAAATGCATGCCATTAGTTTGGTGTGCCTCATGATAGGGTGTTCTTCTGCTGATACTGGGTGCCACATGACATTCTTTGTCTTTTTTGTGAGCCATGGGTCTTTCATGATCATCCTGAGTAAGGTCCCATCCATGGCTTGGATGTCCACAGCAACACCACTATCCAAACCCTCACCTTCTATGCTTGTATCTTCTGCAAACACCTAGAAATTATGGTGAGAGGGGAAAAAATAGGATTTTTTAATGTAAAATCCATTTTTATCTACATACTTACCCATACTTACACCAGCCTCGGAGTCCCCCTCTGGGGAGGGGACCATAAATGTCGCCAGGTCGGACTGCTCTCCTGGTATCGACCCTAAGTGTCTTGACACCCCCCCCATCATTTCGCGGTCTTCGATCTAATTTTCAATCTGTAGAGCACCACCTCTCCTCCACTAAACCTCATCTTCTTTTCCTCACTGAAACACAGGTGTCTGAGGCAACTGACAGTAACCCCTTTTCTGTTCCCTCCTACTTTCTCTATTCTCATTTTCGTTCCAAAGCTGGATGTTGCGTCTATGTCCGCACCGACATAACTTGCTCTCATGCCCACGCTCTTGAATCT
>CM035223.1:4531845-4556743 GCA_020233015.1 Callinectes sapidus
ATGTTGCCTCTCTTGCTCTCTTTTGCCGCTATTTTCATGCTAACTGCTCTTCAGATCTCGCTAACTGCGTGCCTCCCCTGCTCCCGCGGCCTCGCTACACAAGACTTGCTTCTTCCTCTCACCCCTATTCTGTCCACCTCTCTAATGCAAGAGTTAACCAGTATTCTCAGTCTTTCATCCCTTTCTCTGGTAAACTCTGGAACTCTCTTCCTGCCTCTGTATTTCCACCTGCCTATGACTTGAACTGTTTCAAGAGAGAGGTATCAAGACACTTATCCCATTCTTCTTTTGGCTACTGATTATGGACTTTCCAGGGACCGGCGCTAGAGTGGGCTATTTTGTTTTATTTTTGTTGCCCTTGGCCGCCTCCCTTCTACATAAAAAAAAAAAAAAATAATAATAATTATTAATTATTGCTTAAACTCTATCTACACAGCAAACTTACACATATGTCTACCAGCTCGTGATAGGGAAACGAAAGAAATACTTGAGTTACCCCCTTTCTCGTTTTCTTTGATGATCCCGTGACCCATTCTCTATCCCAGGAGCCCCGTATCAACACAAGGAACCCTCATTCGCCTTTAGCCTGAGGTCATAGAGGGGAGGGAGGAAGGGAAACTCTATTATAATTAATAATTATGGGTAAGTATGCAGATAAAAATGGATTTTACATTAAAAAATCCTATTTGTTATTACACATACTACAACCCATAATTATTAATTATTGCTTACAACTGAATCCCAAGTATAGGAGGGAGGATGACCTCACCCCACAAAAAAAAAAAAAAAAAAAAAAAAAAAAAAAATTCCAACTCAAAAGAGAAAGGAACCTAAACTCGCTATACTGGGTAACAATACATATAACCATATGTAACCTGATCATCATTCAATTACCCTAAGAGCAGACACCACTGGTTCCCGAGAAAAGGTATCTAAATACCGATGTGTAACATCTCTAAGGTAAAAAGAAGCAAATGTGGACATAGACTTTCAGGTTCCTGCCTGAAGGACAGCCGGAATACTCTGAACTTTCCTGAACATGTGCCCTAACCCGAACCAAGTGCATGTCCTCCTCTGAGACATCACCATGTGCCCGTTGTATGACATTACATATCCAGTGAGAGGTGGTATGAGGGTGCACCACACGTCTAGGTTCAGGAACAGTCACAAAAAGTCTGGAGCATCGAGGACGACAATCCCTGGTCCTACGAAGATATTCCCTTACAGCTCTGACTGGGCATAAAAGCCAGTCTTCCTTAGAGTCACCAACAAAGTCCTTAAGAGCAGGAATCGTTAAGTCTGACTGAGATTCATCCCCAGGTAGTTGGGTCTTTGCAAGAAAATCCGGGGCCAAAGAAAAGGTCATGGAGGACCAACCCTTAGAGTGGCGAACCTCTGCCGAAAGTCCATGCAGCTCGCTAACCCGACGAGCCAAAGCTAAAGCCAAAAGAAAAGAAGTTTTCAAAGCCATGTCCCTCATTGAAGCCAAACGAAGAGGCTCATAAGGAGACTTCATTAACGAACGTAAAACTAAAGACAAATCCCATGCAGGAATGCGTGGGGAATGAGGAGCCGACTTGGCAAATCCTCGAAACATGGCTGACAGATCCAAATCATGAGAGACATTCAAGCCAGATTGCCTTAAAATGGGGCCTAAAGCTAACCGATAACCCTTAATGGAAGGCAAAGACAAACGCTTTGTGTCCCAAAGAAACAAAAAAATCTTCCAAGTCCATCACAGAGATTGAGAGAGGATCATAACCCCGCGACTGACACCAACTACAGTAGACAGACCATTTCGCTTGATAGACTTTTGCCGAGGACTGTCTGACTGAAAGGGTCATGACTCCAGCAACCTTCCACGAACAGCCTCTTGCTCGGAAGAGATGCTGGAGAGTCTCCACACATGAAGATGAAGGGCCTCTGGAGACTGATGAAAGAGGTGACAATGAGGCTGGCGGAGCAGTGAAGCCCACTGAGGCAAAAGGATTGTCTACTAGCAGACTCAGAAGCAGAGGAAACCAGTCTGCCTGAGGCCACCGCGGAGCAATTAGCGTCATTCGAATGCAAGTGGCCTCCCTGAGTCGAACCAACACTCGACGAATCAGAGAGAACGGAGGAAACGCGTACAGGTCCAATTCCTCCCACTGGAACGCAAACGCGTCCTCTTTCCAAGCTCCCGGGTCTGGTAGGGAAGACACATACAATGGCAACCTGTGATTTAAGGCTGTTGCAAACAGGTCTACCTGAGGAGTCCCCCACACCTGGAACACCCTCTTGCACACTGCTGGATACAGTCCACTCGGACCCCACACACTTGTGACTGAGGACGTCCGCCACTGCGCTGCGGCGTCCAGGCACGAACTTGGGGCGAAGAGAGATGGAGCTGTTCTCGCACCATCGGAGAACCTCCCCTGCTAGACCCCACAGAGACTCGGACCGAGTGCCTCCCGAGTTTCGTAAGTAGGCGACCACTGTCGAATTGTCTGACATGAGAGAAACCACACTCCCTGACCATTCCTGCTGAAAGGACTGTAGAGCCAGGAACACAGCCATCATCTCCACGTGGTTGATGTGAAATCTCCTCTCCTCTGGGGACCACACCCCCAATGCGAGAGAATCCCCCAGATGAGCACACCATCCGTAATGGGACGCGTCCGAAAACAGAGTCTGTTCTGGAGGGGCCATCACAAAGGGAGCTCCCCTGCAGAGATGCGCTGGATCCATCCACCAAAAAAGGTCCTCCAGACATCGCTGTGACGGAGGAACCCTCCACCAGGTTGGGTCTGATGCAGCCTTCCTGTGAGACTTCAGGTACCACTGAAGTGACCGTGAGCATACTCGGCCCCCTGGATCTATACTCTCCAGGGAAGCTAGATGGCCTAGGAGTGACCTCCATAGCACCACGGTAGGAGCTCTGTCCTCCAGAGAAGTGTGAGCCAGTGATTGACCTGGTCACCCTTCCCGGTGATGGAAATACCCGAGCCTGCACCGAATCCAGAACCATACCCAGGTACTGTTTCTTCTGACTGGGTACTAGATCTGACTTGGGCAGATTGAACTGAATGCCCAAACAAGTGCACAGGCCAAGAATAGCTCGAGCAGTGCTTATACACATCTGGAGAGAGGATCCTGTGACCAGCCAATCATCCAGATAGCGGCGCATGCTGAAACCTTGTCGATGAGCCCATGCAGACACTGGCGCCAGGACCTTAGTAAATACCTGCGGGGCAGTGGCGAGGCCAAAAGAAAGAACCCAGAACTGAAACACTTTGCCTCGCCAAATGAACCTCAGGTACTTGCGAGGCCGAGGGTGGATTGGCACTTGGAAATACGCATCCCTCAGGTCCAGAGAGACCATCCAAATCCCCACGCTCATTGACTCCAAAACTGGCGCCACTGTCTCCATACAGAAGGGGCTGACCGGTAAGGTGTCCGAAAAAATATGAAAAATAATATTTTTTGTGAAAAAAATATATCTGGTAAGCATACACATTGACTATTATTTCACAAAGTTTTATGGTGATACGCGCAATAGTTTCCCTTTAAACCGCATTTAAATGTCCGTACGCGTGGGTTTGTTTACATCTGTATATTCAGTATTTTTCTTTCCCAAAACCTACTAAAAAGGGAAATCTTTATAGTTTCGGAGATCTAGATATGGCAACATGGTAACCCACGTGTGTGTTGGTAGTGGTTGGGGCCTGGGTGAGCACTGGCAGGCCAGCTAGTGCGTCTGTAGCCTTGGAGGGAGACAGACGCTGCGTGACCTTGATCGGCCCGTATCTCAAAACGAAAGTTATTCCCTTTCTAAATGTTTCACAGCCGCCAGTTTTAGCTTGATTTCAATGAAACAAAAACCATAATGCAGAGGAATCTTTTTTCTAGAAATGTATGTAAATTTTTTTTTCATATTTGTAAGGAGTAATTTTATATTAATATTTATTTGGTCAAAAAAATGAGAAAAAATTTTTTTTCGAAAAAAAATTATTAAAAAAAAACTAAGGCGAATATAAAAAATCTTTTTACATACTTTTTTGGGAAATCACAAGGTACATTAGCCCTAGAAATATAAAGATGATGGGGTTAAAAATACGGTCTGTGAAACATTTTGAAATTTTAGAAGGGGCTGTTGGGGGCTGGCAGGGCTGGAGGTCTAGAGAGCTGCTGAATGTCTTAAATTCATGTACATGTTGTCACTACTTTACAACATAAAAATTAGAGTGATCCATGCATATATACCGGAGATATGGTACCACCGTCCCTAACCGGACCCGAACCGGACGCTCCCCTTAAAGAGGTGTTTAAGGCCGACAGATCAAAAACAGGTCTCCATCCTCCTGTCATCTTGGGTACAAGGAACAGCCGGGCATAAAATCCTTCTGGCTTATCCACTACAAGTTCTATGGCCTCTTTGCCCAGCATGTCCTCCACCACCATGTCTAAGGCCAGTTGACGGTTCGACCCCACTACATAGCTCACGAATTCTATGGGCCTTGCTGACAAAGGAGGAGGGCGCAGAAAGGGGAGAACATACCCATAACACAGGGTCTTCACTACCCATTCCCCCACCTCCATCCACTCTCGCCAGTGCTGCTGCAGGCAAGCGCCAACAGGCACTGGAGAGAGAACCACTTCCCTAGCGAGATCCTCCCCGGCCACGGGATCTGCTACTGTGGGAACCTCTGGCCCGAAAGGACACCGCCACCGAGGAAGTCCTGGGGACTGATGTCGACGAGGAGGCACGAACAGCTGAACCTCTCCTTGTCTGCTGTCTCACTGTACCCCTACGGGAAGCAGAGGAAGAACCCCGAAAGGAGGAGGCCAAACCTTGGACCACCAAAGAAAGCATGCGTTGCTGAGAAGCCAAATGCTCCTTGTCCTGCACACTGGCCACTACAGTGGGGTCAAACAGCATGTCAGAAAAGGGAGAAGAAAACAATTGCATCCTGTCCCTGTCAGAAAAGGTACGAGGCAAAGACTCAACCACAGCTTGCCTCCGTAACATAAGGAGTCTACAACGCAGCTCCTCTGTTGGGCGAAGAATGTCCTTGTTGGCCTTGGCCAGGGCTGACAGGAACTCCAATACACCCTGCTCCATACCCGGAGCAGTACCAGCCCACGTTGCCAAAACCTGGTCCACCCAAGAGGCAATGTCAGCCATGGAACTACATACTCTCTCCATTTGGGTCAAAAGGCGAGAGGAGACAGAGACTGACTGGTTACCCAAAGGCCTTGGACCCAACAACTCCTCGTTAATTGGAGGTGAAGTCATCGAGGTCCCCTCAGGCAGATAAAAGGATCTGGTTCGTCCATACCAGTCCCTCGGTAAAAAAGAAGCAGAAGAAGGCTTAGGCTCCTTTTGGGATCTGCATTGGACTTCCTCACAGACAGCTTGAGCCATAAGCGACCATGGGAGAGTAAGAGGGGGCTGGCAGGGCAAGCCTGAACCCTGTACCCTCTCTACTCCCGTAAGTTGGGCTGAGGAAGTGACCTCTGGTGAAGGCAGCTGAAGGTAGTCCCTCACTTGGCTTATGAGGTGCACAAAATGGGACACAGCGGTCTGAGTGGAAGGTATCTCATCCTCATCATCCTCACCAGCAGTAGAGGAAAGAGGATGGTCATCTGTCACTGGAGGCACAAACTCGTGGCCAACCCCAGTGCCCTGGAAATAAGGGCCGCTAGGCACAGGAGCTGTAAATGACACAGTGGAAGCCTTACCCAAGTCCAAGCAACTGTGAGGAAGAGACTGTCCGTCTGGCCTGGGAGCCAAAGGGACGCCAGCCTCTGTACTAGGATCATAAGATTGGTTGCTAGGCATGGGAGCCCTATGGCTGACAGCAATACTCATGTCCTGGGCAGGGAGAAGGTCACCAGGCACAGAAACTGATTGGCTATGACCTAACCACCCTGCCTTGTGACCTGGATTAGCCTTACCTAAACTCAATCCAAGTCTGGGGATAAGTTGATGGCCGCCAGGCATGGGACCTGTATGACAGACGCCATCAACAGTATCCCGGATAGGAGTCTGGCCGCCAAGCATGGGAGCTGTATGACAGACGCCGACCTCCGTATCCTGGGTGGTGAGATGGCCGCCGGGCATGGGAGCCTGATGGCTGACGCCAACCTCACCCCCATAAACAGTCTTACCCTGTGTACCACTAGGTCCCGGCTGGGAACTGTCCATCTGGGAGGCAGGTGACACGAAACCCGAGAATGAAGAGCCTGAAGAAGAATAGAGAAGGACCTGGGAAAGCTTCTCCAAGGTCTCTTCCATCCTGCACATCAGTTTGTCCAGCTGTTGAGAAGAGGAGGAAGACTTACGTTTACCTGTAGCAGACGACGCAGACGCCATTTTCCTCTCCATACGATCTTTTATACCCACCAACAGACGTTGAAACTGATCGTGGGGCAAATCCCTACAGCTGTCAGTCCTGTCACAACGGGAAGCAAGGCTACAAAACACCTCCCTACATGACAAACAAGATAAATGAGGATCAACATTGGATGAAGGTAGCGAGAACACTTGAAACACTTACGTGCCATAATACAACACCGTAAATAAAGTAAATAAAGACAAGGGAGAGAAAACATAACAAAACAAAACAATCCAACAAAGCCAAACAGCCGGCTGAAACCGGTGCAAACACGTAGCTGGAAACAGTGAGTAGTCATTGCGACAGCAAAAAGGCGAATGAGGGTTCCTTGTGTTGATAGGGGCTCCTGGGATAGAGAATGGGTCACGGGGTCATCAAAGAAAACGAGTAAGGGGGTAACTCAACTATTTCGTTCGTTTCCTTTTCACGAGCTGGTAGACATATGTGTAAGTTTGCTGTGTAGATAGGGCTTAAGCAATAATTAATAATTATGGGTTGTAGTATGTGTAATAACAAATAAACTATTTGAAACTGCCCAGTTGATTGAAAAGACATCAAAGTATTCAGCTTCAGGGTCTGGATTCCATGAGCAAAACCTTTTCACTTGTTTGTTTTAGCATTGATCCAAATAAGTCTATGCTTGGGGTCCCAAAAATTCTGCATATGTCCCAAAATGTGTATTCATTCAGTTTCATTTATGTTTATCATTAAACTTTCAGGATACAATGTCAGCAAAGTCATTTTCTTTATCTGGAATATGAGAGCATACGAGTCATGCATTATTGTTAACCCGCTTCCCATATCTCAATGCAGATATCATTACAAGTAAGAGATTTGGTGCCACCCATCTCATTCACATAGTTTACAGCTGTAGTATTGTCACAAAATACTTTAATGTTATTACCTTTAACCTGACTGCCCAATGATTTCAAAACAAAGAGAATAGCTTTTAATTCTTTTGCATTAATATGTAAACCTTTTTCCCCTTGGTAACCATCTACTATTCACTGTTAGACCATTTAGGCAGCCATCCCAACTTACATCTCAAGCATCAGTATAAATATCTATTTCTGAGCCTGTCTGAAATATTTTCCTGTCTTGACAGTCTACATGATTAATCAACTAGATTAAGTCTGATTCCATGTCTCTTGTGACTTCCATCCATTTGTCAAAATTGCCCTCTTCTTTTTTCAAAAGCCACTATTTTAGCTTTTTTCCAGCTTTCTGTAATGTAATTTACCCATTTCCATAACCAAAATTGCAGAAACCAGAAGAACAATTACTCTGGCCACTTCTCTGATTTTTCTTTGTGTTTAATTAGTAATTTCCTACAATTTGAAACTATCTTATCCTTTCTGCAATCTGGTAATGTAACAGTCATGTTCTCTAAGTCAATGATATTCTATTTTCTTTTTTGGGGGTTCCAACACTGATTTTCCCTCATTAATGTAAAAGCCCCTTTGTCTTAAAAATGTTGTGGTGCTTTAAATGCAGTCATAAAAACTTGACCATGAGGAAATACACATCAAGAAGTCATCAATAAAGCTGGTGATGATGTATCCCTGCTCTCTTAAAGTTGCAAAAACAGATTTCAATAGTTTAGTAAATACCCTTGGACCTTCTGATATTCCATTGGGAAGACATGAGAACTGATAACCAATTTTTCCCTGCCATCTGAAACAGATACTTTTTCTTCATTCATCTGCTGTTTTTACTGAATAGTATGCATGCTTTAGATTAACTGAGGCCATATAATCATCTTTATCAATAAGCCTAATTACTTGTTCACAGTTTTTAATTTTAAAATGTTTCTAAGCAATATGTTTGTTTAATTTTTCCAAATTAAGGACCATTCTGAATTCTTTTTTTTTTTCCTAAAAATATAGGGGAAATTATTTTTCCATCTTGTTTTGGGGTTTCCATGATCACTTTCACCTCTAACAAATTAGCAATTTCCTGGGAAATAACCTTGCACTCTGCCACATCAAAAACATGCACCACCCCTTCACCAAGTAAATGTTCATTACTGCCTACATCTATGTCAAGGTGGCAATGTGCAACAATGTCCATGATGAAGGAATCACTTAAATCTTTTGCCATTCGTGTAGAAACTTATAAAGTCTACCAGCTTTAAATCTTTGGCTTACCCGAGTTAGTGCAGGGGATTGGTGTGTCCCCAGCCTCGATATTTTTTTTGTTCAGTCTTGCTTAGAGGACTGATATTGGTCTGACTTGTAACTATACTTTCAGTAGCTGTAAGAATGGAATCTGGAGGTCCCTCTGTAAGGATTTTTTTTAAAGAAGCCTCTGGTTTTAAGTTCTCCAAATTTTCCTGAGGTAGATTTCCATGGTGTGAAAAGTTTTTAAACTATGAATTTATTCTTGAGTTTTTCAGAACCCTCAATTTGTTTTGCTGATTGGGAGACATCATCTCCAAACAAAAATCTTGTCACAGGAACCTTGTCTGAGCACAAGTGGTTGTACCTTGGGTTAATTTAACACTTGATGATGAATCTTCTTCCAAGGTTATTGCAGTAGTTGGCATTACCAAGCAAGGCCAAGACCCCATTAATCAAATCTACTTCATGAGCAACACCTTCATGTCTAATGTCCTATGCTATTTTTTTTAGAGCCATGAATGACTTAATGATGATAGTGGCAGCTTTAAGAATGTCCTTGCTGAAATTTTTCATAAATCAGTCTTCTTTGCCTCCACCTTGAGAGCTTCTAAGATCTGTGTATTGCATTCAATAGATGCTAATGCATGACAGTTAGTGGACCTCTTGGTAATTTCCTCCTCCATGATTCGTTTATAATCTTCTTCACGCATGCCATTGTCAAATTAATGATTCACCATGTCAGCCACAGATAGCTCAATACCCTCTCAGATGTCATCCACTGGCCTATATGCCTTTGAGTTATGTAAAAGGATGGTGCCTAGTGTGATTTCCTCATGAATGTCGCCATCTTTGCCACTGTCCTCATCCTCCGATTTAAAACTGGTAAAAATCCCCATTGAGTCAGTAAGTTTGTTCTCAAATATTCATGAGGGAAGAGGATGTCCTTCCACACCACTGTGTAAAGCCTAAGACATATGTCTATGAATGGCATCACCAACCACTGTCTTGTTTACACTTTTGCCACATGACCTTGAGGTGTCTGGCTATCTCATATGCAGTATTTGCCTTCTCTTTCTTCATGTTTTCCATATCTCCCCATAAATCAGCAATGGCTTTCATCACCATAGCCTAGGGAGGTGTGTTCACCTTGTCCCTCGAGAAATAGGGAGAAGGGTTGGTGGAAGCTGGCTGGCTCACTCGTTTCACCATCACAGATCGAGTGCTGCATGGACTTTTGTCATCACTCCTGACAGTTACTTCTGTATGTTGAGCTTTCCCAGTGGGAATAGGAGCTTCTTGATTTAGTTCTTCCATGAGAACTTGCATCTCCTCCTTGAGAGGATCTGTTTTTCATTCCCAAATGTTTTTTTAGGGTGAACTGTCACCATCTGACACCATCATGGCAGAGCAATGCAGCGGCACCTGTCTCACTGGCATTCCCAACAATTCTAGCAAAGTCGTTGCTCCTGACTGGCAAAATCCATTTTATGAGGCACACACCCACTCCTTGATTGGATAACATGTAAAATGACACTGTTAACCTGGTAAACAGGAAAAATATCTGTGAATCTTGAACCAGTCACAACAAAAATCTAGGCATGTGTCTGGTCAGCGTGAGATTACCAAAGCAACTGGAAGAATGGGATGACGTGGCATATCTCATGGGAAAGCATACTTCAGCAGAAAAGTGATTTGCTGGAGTAAAATTATGTGAAAAATCAACACAAATCATGAATTATAGTGATTCTTCAAGAATTTATTGAATAAGATTAATAATATTAATTTATAGAATAAGCCTTAGTTTCAATATGAAGAGGCATGGCTAAACAAGTACAGATATACCATTGGGCCTTGTTGTGAATATACATGATCAGTTATGCTATGACTAATCTCCTGTGGTGTAGTGAGGTTTTCCACGAGACTATGCCTTTTCACCTAGAGCCAACAAGGCTTTAGTGAATCCAGCCTTACTTGGTGCTTGAGGTGTTGGGTATACATGTCCTGCATTGCTGTTACATTCACAGCGAACATGTAATGACAATAATTACTCCAATAATTATAATTTGTTACATATGCTTGTATGTTTTTTTTTTTTTTTTATATAGCATCACTGCATATCTTTCAGTACACCTAGCAAGATATATAAAACATCCAATACTGCTGTCTCTGTGTTCCTAGTCAGGTCAGCCATGTCCAGTCAACATCTTGAGTAAAAGTTAATCTGGATTTATTATAAGTGTTCATGTGTGTTATGTTATGTGTGTTATATGTTATGTGTGTTATATGTTGCTTTCTCTGAGCCATCCTGTCTGAGATTGACATCCTGGTATATAGATAGATATATGGATTTGTTACTATCTAGTGGTAATGATGAGGAAATTAATGGTAATGGTGATAACTTTTTCTTATTTGTGAGATAGAAAAGATGAGTAAAGGGTAGAGACAAACAGCTGAGGCCAATAGGGGTGAGTGAAAGCAACACTTGTGTACCACACTTACTTTATCCAAACATCTTTCCAAATGAAGAACAAAGAGTAAAAGAAACATCTAATTATCTCACCTTCATTTAATTTCCTGGTATCTGGTAATCATGGCACATAGATGACATGGCAGTGAACTGGCTCAGGCAGATTATAATGTATAAGAAATTTTCTTGCAACAAAACACACAGAGAATAGGTATATGTTTCTGGAAGAAAATTTATTGCCAAATTAGAATTATAATAGAAACTAATTTGGGTACTAAATGCTTACTCCCTAAATCTCACCATGTCAAATTTAAAACTTCACTATTAAAGGATAACATAAATCCTCATTATTGTTTGAGGTCAAATATTTCAATTAGCAACGGCTCTACTTGTTTAGGGTTCACTTCCAGGAAGAGCCTAACGTGTTCTTCGCTCAGACGATGTAAGTGAGCCAGGCGGTGCAGTAGCTGGTGATACACAGCTCGGCCAGCACATGGGTTGTAGCGAGCAGCGAGGTACCGGCGCGTCAAGTACAAGTACGAGCACTGCAGGCATGGAGAGAGGAATGAGGGCATTGCTACAGTAGAATACTACTCAGGTAAAGAATTCCACTATAAAAAATACAAGGAGTCCTTATTTTTTATAGTCTTGACTTCTGCCATTTAGGGAATATGACATTGATAATGTTTTTACTTGCACATTTCCCTTTGCTATCTGTTTTTTATTAATCTAGTTTGTTACTTTATATTTACTGTTTGTCTATGATGTGTTTTCTAAAAATAGTATAGTGATGTTTTTATGTTATGGAGTATGAATTTACAGTAATATACCATTAGTATTGGTAGAGGGTATACTGCAGATGTTTACATAGACAGGTTCTGACATGCTGAAAACCAATTTACAACATGACAAAGATATGGAGTTCATTCATAACTCAAGAATCTCATGTACCATGAGGAGCACTGGAGACACAGATAAAGGAGCAAAGCTTAGGTGAAGGAAGGAATGCAATGAGGTTCTTACGTCATGTAGTATGAGAAACAATGTAGGTTACTCTTTATCAGTTACGAGAACATGACATTAGTAGAAGCAGCAGCGTGGCTAATGCTACATAATGTATAGGGAAGAGCATTATGTGTAACACTGAATGATAATAAAAGAAAACTTTTGTTAATAATAATATCTATGTCATGTGTCATTACCTGCAAAAGAAAAGAAATAAGAACTACCGTAAAACTATTTACAGATACCTCTTGATTTATGTGAGAGATGCGTTCTTGAAGAGGTTGCAGAAAACACAAGTTACGAAAATTAAAATACACACACACACAAAAACTTTGAAGGCTTAAGAGAATATTTTAGAAGGACAGACTGGAGAGAAATAAATTAATGGCAAAACAGCACAGGAGAAGTATGAAATATTCCTTAGGAAGTATCAAGAAAGTGTGGAAAGATATGTACCTAAATACAAAAGACGGGATAGCAAACACACATGGTATAATGCTAGATGTGCAACAGCAAACCAAGCAAAAGACAGAACTTGGAGGAAACTGAAGAATGAAATTAATAGAGAGAGATACAATGAAGCAAGGAATGAGTATGTCAGGATAAGAAGAGAGAAAGAAATAGCTTTTGAAAAGGATGTAGTAGAGAAATGTGGAGATGAACCCAAACTCTTCTATAAATATGTAAATGGAAAGATGGAAAGATGAAATGTAAAGAAACCATAGATAAGATAATAAAGGGAGGAAAAACATACAGAAGACCTCAGTGAAATTATGAATGAGAGCTTCAAGTCAGTATTCACAGTAGAGGGGGCATTTATGACAGACACAGGAGGGATTAAAGGAGGTTTTGGTACAAAAGCAGGATGTTGGCAGATTGTTGGGAAATCTGGATGTAAGAAAAGCAATGGGACCAGATGGAGTGTCAGGTTGGACACTAAAGCAATGTAAAGATCAATTAATACAGCCAATTTGGGAAGTGATCACCAGCTTAATAGAGGAGAGGAGGGTACCACAAGAGTGAAAGAGGGCCAACGTAGTGCCCATTTACAAAGGAGGAAAGAAGACTGACCTGCTAAATTATTTCTGTTTCACTAACAAGTGTTGTCAGCAAAATATGGAAGATATTAATTAAAAAGAACTGGATGAGATTTTTGGAAGACAATAAAGTTATATCAAACAGACAATTTGGATTCAGACAAGGAAAATCATGTGTCACGAACCTAATAAGTTTTTATACAACAGTAATTGAAGGAGTCAAAAACAGAAATGGGTGGGTGGATGCTGTCTACCTAGATATCAAAACAGCATTCAATACAGTTCCACACAAGAGACTATTATGGAAACTGAAACACATAGGTGGACTGCAAGGGAAACTATTAGAATGAGAGCAGGATTATCTGGAAGACAGAAAAATGAGAACTGTGATCAGGGAAGCAACTTCAAGTTGGAATAAAGTAACAAATGGAGTACCACAGGAGTCAGTCCTAGCACTCATAATATTCCAGGTATATGTAAATTATATGCAGTGTGGCGTGACCAGCTATATGAATCTGTTTGCGAATGACGCCAAATTAATGAGTCATTAAAAACAATGATGACTGTCGAGAGCTACAAGGTGACATGGATAGATTGATGAATGGAGTAAGAGGAGGAAACTGGATTTTAATGCTAGGAAACGTCATGTGATGGAGCTAGGCAACAGCAAAAGAAGGCCAAAATGGAGGAAATATCTAAGACAAAAGAAGAAAAGATCTAGGGTTGGTGATACACTAAGCCCAGAGCTGCACATAAATCAACTGTTTAGATCAACATATAGAATGTTAACCAACATTAGGGTGGCTTTCCACTACATGGATAAGGATATGATGAAAAAAATTCTAACCAGCATGATACATCCAAAGTTGGAATACGCAGCAGTGGTGTGGTCACCAAATGCGAAAAAGGATATAAAGAAATTAGAAAGGATCCAAAAAGTAGCCACAAAAATGGTACTAGAAATAAAAGAACTGACATATGAAGACAGATTAAAAGCAATGAAACTGCCAGCTCTACAGGATAGAGGAAAGTGAGATCTAACAACTCTATGTAAAATAGTAAATGATATTGAAAAGGTGGACAAGCAAAATCTGGTGATGATGGAAGAAAAAAATAGACAGATGAGAGGACACTCCAGGAAGATCAAAGAGTCGGTGTCTATAGGACACAAAAAAACAATTTTCCACATAGAATTGTATACATCTGGAATGGATTAAAAGAGAAGGTTGTTACAACAACCAATATACATGAATTCAAGGAAATGTTGGATATATGGAGATATGGAGACAGGACACTATGAGCCCTAACCTAACCTAACCTAACCTAATTATTTTTTTTAGCAATGAACATTAGAGAATACAAAGAGTCAAATTGATTACCACTACCTATGTAATAAGGAAAACAGTCCTCGTGACACTACAGAATGCCTTGACACTTTCTAACGTTTGAACCCTGTATAATACAAGTAGGTAAATAGACACAAACAAACAAACAAACAAAGCAAACAAGAACACACACACACACACAATGAAAGAGAAAGGAAGAAAATTATAGTAACATATGTGCCACCAAAAAACTAATACGTGAAAGTTAGAAGAACATCAATCAATGCAGAAGGAGGGGTTAGAATGCCTGGATGACGTAACAAGGAAGAAAAAGAAGGTACTATTAGTGGGAGACTAACTGCAAAGGTATGAACTGGCAAGAAATGGAATGGAGTGGAAATACAGGATCATGGAGTGAAGAGATGTTGCAGTTAGCCATGGAAAACACTATGGATCAATTGGTGGAAGAATTCACTAGGCTTACGTGAGGAGAAAAAATGTTATTGCTAGACCTGGTATTCACAGGAAAAAAAAAAAAAAAAAAAAAAAAAAAAAACAGAACTCCATCCCATCATTAAGTACCTAAGCCCAGTGGGGAAAAGTGATCATGTTTTGATCAAAATGGAACTACAGGAATGGGGTTGGATAAGAAAATAAGAGAACTATAAAAATGGAAGGTTAAATTATGTAATGGGTAACTTTGAAGGCTTAAGGAAATTTTTTGAAAGTATAGATTGGAGAGAGATCATGAGTGGTAAAACAGCACAGGAGAAATATGAAATATTCTTGAGGAAGCATAATGAAAGTGTAGAAAGATATGTACCTAAAGTCAGAGTAAGGAGTAGCAAACACCCATAATACAAAGCTAGATGTGCAGAAGCGAAGAGGACAAAGGAAAGAACTTGGAGGAAACTGAAGAAGCAGAGGAATGAAATTAATAGAGTGAAATACAAAGAAGAACGAAATGAGTATGTCACAATAAGAAGAGAGGAGGAAACAGCTTTTGAAAGGATGTGGTAGAGAAGTGTGAAAATGAACCCAAACTCTTCTATATGTATATAAATGGAAAGATGAAGAGTACAGAAACCATAAACAAGATAGTAAAGAGAGGAAAAACATACCAAACCGCAGAAGAGCTTAGTGAAATTATGAACCAGAGCTTCAAACAAATATTCACAGAAGAGGAGGCATTTGCAGAACCAAGTATGATAGAGGCACAGGAGGGATTAAGGAGGTTGTGGTACAGAAACAGGATGCTGGCAGACTGATGGGAAATCTGAATGCAAGAAAGCAATAGGACCGGATGAAGTGTCAGGCTGGACACTAAGGGAATATAAGGATCAACTACTACAGCCAATTTGGGAAGTGATCAACAGGTCAATAGAGGAGAGGAGGGTACCACAGGAGTGGAAGAGGGCCAACATAGTGCCCATTTACAAAGGAGGAGAGAAGACCAACCCATCAAATTATAGGCCTGTGTCACTAACAAGTGTGGTCAGCAAAATCTGTGAAATATTAATTAAAGAGAAATGGGTGAGATATTTGGAAGACAATAGAGTCATAACTAACAGGCAATTCAGATTCAGGCAAGGAAAATTATGTGCGACGAACCTACTAAATTTCTATACAAGAGTAATTGAAGGAATTGATAACAGAGAGGGCTGGGTGGATGCTGTCTACCTAGATATCAAAAAAGCATCTGATAGAGTTCCACACTAAAGACTCATGGAAACTGAAGCACATAGGTGGACTGAGAGGGAAAGTATTAGAATGGATGCAAGACTATTTGAAGGATAGAGAAATGAGAACTGTGATCAGGGAACCAACCTCAAGTTGGAGAAATGTAACAAGTGGAGTACCGCACCTGTCACAGAGTCCTGGCACCCATAATGTTTTAAATATATGTAAATGATATGCAGTGTGGCGTGACCAGCTATATGAATCTGTTTGCAGATGACGCCAAATTGATGAGAATTGTTAAGAACACTGATGACTGTCAAGAACTACAAGGGGATATAGACAAGATTGATGAATGGAATAAGAGGTGGAAACTGGACTTTAATGCAAAGGCATGTCATGTGATGGAACTAGGAAAAAGTAAAAGAAGGCCAAAATGGAACTACAAGCTGGGACAGGAAGAAATACTTACGACCAAGGAAGAAAAAGATCTAGGAGTGGTGATACAAGATACACTTTGCCCAGAATGGCATATAAATCAAATATTTGGATCCACATACAGAACAATAACCAACATCAGGGTGGCTTTCCACTACATGGATAAGGACATGATGAAAAAAATTCTAACCAGCATGATATGTCCAAGGTTGGAATATGCCACTGTGGTGTGGTCATGAGGACAGATTAAAGGAAATGGGACTGCCAACTCTGCAAGATAGAAGAGAGAGCAGTGATCTAATAACTCTGTATAAGATGGTAAATGGAATTGAAAAGCTGGACAACCAAAACCTGGTGATGATAGAAGAAACTAGACAGATGAGAGGACACTCAAGAAAGATAAAAAAGAGTTGGTGTCTAAAGGACACAAGAAAATACAGTTTTCCACATAGAATTGTGAACATCTGGAATGGATTAAAAGAGGTTGTTGTTGAAGCAACCAGTATACATAAATTCAAGGAAATGTTGGATATATGGAGATATGGAGACAGTACACTATGAGCCCCGCTCGAACCCTGTACAATACAACTAGGTAAATACACACACACACACTGAGCACAGAATGGCACATAAATCAACAATTTGGATCAACATAGAATTTTAACCAATATTAGGGTGGCTTTCCACTACATGCATAAGGATATGATGAAAAAATTCTAACCAGTATGATATGTCCAAGGTTGGAATATGCAGCAGTGGTGTGGTCATCTAATGTGAAAAAGGATATAAGGAAATTAGAAAGGATCCAAAGAATAGCCACAAATATGGTACCAGAATTAAGAGAACTAACATATGAAAACAGATTAAAAGAAATGGGACTGCCAAATCTGCAAGATGAAGAGATAGAGGAGATCTAATAACTCTGTAAGATAGTAAATGGCATTGAAAAGCTGTATAAGATAAACCTGGTGATGATGGAGGAAGAAACTAGACAGATGAAAGAAATCTCAAGGAAGATGAAAAAGAGTTGGTGTTTAAAGGACACAATAAAGTAGTTTTCCACATAGAATTGTGGACACTTGGAATGGTTTAAAAGAGGAGGTTGTTACAGCAACCTATATTCATAAATTCAAGGAAATGTTGGATATATGGAGATATGGAGACAGGACACTATGAGCCCTGCTCGAACCTTGTATAATACAACTAGCTAAATACAACTAAGTAAATACACACACACACACACACACACACATACACACACACATACACACAGAATAAGCAGACAAACTAAAGAAGAGAAAGGGAGTATGGAAAGTGGCATATACTAACATCAACAGCATCATCTCCAGCTTAAGGGATTTAAATGTTTAGAGAAGAAAGCACCCGATATAATGGGACTCACAGAGATAAAGCTGTATGAGGAACTTGAAGAAGTGAAGAAACTCGGAGAAAATATGTGCAATATATGGTAAAGAATTAGACCAAATAAGAAAAGTGGAGGAGCAATGTTTATGGTAAAGAAAAGCTTTAAAGTGGTGGAAATAGAATATGGTGATGGATCAGCAGAAGTTTTGAAAATCAGCGTAGAAAATAGACTGGGTAACAGGCGTCAATTTATAGTGACCTACGTACCACCTAAAACTAATGCCTGGTCTAGTGAAGAATATGAAGAAATGATAAAAAACACAAAGAATTGCCTAAAAAAATGCTAAAAGGAAATAAAGTGGTTATAATGGGAGACTAATTGTAAGGAGGAATCGTATAGCAATAAATCAGAATCTTCGTGGGGAAATAAATTATTAAAATTGGCAATGGACAACGCTGTAACACAGTGGAGAAGTATAGATACCAGATTCAGTAATGAAAGAGAAACATCAAGGCTTGATCTGGTGTTCAGTAAAGAACTGGAAGGAATTGAAGACGTTAACATAGTATGGCCAGTAGCCAAAAAGGATCATGCTACCTTGGAATTTAATATTGTTGCGGAAGTAGAAAATAAAAGAAAGGAAGAACACCGTGCAGAAAGATTAAACTACAGCAAGACAGATTTTGAAAATATGAGAAATTTTTTTCAAGAAGAGAGATGGAACAAATTCTATGAGGCCACAAGTGTACATGAAAAATGGAAGGAATTCCTTAAAATTTACAAAGAGGCAGAAGAGAAGATTGTGCCTAAAAGGAGAAAGAGGATAACAGGTGAAAAAAGAATGGTTCAACCTAAGGTGTGAGACGGCAAGAAGGAAAAAGGAAGATTCGTGGAACAAGTGGAGAAGTAGAACAAACTTTTGGAGTAATTACAAACAATCAAGAAATGATTATGTGATGGTCCTCAGAGAAGAACAAAGACAGTTTGAGAAAGACATAATTGACAGATGCAAGAATGAACCCAAACTTTTCTATAGATTTGTTAATAGAAAATTAAAAAGAAAAACCGGATTAGATAAATTAAGGGTGGATGGAGTAATTTATGAAGACCCAAAAGCGATGGCATATGTGATGAATAGGAGCTTCAATGAGGTTTTTACGATAGAAAAAGAATTTGTGAGACCACGGGATGTGCAAGATCAAGGGAGAATAGAAGACTTTCAAGTGACTATACAGGAAATAAATAATATACTCAAAAGTTTAGACGGGAGGAAAGCAGGGATGAACAGAAAGATAAATTACACAGTATAATATGTACTTCAATAAATCATGGAACAGTTCCACAGGACTGGAAAAGGGCAGACATTGTTCCCCTGTTCAAGGAAGGAAATGCTGAAAATCCATCAAATTACAGACAGGTGTCATTGACGAGCATGGTTGCTAAAATTTATGAAAAGATAGTAAAAGATAAATGGACCAAGTTACTGAAAGATAATAGAATCCTCACGAACTGTGATTTTGGGTTTAGAAAGGGCAGATCTTGTACAACTAATTTATTATGTTATTATTCAAGAGTGATTGATACAATACAGGAAAGGAATGGTTAGGTAGACGGCATTTATCTAGATCTAAAGAAAGCATTTGATAAGGTACCACACAATAGACTCCTGTGGAAAATGGAAAAAATTGGACTTATTAACGGGAAGTTGATGAAATGGATGAAGAATTTTTTGGAAACCCGAGAGATGCGAACTGTAATAAGGAACCAGCCATCAATGTGGAGTACAGTTTTAAGTGGGGTCCCACAAGGATCAGTGTTAGTACCAATTATGTTTGCAGTTTATATTAATGATATAGTAGAAAATGCAACCAGTTATGTGAGTCTTTTTGCTGACGATGTTAAATTTCTGAGAAAAGTGAAGGATATGGAGGACTGTGAAGAACTGCAGAGAGACCTAAATAAGGTATGTGAATGGAGTAACCAATGGCAAATGGAATTTAATTTTGGGAAGTGCAAAAAGATGGAGTTCGGAAAAAGCAACAGAAGGGTATATGAAATTATAAATAAGACCTCAGAAGAAAAAGATTTGGGAGTAATATTTACAGAGGATTTATCACCAGAACATCATATTAATAAGATTGTAAATGAAACGCTCAACCTACTAAGAAACATAAGAATATCGTTTCCATATTTAGGTAAAGAAATGATGAGCAAGATAATTACATCTATGATAAGACCAAGGCTGGAATATGCAGCAGTGATCTGGTCACCTCATCAGAAGAAACATATAAGGAAGCTGGAACGTGTGCAGAGAGCAGCAATGAAGATGACAGCAGAATTGCAAGATTTGCCTTATGAGGAAAGACTAACTAGGATGCAGCTCACAACATTGGAAAAGAAAAGAGAAAGAGGAGACATGATTAGACTCTTCAGATTTCAGAATGGAATGGAAAATATAGATAGAGGAGATTTATATGAACTGAATGTGAGAGAAACAAGAGGTCATGGAAGAAAATTAAAAGCAGCTACCTGTAGAAGAGACATCAAAAAGTAGAGTTTCCCACACAGAAGCATTAAGGCATGGAATGGTCTGGAAGAGGAGGTGGTGTGTGCCAGAAATATTCACATTTTTAAGGAAAAGTTGGATAAATATAGTTATGGAGACAGGACAGTATGAGCTTAGCTCCCCTCCAGTATGTCAATCAATCAATCATGGGGGGCATACGCCAGGGAGCGCATTGCCTCGCCTACCCTACGGCGCCACTCCTGGCGGTCACGCCTCGCGAGTCATCATGCAGGCTCCCTTCCTATACCGAGTAACTCCCAGCAGGAGGCATCGACTTGCCGCAGCCAAGAGTTCTGTGGGTGTCCCCTAGGCCTCCTCCAGGTTGGGTTGTCCCTTAGGGAAACAACCCGACAAGCAGGGTCGGCTTTTGGGTATCACGCCACATGCCCATATAGCCCCAGTTGGCGCTGACGGACTATGATAGTAATAGGCCTCGAATCGGTCTCGTGGAACAATCGCTGATTTGACACAAAGTCATACCAGCGGTATCCCATGATCCTGAGAAGGCATCTAGTACCAAAGACATCAATTCACCTCTTCAGGTCGGTGTTCAGGGTCCATGTCTCACAACCATAGAGTAAGACTTGAAGATCCGAATCTTTGTCTGTCTGCACAGGTATCGACAACGCCAAATACTCGTGTTGAGCGAATCCATAACGCCGTGGGCCAGGCCAATCCGCCGTGTGACTTCTTGGCTCGACCCACCATCGTTATGCACTACACTACCAAGGTATGTGAAACTTTTCAAGATCTCAATGTCCTCGCCACACGCATGGACAGACTGTACTGTTTCATCCAGCACGCCTCCAAAACACCTGGACCTTGGTCTTGGCCCAGGAAACCTTAAGTCCCAAGGGCTTCACCTCCTTGTGTAGTGCCTCTAGAGCCCTTACCAGAACCTCCAGTGACTCAGTGAAGATTGCTGCATCATCAGCAAAAACAAGATCTGTAATCTTGGTGTTGCCGACAGATGCTCCACAATGACTGTTCCACAACTCTGCCTAGTACCCAATCCATGCATGTGTTGAAAAGTGATGGAGCAAGCACACAGCCCTGCCTCACACCTGTATTCACAGGGAAGAAGCTGGACACGCCTCCTCCACACTTCACAGCACTTACAGTCCCGGAGTACAGGCCAGTTAAAAGACCAATAATCCTTGCAGGAATCCCACGGAGAGGCAGAAGATCCCAGAGTGTCTCTCGCTAGGATATGGTCAGTTGTAGACTTACTGGGCGTGAACCCTGACTGTTCAGGTCTCTGATGCTTCAGCAGGTGAGTGCGGATCCGTGTCAGCAGCAAATGGGCAAGCACCTTGCCTGGTACGCTGAGCAGCGTTTTCCACGGTAGTTGCTGCAGTCTTGACGGTCCCCTTTCCCCTTCCAGATAGGGACGACCAACCCCTTCTTCCAGTCAGGGGGAATGGTACCTGAATGCCATACAGCAGTCAAGACAGCATGCAACCCACGGATCATGGCTTCACCCCCAGCTTTGAGCAGCTCCGCACTGATGTTGCAGATGCCAGCTGCCTTTCCACCCCTCAACTTTGCCACAGCCTCGTTGACATCGCCAATGGAGGGTGCAGTTTCGTCAATGGGTGGATCAGCATCCAGCGTCTGCAACCCTGCAGTCAGGAGCTGTCCGCTTGGAGGATCCACCGTGAACAGCTGCTCAAAGTACTCAGCCCAACGAGCCATCTGTCCATCTGCGTCCGATACGAGGCAACCATCTGCTGTTCGGATAGCAATCACCTGAGAAGTAGACTTGGAGCGGAGTTTCTTCAGAGCTCAATAGGCAGGTCTGAGGTCATTAGCATTTAAATGACACTCGACATCCTCAGCGAGACCCCTGACGTACCTCTCCTTGTCTCTTCTCAGAAGAGTTCTAGTTCTACGTGACAGAGCCCTGAACTGGTCATGGTCCCCAGCAAGTCTGGCAGCGCGGCTCTCCTCAATACTTTCCAGCGTCTCTACCGAGGTGAAGCCACTCCGTGACCTCGGGCGCTCCCCAATGCATTCCTTGGCAGCTTCAAGAGTCTCACGTTTGAAGGTATCCCATAGCTCCTCAGGGTCCTCAAGGGTGTCGAGCACTCCAAACCGATTGGAGACTGTCACTGCATACTCTTGTGCACATTTCACTAATTCATCGTCATACATAATAAACTAGAGACACGACGTTGATAAAATTTACCTGACTACAACAATTGATGTAATTATTGCACAGCCATACACACTCTCTGTTAAATTATACATAACTATTAACGCTGCCAGCGTTACCATACCACACTCGAAACGTTTCAAAGTAATGAACATTTTATGCCGAGGCATCATATCACAAGCCTTTGAAAAATCAATAAATGTCACAAATAATTTCTTATTCTTTCTTCTCGCTGAATCAGTAAGTAGCCGTAAGGTAACATTATGTTCCAAAAACCCTCATGTTTTTTGTGCTCCAGCCTGCTCACGACTCAGCTGAAACCAAAGACTTTACCTGTTACACAAAACCATGTCGTACAGTTTTACTATGGAGTTTGCTACACTAATACCTCTATAATTGTCCGGATCCTTTCTATCCCCTTTTTTAAAAACAGTAAATATTTTTGCTCCTGACAACAGCATGGGGTACTGACCACTCATAAAAACCGAATTAAAAAGGTTAACTGTCACTAAAGAGATGTGCACTGGTAAGAGCGAAAATATGCCGGCTGAAATGCCGTTTGGTCCGCAGGCTTTATCCGGCTTAAATTCTTGACTTGGTCAGACACCTCCGCGGGTGAGATATGGCAATCCAGGACCGGTATGGTGACATCCGTACTGACGTCACAGTCAGGGGGAACAGAACGGGGATTAAGTACGCTTTCAAAATGTGCCTTGAATTCTTCATCGTTGGGCGATACCTCTTCTCCATGTATGGACACATCAAAATTACCTTGCCAGTCGATGACTCGCCACACCCGAGCATCATCCTTGTCATGAAACAGTCTCTCCCATTATCTAAATAGTTATTACTAATTTTATCGTTCTCATCACACCCACTCAATACAGCACAACAATGCAACTCATTAGATACTATAGTCGCCAATCCACGTACATCATCGTCTTCTCCAACATCTATGCTTTAATCAGCAAAAAACAGTCTCGTAAAGCTGTCTATTCATATTTTGAAAGCGTACAGGTCTCCTCGACTGCTTACAGTGCGTATCGAACACAAAGCAGTTTAACAAATCTTCTGCCCTCCTAAGCACATGATTGAGGTTTACACCAGTACAACATATAGTGAGGGAAATTGGGGGATGGTCCGGTGGAAGACCACTCTCTTGTAACACTTAGAGGTCAGTAATAGATCTTGACATATTCGATGATGCCACACACGTATCTATTTCTGATATCAACGTACCCTTCTTCCTGTACGTCTTGTTGCCAATATAGTGCCTGCATGATGTTTTCAGGTTATTTATCACCAATACATTATTCTCACAACACAAGGACGCTAAAAGGTCTGCATTGCTATTTGCTACATTAACAGCATCTGCTATTGAAGGGTAAGATAGAGATTCACAGCAACGTGTAGACATATGGGTGAGTAAGTCTCTTACTAACTCACCGAACCGGGCATTCATGTCTTCCATCAAAATGCAACCATATTTACCCTGGCCCGCACACTGTGTTAATTGTCTCGTAAGATACACACATATTACCATGAAAAAAAAAAAAAAAAAAAAAAAAAAAAAAAAAAAAATTTACCTTACGGCTACTTACTGATTCAGCGAGAAGAAAGAATAAGAAATTATTTGTGACATTTATTGATTTTTCAAAGGCTTGTGATGTGATGCCTCGGCATAAAATGTTCATTACTTTGAAACGTTTGGGGTGTGGTATGGTGACGCTGGCAGCGTTAATAGTTATGTATAATTTAACAGAGAGTGTGTATGGCTGTGCAATAATTACATCAATTGTTGTAGTCAGGTAAATTTTATCAACGTCGTGTCTCTTGTTTATTATGTATGTCGATGAATTAGTGAAATTGATTAAGAGGAAATGTAACGCAGAACCTTTCATAGACTGGTTATAAGTTCTGATGTATATGGATGACACCGTGTTATTAGCCACGACCCGAGCAGCCATGTTATCGCAAATCACTATCTTATATGAATTTGGAAACGAGTATGGCATGAATGTTAATTTAGCCAAAACAAAGTTCTTTGTGATAAACGGTGGTGCAGGAGATGCCGACCCATTACGCGTGAATGATTTGATAGTTGAACATTGCAGTAGTTATGTGTACGTTGGGTGTCATTTCACGTGTGATGGCTCGGTGTCGGCTGCTGTGAAGCTACACGGACAGAATAAATTTTGTCAAGTATCAAGAAGGGGGATAGATCAAGTGCCTGAAATTCTCGAGGAATTAATATAAACTCCCTGGCTAAACTGTATGGTATGGCACTGTGCTCAAGATTAATGCTGTGGTTTATGCCGTACCGTGAGGAGGCAGGTGCGCAGGAGAAGAGGGGTTGTCTTGAACA
>CM035223.1:4561473-4572504 GCA_020233015.1 Callinectes sapidus
ATGAATGGAGTAAGATGTGGAAACTGGCTTTCAATGTAAAGAAGTGTCATGTGATGGAGATAGGCAAGAGCAAGAGAAGGCCAAAATGGAACTACAAGATAGGACAAGAGGAGATACCTAAGACAAAAGAAGAAAAAGACCTAGGGGTGGTGATACAAGATACACTGAATCCAGAGCAGCACATAAATAAACTATTTGGATCAACATATAAAATGTTAGCCAATATTAGGGTAGCTTTCCATTACATGGACAAGGACATGATGAAAAGAATACTAACCATCATGATACGTCCAAGATTAGAATATGCAGCAGTAGTGTGGTCACCACATGCAAAAAAGGATATAAGGAAACTAGAAAGGATCCAAAGAGTAGCCACAAAAATGGTACCAGAACTAAGCGAGCTGACATATGAGGAGAGATTAAGAGAAATGGGACTGCCAACTCTACAGGACAGAAGAGAGAGAGGTGATCTAATAACTCTGTATAAGATAGTAAATGGTATTGAAAAACTAGACGAGCAAAACCTGGAGATGGAAGAAGAAACTAGACAAATGAGAGGACACTCAAGGAAAATCAGAAAAAGTCGGTGTCTAAAGGACACAAAAAAGTACAGTTTTCCACATAGAATTGTGGACACCTGGAATGGATTGAAAGAAGAGGTTATTACAGCAACCAATATCCATAAGTTCAAGGAAATGTTGGATATATGGAGACAGGACACTATGAGCCCCGCTTGAACTCTGTATAATACAACTAGGTAAATACACACACACACACATATACACACACACACACACAAACCTGCTCATGAAGTATAGCATCAGCATGAATAATGTGAGGTCTTCTGGGGCTGAAAAGTGTAATTGCACACAGAAGGAAGATAATGTGGGGATCTTTCCTCCATTCTGGTTCAAATGCAAGAATAAATCGCTTATGTTCCTCATACACATTTCCTGGTGCTGCTTTAAGAACCTTTAGCTTAATATCTTGTGTCTTGGAATGATCTTGCTGGATCTGATGGGAGAAAAAGCAGTTTTTAAATATGTAGCTCAAGTATGTGGCTAGCTGTGTTATGCCCAAACTCATGGAGTATAGTAGGGATATTCATTAGATGTCTTTTTCCACTATAGCTAAGAGTGCGAAGAATGTATGGTGCTCTTCTACATCACCCAGAGTTCCTAATACTGTACATAATGCATAGATAGAGAGAACTCAAGGCAGTTAACTATCTGTGTATGTGAGAGTGACTTGTGATAATAGTATTCTGTGAAATGTGTACTGCCTTATATCTCATTCTGAGAGCTAATGTTTAGAGAATAGAAAAAAATATATGACTAACAATACAAAAAGTAGAAGTAGTAAAGAACAGTAAAAGTACGCAAAAATAAGCATGTTGTGTAGCCAAACACATTTATTGGTAGTCAAGATATTCAATTAGTTTATTTCCTGTAGGATACTTGAACAGAATTCTTCTTTTTCCTTTTTTTGGAGTAGCAATGACAAAAGAAGAGATTGGCAGGCAGAGGTGGTGTAATGATGAGTACACAGGCCAGACTGCCACCCTCCACACCTTCTCCCTCCCTCAACACCTAACCCCCCCCTCCTCCCTGTAACTAACACTACTATACCATTAATAATAATTAACACAAACAATTGTCAAATCATAAAATCCTCTACTACACCTCCACCCAGATACTATACATATCTCTTTCACTTTAATATAAACAAAAAGTATTTTCATTTACATTACTAATATACCATCTCATTCACAGCAAAATCATACAACAGGCCTTCTTTCCCATCCTGATCTTCTTGACAGTACTTTCTAGGTGACTTCCTCCTCACCTTTGTTGGTCTTACTCTCTGTGGTATCATCCCCACTGTGGGTTGTTTGATGTCCAATGAACCATGGGCACTCCTCTAATTGTCCTTTCTCTTCCCAGGCTTGTTTGGTCAGGCAATACTGTTGCCCCCTGAAGAGAATAGTCTGGTAGGGCCACAGCAAGCAGTGCACTCGTACTTGCAGGTATGCCTACCTCAGATCAAGTAAAGTGATGTTACAGCCCACCTGGCACCATTCTCATAACTTATTAGCATACATGTTCACATCTGCTTTGTGTATTTCCATATAAGTGTTCAGTTCCTGGTAGTCTAACACGGGCCGAACCTTGTCCTTGTTCTTCTGGATAAAGGAATAAGTTCTTTCAGCTTCCTGAACTCCTTTTCATCATAAAAGAGCAGCCATCCCTCCTTGATCCATTTTTCTAATTCAGCCTCGTATTCCCTCCTCGCTGCCACAGGAACATGACACTCAGTGATTCTGCTAAGGAGGTGGCCTGGCTCCTCATCTCCAGCCCACCTCCACTGCACAGTCCATGCTTTAGCATTGTCCTCATAACTTGCAATGAAGTCCTTTTCCACTACTTTGATTTTCAATGGTAATGCCGACTCACCACCAAGAGCTGCTCCACATTCACTCCTCGGGCCTAATTGCACATCAGAAAAAGACTTGACCAGTATGCCACCCACAGCTGTAATTCAGTTCATGCCCAAAATGACATCAAAGTTTAAAGGTCTGAACTTCACTACCAAGACATTAATGCTCACCGAGATTCTATCTTCTATAGATACATTCACTTGTCCCACATCTACACACTGTTGGCACTCACCATTGATAGTCATCAAGCCCACTTTTCCCTCATTCCAGCTGGAACAGCATGACACATGAACGATGTTCATCAAACACCCAGTATCGACGAGCACTTTCCTCTTGACGCTATCAATGGTTAAATGTGTCACAGGCAGCACCACATTCATATTTAAGAGAGAGCCGGTGCTGATGCTCCCTCTCACGAAGTTTTCTGGGCAGGAAGCAGTGATGTGTCCCACCTCTTTGCAATGATAGCACATGACTCTGCGATTGCCTCTTCATCGTGGTCTCTGCATTAAACAGTCTCAAGCCAAGTGGTTCAGCAGTCCACAGCTATAACATGTGAAACCTTGCCTCCCCACTGGTGAACTGTCGCTGCTGCAAATCACATCCGACCTCAGTTGTGCTGCCATTGCAGCACTGCTTTCTTCCCTCAGCAGTACTCTTCCATGGCCAAGGAATTGATCAAGAATCATTGTTTTGAGACATGCTCTAGCTTGAAGCAGCTGGCGTATAGTATCCAGCAGACCAGCCACGAAGGCACACAAGAGAGTAGTGTCGCTCACACCCCAAAATAGGGATGAAAGATGGCATAGATCTGCGAGGTAGACATCAACTACTTCGTCGTTCTTCAATCGTCAAGCCACGAACAACTTGTATGCAGTAAACTGATCGGCAGCAAAAGCAGAATACAAGCCGCCTTTCACCTTCTTGAAGTCTTTCTTCTCACTGTCACTCAACTGCTGGTATACTGCAAACACATCACTGCTGAGATGGAGAGGCACAGTGGTGGTTAAGTTTTTGAAGTTCTTCAGACGACATACTAGTTCAACCTTCTCGAGCCACTGAACAGAGGGATGGGTGTCTCCACTGAATTCCAAGATAATCCTCACGTCAAAAGCGTCCTCCATCGCGAATGCCTAAATAGCTTGTAGGATACTTAAACAGAATTATTCTTTTCCCTTTTCTTAGAGCAGCAATAACAAAAGAAGTGATCGGCAGGCAGAGGTGGTGAGGTGGTGGTGAAAAGGAGAGGTTGTGTGATGACAAGTGCGCAGGCCAGACTACTGCCCTCCACACCTGCTCTCTCCCTCCTCACCTCACCTCCCACCCCCTCCTGTAATAAACACTACTACATCACTAATAACAATTAACACAACCATATATCAAATCATCAAATCCTCAACTATACTTCTGGGCGCACTTAAAGCATAAATTGCACATATAAAATAATGTAAAATAATGTGGCATGAAAAAAATTGAAAATATACAATAATTTAAATATCATAGTTTGATCATGTGAAAACCAAAAACAGACTAGTTCAGATGAGAAAAAAATCATGTATGTGATCTCTTACACTAAACAGATGGATGAAAATTATAAATAAAGATGAATTATCACAGCAATCATGCATGCAGGTAAAAACTGTACATGGAAAGAAAGACGAAGATTATGGGTCCAATTTAACATAGTGGTAAACTGCTGTACGCCTTCTGGAAGCGCACTTTTTAAATAGGCACCATAAAGTTTCTATGATTCGTATTTCTTTGATTTTTTTTTTCTTTTTTTGTATTTTAACAACCTTCCTTTTAGTAATTTTCATCCTCCTAATATGAATTTGGTTATTCATATCATACTTATAACGGGAAACAATGGAACTACTATATTTTTATTTTATATAGTCAACATTGCACTCCTCTCATAGATATTAGAGTTTGAATCTCATGTATGGTAAGAGGAAGGTACAATTTAGTAGTTTAGAAGTTGTTTTTGTATAAAAAAGAATGAAGAGAACAAGATTATGGGAACAAGTGCTCCTTCACTAGACGCTGTCAAATGTGAAGAGCCAATGGTAACTGGCCCACACTGCGCATCACACACACACACACACACACACACACATAGCTGTATAGTATGTATACGTATTGTGGGTTACACGGAACTAATATTTCAGTACTTTATTTATTGTGAACCAAATAGAAGAGAGTATTTTTGTTTCACTTATTTATTTAGAACAGAGAGAGAGAGAGAGAGAGAGAGAGAGAGAGAGAGAGAGAGAGAGAGAGAGAGATTCACACACACACACAGAAACATGCACAGACTAAACATGGTTGTGTGTATTCACGTGACATTGACATTGACAAAACTGCCATATGGTCATCGTCATGGCAACAAGCCATCTGTGTGTATTCCCACTGCCACCTCCCTCCCCACACCCAGCTCTCCACAATGGCCCCAGATACTGCCAGAAATCCATTTTTGTGGTGAAAAATGCTTAGAAATATGGTAGCTACAGTACATTTTAAGTTGGAGAATTGTGAATTGAAATATTTGTGACAGATCTCTATAGCGTATATATCATTTAAGGAAAGTCAATTTTTTCCGGATATTGCTGCACCACGGGAGCCCCTCTTAATCCCATAGCTGCAGTTTATGGGTTAATAGAGTCGCCTGCATTGTCTGGCACGAGAGCTACCTACCGGTCAAAGTTGTCACACTCTAGACAAACACAGCCTGCATCGGACAATCCTCTGAACCACGGACATTGACCAAAAAATTGAAAGTCCAATTAATTGCGGTCTGTAAAAAAGAGGGCTGACTGTATATATATATATATATATATATATATATATATATATATATATATATATATATATATATATATATATATGTTACAGTCAATATCTAAATCCAGACAATTTGTAAAGTGACTTATTTTTTCAGGAAATTTGTGAATTGCCTGATTCACTCAGTCAATTTAGAAATCAGCTAAAAATTGCAGGCAATTTATAAAGTGACTGAAATTTTCATATATTTTCCACCTGAGTTGTTGATGTGATAAGGATACAAGTGATAATGATACAAGTGACTGGCCCATGGGACTCAAGTTTGTGCAGTTCCAAAAGAACACCAGTTACCATTCAGGAATCAACCAATCCCCATACAAAGCACTCTTTGGTGTTGAGGCCAGAGTAGGTCTACGCTCAACTGCACTTCCAGAAGAAGTTTTGAAGACATTGATCACTGAAGAGGATTTACTTGGAGCATACAGTCAAGATGACCCAAGTGAGTGCACAAGCCCTCCAGACGATTCACCTGAGTTGTTGAACCGTCCAAACGATCCACCTGAATTGTTCAACCGTCCAGACGATCCACCTGAGTTGTTGAACCGTCCAGACGATCCACCTGAGTGCATGAACCCACCAGACGATCCACCAGAGTATATTAGTCATCCAGACGATTCAACTGAGTCCTCTACTCCTCCAAATGACTTGCCTGAGGACTTCGCTCAGCCAGGTAATGATACATACACATAAACACACACAAAAAAAGTTATAAAAGGCAACTAATAACTAATATAATTAAACTCATAACCACATGGCAAGTCTATCACCATTAATTAATGCTTTCTTCTGATATTAAACTAACAAGAATAATTATTTATTTTTTGTTTTTGTTCATTCAGATGGTTCATTGGAGGGCTCTGCCTATCGAGACAGTCCACCCTGTGACCAAAATCCTCAAGGAAGACTTCATGAGCTACAAGACAACATAGCACTTCAACGGTCCAGAGCAGCAGCTGGTCAGTTAGCTCAAGCTGAGCACATGGTCAAACGCAGTCATTTAGAACATGTCCCAGGTAATCCAGGAGATAACGTGACAATTCCCATTCCGTTAGTTGATCGAGGGAAAGGTGATCCACGAAATGCTATTGGTGTGATCTTAGATTGTAACGAAAATGATATGTATCGAATAGCCATGAAAGAGGGAATACTCAAGGGACGCTACAGTAGAAGCCAATTTGATATTTGTACCCAGCAACTGTACAGTATTAGTGACGTGAGTGCAGATAATGAAATAGGACTTCGTCAGGCAGTACAGCAGTCATCTAGGTTTGGTGGCCAAGGTTATGCTAAGTGCAACTGTACTGTAAGCAAGAAACAGTGTCAAACAAATCGCTGCAAATGTTATAAAGAAGGTTACAAGTGCAATAGTCGGTGCCACTCTAGTTTGAATTGTAAGAACAAAAACTGATAGTGTTTAAAATGTCACCTTTTATTCTTCATTTTTTTTCTTATTTTGACTTACTATCGTTACATAGGTCTTAAAAAATAAAATTTTACTCAAGAATACTGTTTGTTTTTTCTGTCAGTTCATTACTCCATATTAGTCAGTATGCCAATAAAATATATGAAAATTTTAGTCACTTTATAAATTGCCTGCAATTTTTAACTGATTTCTAAATTGACTGAGTGAATCAGGCAATTCACAAATTGCCTGAAAAAATAAGTCACTTTACAAATTATCTGGATTTAGATATTGACTGTAATATATATATATATATATATATATATATATATATATATATATATATATACAGTGGGGTCTTCGAGTAACGCGGTATCGAGTACTGCGAAGACGAGTAACGCGGTGTAAAAAAAAAAAAAAGTCAACGAATAACGCTGGGTGGCCAGCAGCACTGCTGCCTCCAGCTGCCGCCGTCGCCGGCCACCCAGTTGGGCTGTCCCTCTGACTCGCCCCACACCCCGCACCGCTCGCATGGGTGCCGCAGTGTAGCTAATTATAGAAACAGATGGCCAGCCATTTACTTTGTTGTTGTCTCATTCAACATCCTCCTCTGGCTGAATCTCCCCCCTCACCCCTGTAAGGTGGTGGGGAATGGGGGTGGGGGGGACATCCAGTGCACAGAACTTCAGCACCAGTATGGAGTGTTACCTTTAACATTTTGTTTACTAATCCTCCTCATGTCCTTCCTCCTCCTCCTCCTCCTCCTCACAAGCACACACACACATATGTAGAAACACGAATGTGGTGAAAAAAGTGAAATTTGTTTTCTGGGTGAATTAGGCAAAGTTAGGGGAAAAAATTGAGACAAAGCAGAGTTTTCGATTTTAGCTAGAACCAAAATGTTATTTTGTATTGATTTCTTCAGAACGAGTAACGAGGTGTCGAGGAACGCGGTGTGTTACTAGTACCATTTTGCGCATTACTCGAATAATCACTGTATATATATATATATATATATATATATATATATATATATATATTGTTACGAACCCATGTATTGGCAGGGGGGGCCGTGGCCGTGGGTATGTGTGTATGTATGTGCGTGGTGGGCGTGAGAGTAGAAAAAGAAGCAACGGGTCCGGGACGCGAAGGAGAGAGAGAGGCGCATTGGAGCGAGGCAGATTGGAATGTTGACGATTCAGCAAATAGTTTCTGCCGCCGGCCGGCGACAGGCAGTGAGGGGAGAGAAAAGAGAGGAAGAAGTTGCTGCCGAGTGGGGAGTGTGAGAGGACGCCAGCCTGCCCGGCTCTCCCTGAGGATGAGAGCGCCTGCCCCTCTCTCCCTTGAGGACGCGAGCCTGCCCCACTCTCCCTGAGGATGAGAGTACCTGCCTGTCTCCCTAAGGACGCGATCCTGCCCTGTTTGTGTTGTGGTATAAGTACTGTGTGCCATCCTGTATTAACACTTGTGTGCCAGTAAAGTAAGGAAGTTGTGCCTTGCCTTTAACTGTATTCCTGCCTCTCTGAGTAAGTCTGGGGTCTGTGGGTCTGTACCTCGCTCCCCTTGCTAGCCACGAATCTTCGCCGAGAAGTGTCCCTGTGTCTGTGTGCTGCTGCCGACCCCGTCCTGTATGCTGTCCTGAGGGTGACGCTGTTGGTACTTGGTAAGAGTGTACCTGTCATCGCCTTGGAAGCTGTGTGTTGGTGTGTGTGGACAGGGGGGGGGCAGCATAACAAGTGGTGTCAGGAGTTTTGGGGATAGTTTTGGCTAGCGAGATTGCCGGGTACAAGGCACCATGGCGGACTCAGACTCGAGAGGCAGTGAGAGGCCGGAAGGCAGCGAGTCAGGCTTGAAAAGGCTGGAAGCCTTGTTGGACAAAATGACACAGAAAATGATACAGAAAATGAAACAGGATTTCAGTGAAATTAAACAGTGGTGTCAGGAGTGGGATAGTTGATGGTGCAAAGTGAATGGCCGAGTGTTGTAGTAGCAAAATGGAGGATGAACGCAGACAACAAGATGGCAGGGATGGTGCCTCTGTGTCTGTGGGCGAGGCTAGTGACGTCACATTGGCCAGAAAGGAAAGTTCCGCCATGATGGCGATGCTTCAAGCCCTGATGACAGAAATAATAGTGAAAATAGACCAGCAGACGGAGAAAATAGACCAGCAGACGACGATAATTTGCCAGAATTTGAGGAAAATCGGACTGCAGGAGGTGAAAATGGACGACCAGGCAGCACAAATGAACCTGGCGGCAGGGAACGCACAAAAGAGAGAAGAGAGTTGGGGCCCAGTGAGGAGGACAGAGGGAAGAGCTGCCTAGTTTCCCCTCGTTCCTGGACAGATATATTCTGACTGCCATGTAATAGTGCCTGTGTGTTGGCAGTGTGTGTGCCAGGACTGTGTGTGCCTAGTTGACATCGTGGAAGCCTGCTGGGAGGCCGTGAATGAGGTGTGAGGAGGCCCAAGCTGCCGCCTTGCTGTGTCGTCTTGCTGAGCGTGCCTTTGTCATTGTGCGAGGCGTGTCACGGTCCCCCCGTGTTACCTGTAGTACTTGCTGAGTAAACTAGCCAAAGTGAACTCTGTGTGTTTGCTTTGTCCCCCATTTTGAGCTGCTATAGGTACACTTCGCAATACACTTGCCCATCCGAACCGTGTGGAAGTTACGCAATCCCCCTATGCCCTGTTGCCCTGCTTGTGCACCTGGGAGGCCTGTGTGAACCCTGTGGCCTGAGACGTGCTGCTGAGGGCAGAGAGAGGGTGTGAAGAAGAAGAAAAGGGGGGAAAACGTAACAGTGGTGTCAGGAGTTGCGGACGGCCGGGTCACCCGGCCTTTTTGCAAGAGGGGAGGTAGTGTTACGAACCCATGTATGGGGGGGGAGGGGGGGGTTGGCGTGGCCGTGGGTATGTGTGTATGTATGTGCATGGTGGGCGTGAGAGTAGAAAAAGAAGCAACAGGTCTGGGACGCGAAGGAGAGAGAGAGGCGCATCGGAGCGAGGCAGATTGGAATGTTGATGATTCAGCAAATAGTTTCTGCCGCCGGCCCGCTGGTCCGCGGGGCCTACCGACAGGGAGTGCCAGTTAGAGGAGGACAGAGGGAAGAGCTGCCTCGCTTCCCCTTGTTCCTGGACAGATATATTCTGACTGCCATGTAATAGAGCCTATTGTGTTCAAATAGGTGAGGAGTTTTCTGATTCAAGACCATTAACGAGTGGTGTTCCTCAAGGTAGTGTGCTGGGTCCAGTTTTGTTTAGTGTCTACACGGCCGATTTATCTACGGTGTTGGAAAGACATGGGGTTAAATTTAAGCTATTCGCTGACGACACTCAGTTTTGTCTGTCGTTAGCTAATGTACAAGAGGTGGAGGATCGATTGAGTGCAGTGATGTTGGACATTAGACAGTGGATGAACTCGAGACAATTAAAACTAAATGAAGATAAAACAGAGTGCTTATTTGTTGGCTGTGAGCTGGACCGTGATAGAATGAACGTTCAGTCCTTGAGTGTGAACAACACGGACATTACAGTGGGTGATCAGGTGAAGAATCTTGGGGTATTATTGGATACTGAATTGCTAATGAAAGATCAGATAAGTCATGT
Organism: Callinectes sapidus; assembly: GCA_020233015.1. NCBI lineage: Eukaryota > Metazoa > Arthropoda > Malacostraca > Decapoda > Portunidae > Callinectes > Callinectes sapidus. The sequence goes on from CM035223.1 coordinate 4,571,755, forward strand.
TGTGAAAGTGGCTGGTTATCATCTAAGAAACATATCTTTTATAAAGAAATACCTGGACAAAAACTCCATAAAGAAATTGATTAGCAATCACATAATTAGTAAACTGGACTACACCAATTCTGTATATTATGGCCTACCAAACTACTTATTAAAGAAACTACAGTTGATTATGAACAGAGCTGCGAGACTCATAAAAGGCCGATCATTAAGAGATAGGGTCACCCATATACTGATTGAACTACATTGGCTACCGGTGAAAGCTAGAATAGTGTACAAGCAGTGTGTTATGGTGCGTCAAGCAATTAGGCATGGTAAGCCAAAGTACGTGAGAGATATGCTTACGGATTTCCGTACAGACTCAGATATTATCTTATGACATGACGATGATGGGTATAGACTAATGGAGCCCAGGTTCTATAAAGAAGCTGGACGCCGAGCATTTGTAAATTGTGCCCCTCGTTTGTACAATGCTATACCTGCAAATATCAAAATGGCGGAAACAGTGGATGTCTTTAAGAAGAGACTGAAGACATACCTCTTCACTGAGGCTTATGATTTGGAAAGTGAGGTGATTAGAGAAGAGTACAGATGCTGATTCGACACGGGCGGCTTCGAGAGCCCCTTGGATGCGGCTGTAAGCTGCCGGGAATCTGCACATAAGTAACATAAGTAAGTAAGTGTGCGCGCCTGGACTGTGTGTGCCTAGTTGACATCGTGGAAGCCTGCTGGGAGGCCGTGAATGAGGTGTGA
>CM035223.1:4573099-4610545 GCA_020233015.1 Callinectes sapidus
ATATATATATATATATATATATATATATTACCATGTACCAAATGATCAAACAATTTATAAATGGGCAAAATAACAATAGATATACGCTGGTAATAGTAATGCGAAATTTTGCTCTAGATAAGACATAGTAAACATAGCCTCCTATTATTTTACAAGTCCGTCTCTCTTATTTTACAATTCTCTCTCTCTCTGTTCCAAATAAATAAGTGAAACGAAAATACTCTTCTGCTTGGTTTACAATAGATAAAGTACCAAAATATTAGTTCTGTGTAAGCAACAATAATATACACACCATACTACATATACACCTGTGTGTGTGTGTGTGTGTGTGTGTGTGATGCTTGGTGCGGGTCAGCCACCCTTGGCTCTTCATGTGTGACAGCGTTACCAATGTCTAGTGAAGGAGCACTTGTTCCCATAATCTTGTTCACTTCATTCTCTTTTATACAAAAACAACTTCTATATTACTAATTTATACCTTCCTCTTATCATACATGAGACTCAAACTCTAATGTCTATGAGAGGAGTGAATGTCAACTATATAAAATAAAAATATAGTAGTTCCATTGTTTCCCCTTATAAATATGATATGAGTAACCAAATTCATATTAGGAGGAAAAAAATGCTAAAAGAAAGGTTTAAATACAAAAAAAGAAAAAATTTAAAGAAACACGAATCAAAGAAACTTTATGGTGCCTATTTAAAAAGTGCGCTTCCAGAAGGCATACAGCAGTTTACCGCTAAGCCACCCAGAAGGCGTACCACAGTTTTCGGGTTAATATTATACTGCACTCTATTGCAAGAATAACCATATTTTACTCTCTCATGTATACTGTATATGCATATTGTACCATATTGTAGCCTATGAGTATGTGTATGACAGACAATATAGGCTGTTTACTGTACAGTACAGAACTGTATTTTACTCAATCTTCAATGTCCAGACTTTTCACTCTCCAGACATGGCCCAGTCTGTATTAGTCTAAAGAAATGAGGACTGACTGTATATATATATATATATATATATATATATATATATATATATATATATATATATATATATATATATATATAGCAGTACCTCTTGATTCGAACACCCTTTAACTCATACACTTCCCAATCTGAACACATTTGATGAACAAATTTTGACCTTCAATCCGAATGCAGTCTCTCAGTTCGAACACAAACACACGTGGCGGCTGATGCCACCTTCCCGCCGGTCAGCTGGTCTCACTTGCACTTCTCCACTGTGAACACCTCTCTCTCTATTGCAACTCATGAACGGCTTTCAAGTTACTCCATACCCTAGTTGCCTTGGTAACTCTGGCCCTTAATCCTCATCACTTCCTACCTCCCTCCCCAGTCAATGCAGCCTTCTACTCTGGTCACTGGCAAACTTATTTACTAATGACGATATATTTAACACTTTAAACAACCAATGAAGAATGAATTGTTAAATATCATTGTCATTTGCACAAACTACGATGATACAATAATCTGCAGTTTTGTACAGTAATTTTCACTTTTCTTGAAATAATTCCTGTTGGAAATGATGCTGTGAGAATATATTCTACTTGATAAAAGAGAGAGAGAGAGAGAGAGAGAGAGAGGGGGAGAGGATGGTGAATGGCTGGAGGAGGGAGGAAGTGGGGGGCGAGGCAGCCTACTTGGTCTGTTTGTGTATTGAATGGGAGTGGATAGGGACGGAGTGAGGGGGAGGGGGGGGAATACTTCGCAATCTGTTCCCGTATTTAGTGTACAAGAGGGAGGCGGGGACCTGGGGGGAGGTTTGTCTAGTCTGCATCGGGACTTATGAATTTCACACCGAAGTAAATAAGTCTTTTGTTATGCCTGTTTTTTTTGTTTTTTTGCATTTCATGTCTGTGTTTACTTTATACTCTCAAAATGTGAAAGATATCTATGAATTATTATGAGATGACAGGAAAACAAGGTGCCAATATGTTAAATCATGTTGCCACTCTGGTGGGCCAGGACCAATTTTATTTTTTCCCATTACTTTTTAACAATGGCTATTGTGTTTTTAGCTATTGGGGTGATGTTAACGGACCAATTTTTCGCAATAGCTGGGAGTTGAGTGTAATATTTTCTATTTAAAATAAACTGGAACAGATTACATGTTTTTACATTAATTTCAATGATAAAAATTGCTTCCTAATTCGAATTTTTGCAATTCAGAAAGCCAAAAAGAATGAATTAAGTTCCAATCAAGAGGTACCACTCCATATATATATATACATATATATATATATATATATATATATATATATATATATATATATATATATATATATATATATATATATGGATTGGATACTGTTCAAGAAGGAAAAAAAAATCTAGTGAAGTGCCAATCTTTAATGAATATATACTGTAAAGAAATAATCACTCAAAATCTAAATACATTTTTCAAACTACAGAGGATTCTTTTTTAAATCGTCAATGGGGACTGGTATTTCACTATTTTCTTTATTAATTAGTTATTATTATTTTTATTATTATTACTATTATTATTATTATTATTATTATTATTATTATTATTATTATTATTATTATTATTGATTTACTTATGTGGATTTACACCATTGCCAATCTTTAATCTTTCTTAAGATAACTGAAGCTGAGCTGCTCCTTCTGTCTTACCTTCCAGGAGTCCTTATCTGGGTCATAGGCACAGACAGAACGGAGGATCATCATTTCAGTGCATCCTCCCTTAAGCAGAGCAATCTGATCCTCCTGACACAGTGTCTTGAAGGAGGAGATTCGCTTAGCCATCTTTATCAGTCTGCGGATGGCAATTTCAGTGAGGTTGATGACGTTGATTAGTGATGGGTTACTCAGGTCCTGGAAGAGATAATTAGAATTGTTATTACCAGTCAATCATTATTATCATTATTTAAAACATAATAGCATAAAAGAATAAGAGAAGCTCCAAGAAGCCAAGTTAACACATGGTATTCCTTGTATGAAATATATACATCTGCATTTTCGATTGTCTATTTCTAATGTAAGAGGTGGAAGCTGGCCATGTTCAACAAAAATAATGAAAACAAAAAGCCCACTAATTTCCTGTCCCCTGATAGATCAATAGAGTTAACTGAAAGTCAGGGACATGTGCCTTGACATCTTCCTCTTAAATAGAGATAAAATATAAGAAGTTGGAAATGTAAAGGCAAGTTCAAGAGTTTACCAAAGAAAGGAATGAATGATTGGGAGAACTGTTTAACTTTTGCATTAGAGAGTTGGACAGAATATAGGTGAGAGGAAGTAGAAAATCTTGTACAGCGAGGCCAAAGGAGAAGAGGAGGCATGCAGCTAGCAAGATCAATAGAGCAGTTAGCATGAAAATACCATTAGAAGATAGCAAGAGATCCAACATTTTGGCAAAGAGAGAGAGGCTAGAGACAGTCAGGAGAGGAGTTGATGAGACAAAAAGCTTTTGATTTCACCCTATCTAATACGACTGTATGAGTGGAACCTCCCATACATGTGAAGAGTACTCCATACACGGATGACAAGACCCTTGTACAGAGTAAGCAATTAGAGGGATTAGAAAAACTGGTGGAGATGACTCAGAATGCATAACTTCATTGAGACTGTTTAATTGAGAGATGAGATATGAAGTTTTCAGTTTAGATTATGAGATATGAAGTTTCTAGCTTAGATTGTAAGTAAAGGATAGACTGAGGATATTTATTGTAGAAAAAGGGGAAAAGCTGGGTGTCATTAAAGATGAGGAGATAGTTGTATGGAAGGTTGTGCTGAGTTGGTAGGAGATTTTCAGTTTTTGAGGCATTGAACACTACTAAGTTTTCTCTGCCCCAATTAGAAAACACGAGCAGATACTGTATCTAAATATTTTTCTTACCCAAAATAAAATTGAGGGTAGTAATTACCAAATACTGTAACTGTGAATTTACCCGATAAAGAATTACTGTATAAGGAGGACTCACTGTACCTACATTAAGGTCAGTGAATTTTGCCATGATAATAACATAATTGAGTAAGGGTACTGATGAATAGATAAATAAATAAATAAATAAAATAAATAAAAAAAAATATATATATATATATATATATATATATATATATATATATATATATATATATATTGTTGCACATGTGATTGTGTAACTGTTGTTTTTTCGGTGGAATAAAGGAACTCAAGTGAGACATCTGTTGGCCACTCAATGAAATATCGCACATAAGTAAAAAGAAACGTACCTAAGTTATATATTTTGGGGGGATTTTGGACCCCGTGCAAATTCAAAAACATGTAAAACGAACAAACGTAAAATGAGTTACCTGTATAATATATATATATATATATATATATATATATATATATATATAAATAATGGAGAGATGAGGCATGGAGTGGGTTAGGGTACATGGAAACACAGGGTTAGCATAACAGTACTTCACTATTTACAAGTTTACACCAAACAGCACACACGTAAAGGGGTCGGGTCTTGCTTTGACGGTACAGAATCCTTGTCCACACGGTAGCGTCACTTGTTCCCCACAGCACAGGTCCTTCCCAGGTACGGGAACACAGTAGGACACTCTACAAGACTCCCGCTGGCCTCGTGAGAGCAGGGTGTTCCGGCAGGAGATATAATCCACTTAGAGAGGGCAGGTAGTTGTATCTTAGGCGAGAGCTAGTGATAATCTGCCTAGGCTCTTGCCACTAGCCACAACGTCAACTTCCGATCCCTGAACTGAAAAGATGCGAGGTTCATACTACTGGTGCGCGGCTTCGATCAGAATCCTTTTCACAGAGCTTCGTGGCGCCGGTACAGAGCTATATCGTGTCTCCTAAATCAGACACCTTATGGGGGGATATGTTGGATTAAATTTCATGTAGGTGATTGTACTCTTTAATGTCTGGCGGCATACAGCAGCAAGGCGTCTCTCATGTGAAAGCTCCCTTCTAGCAGAATTGATTTACTTCGCAAAATTCGAAGCACATTTCAATTGACCTACGGTAAGTCTCATGTACTTCATTAATTCTTCAAGACCCTCCAAGTTAGTCCTCATCCTCCATCTGCAAATCTTAAAAGCTGTTAGGCACCCTCTTATACCATTGTGGTTGTGGAGTCCTTGTTACCCCACCTCTTACCTCATCCTGAGTCACCCTGTCAGTGCTGTCCACGATGCCTGCAAGTCCGCCCTCTTCCTCATGTGAATCGTCTTGGTCTTTCTCATCGCTCATGGCTGGCTCAGGGTTGGGGATGTCCACTCCAATGCTGCTGTCCCAAAGCAGGTCATGCGCTGCCATTACATCCATGCTGACGAATATCTTCGCCGCCCCGGAATCCGCCGTCAGGAAGTGTGGCTCACCATTGACTGTGCCCTCCACCTGCACAGCTTGGGGAACCACAGACTGGCACATTATAGAGAGTGGGGCCTGGGGGCCAATGGCTGGGCGAGGGCCCCTGTTCCCAGCTCGGTGTCATTTCCCGGTGCAGAAGGCGTGCTTGTGGGCTTGGGTTGTGGACACGAGGTGCAGTAGTGATCTAGCTGGCCACAACCCCAACAGCATGGTTGGAATTCATCACTCTCGGGATCGCATCCTACGCTGCACAGGGCAATCCCTCTTTATGTGCCCTGGCCGTTCACACACCCAGCAGGTGTCAACAAATTCGTCTGCCCCGGTTCCTGCAGTCTGCTTCCGAATGCTGCCTCTCCTGGCCCATAACTCTTGCCCCCATCCATTCCTCGATGCATGACGCTACTAGAAGCCATGAAGGATTCAAATTCGAGAGCTCAAGCCAGCACCTCCTGTAGGTCAGTACCGTGAACCTGTTTGACGTACACTTGAAGCTGGAGGTCTCCAAGGGCGTCAACAAACTGATCCCTCACAAGCAATATTGTTACCATCTCAAGGGCATCAGGATACGTTCTGCTCACCAGGTTCTCCAGCTCCTGAGCCAGTTGTTGTAAAGGCTCTCCTCGCCCTCTCATTCTGGCCTGGAACCTGGTCCGGGAATGCCTTAGCTTGGTGCTTTTGCCCGTACCTCCGACCCAGAGCTGCCACCACGCAGTCGTACGAGGTGCGTTGCAGTGGCGTCAGCAGGCTCAACACTATCGCTGCACCCTTCAGCGAGGACACCAGCTGCACTGCACGCTCCTTTGAGTCCCAGATCTGGGCCTCAGCCAGGATCTCAAACTGGGTGTGATAGGCATCCCATGGTACAAGCCCATCATACTCCTGAGGCTTGCGGCAAGAAGACAACGGATGAGGTGTAGAAGGGTGGTTTGGAATGCCACAACTGGATGGTATGGCAGCACCATCTTGTGCTTACAACATACCATCCATGCCCATCTCGACCTGCATTGCTGGCATTATCACTCTCACCAGTGATTTTCTCCTCCTTGGAGCATATAGCGGTGAAGGAGACTGCAGACAGGTCAGCTGCCTGTACACGCACTTCAAGGCAATCGATGCACTGTTCCACCATCTCAGTCAAGCATGACACTTCTCCCTCCAGTTCCTGCATCATGGCGTGACAGCTGTCTCGGGTGAACTGCTTCAACTCCTCTTTCCAGGTTGGCAACTGAAGCTGTACATCCTGCACAGCATGGCACAGCGCATCCTGTCTTTCTTGCTGTCATGTTTCCATTACCGCCTGTCCAGCTTGTAGCCGTCCCTCCATAGCCACCAAAGCCACAAACAGTGATGGGCAAGTATCAGTCTGCTCATTCTCTGCCTCTGCCATCTTCTTGGCTCAGCCCAAACTCATGTGTGCACCAACCACTGCATGCCACTAGTCACACTCAGTGGCCTGCCACAGTATCCCACTCCTGACACCAGTGAAGCGTCCACCGCCAGCTGAAACTAGAGATGGCAGAAGGAAGGTGGAGTGGGGTGTGGCACCTTTAACGGAGAGATGAGGCAAGGAGTGGGTTAGGGTACACGCAAACAGGATTGGCATAACAGTACTTCACTATTTACAACTTTACACCAAACAGCACACAGGTAAAGGGGTGGTCGGGTCTTGCTTCGACAGTACAGAATCCTTGTCCACACGGTAGCGTCACTTGTTCCCCACAGCAAAGGTCCTTCCTGGCGAGCACAGGGTACGGGGACACAGTAGGACGCTCTACAAGATTCACACTGGCCTCGTGAGAGCAGGGTGTTCCGGCAGGAGAGGTAATCCACTTAGAGACAGCAGGTAGATGTATCTTAGGCGAGGGCTGATGATAATCTGCTTAGGCTCTTGCCACTAGCCACGACGTCACCTTTTGATCCCCAAACTGAGAAGATGCAAGGCTTCATACTACTGATGTGCGGCTTCGATCAGAGCCCCTTTCATGGAGCTTCATGACGCCAGTATGGAGCTTCACAGCTATATATATATATATATATATATATATATGTGTGTGTGTGTGTGTGTGTGTGTGTGTGTGTGTGTGTGTGTGTGTGTGTGTGTGTATTCAAATATATGTGTGAAATTTATTGGCTCCATTGGCTCCAAGACAGGATGATGTTCATGGATGTACTGTGTCGGTGATTCTGTCTTGTTTACATGGGCATACCACCTGCGCCGAAAAGTGACAAAAAGTAGAGTTTGAGGAGGAGGTCAGAACCAATTAGAATGATTTGTATTGAAAGTTTGTCTCCTATAATGCATTATTCACCCAGAACCAATAAACTGTGCTATAGGTAGTCTCACTATATACGTATACGTATATGTTTATATTCAAAAGGCATTTTATTAACTGTTTGCAAGCTCTACCTCGAAGAAAACATAGTTTTGTAATACAGAAAGTGATGATTTGCATGGAACACTATAAAAAAAAGCAGATGAGGGAAATTGTTCATCATCAATCGGCAAGAGTAGCAGTCGTTGCTGCAGCTTTTTTTTTTAATCCCTTTAGCTTCTTATTGCAATTATGGGTTCTATGTGTTCCTGCAGTATAGCTTCTATTGATTACATTGTTCTTTCTGTCTTGTTTCCAATGCTTTCACCAATGAAACATTTCACTTCCTCAATGATACTTTCATGTGTTGCTACCGAGTGTGGTTGCAAAATATCACTACATCAAGAATTCATCCACTGTCATCTGTGTACAGCACCACTCTCTTAGGTGCTTTGTATTGTGGATAGGTTGCAATTCACTTGCACCCACCATATGTCTTTATGTCTGTATCTGAACCTGAAAGAGTGACTTGAGTAATATTCTGGAATGCATCCCTATCTAATAAATGTAAAAACTGGTTCAATATTGGTACCTCTCACTTTAAGCTTTTTTGTTTTAAGTGTTTTTGAATTTACGTGGGGTCCAAAATTCCTCTCCAAAATATATAATCTACATTTCTTTACAAATATTTGCGATATTTCGTTGAGTGGTCAATAGATGTCTCAAGTTAGTTTCTTTATGCCACCTAAACAAGAATAGTTACACAATCACATGTACATAAAATATATACAGTGATTCTTCCTTATACGATAATTCTTTATCGGGTAAATTCACAGTTACAGTATTTGATATTTATGGTAAGAAAATTCACAGATACGGTATCTGCTCATGTTTTGTTTACACCGTACAGTAGTGCCACCTACCGTGCGGCCACCACAACAATCAGTCTCTTCCAACGTTTCCCACTGAACACAAGCTAAATCGTTACAGTGTGTTTTGTGAATATTGTTATAACAACGCTCCATGACGTACCCATAATGACCACAAAACATTCTGTACATACTGCTGGACTTGAAAAGGCAAAGCGAGAGAAGTAGTCTGACAGTAGAGGTAAAATTTGATATTTTGAAGAGGAAAGAACAGGGGAAATGTATGTCTGCCATAAGTCGAAACTTGGGCCTAGCCCAGTTGAAAGTCTGAATGGTGTTGAAGAATCGGGAGGCACATCATGTAATAAAATCATGTGATAGAATACGTGGTAAGTGAAAGGTAAATAAAAACATTTTCTGCTTATTTCTTTTGTGCAATACTTTACATTTTTTTATGTGACTATTTTCATGTATTTTCATGTGTGTAGGGGTGACTTTCAAGGTGCTGGAACACATTATTATTACATGTTATAATAAGTTCGGTTTACGGTAATTTTGATTTGCGGGAAGATTTTCAGGAATGCATATGTACAGTAAGACAAGGACTTACTGTATATATATACACACACACACACACACACACACACACACACACACACATATATATATATATATATATATATGAGGCGCCCTGTGCTGAAGTGAGGTAACCGCCACTCATAAAAACTCGAGAAAACAGAGTTTGAAGTTTCGCGCTCTCACTGACCCCAAGCACGTCCTGAGCGGGAGTGAGGTACGTGAGGCGAGGGTCGCATACCTTGTTACAAACTGTCAAACGCTGATTTCTTGTCTGCTAGACTTTATGGTCATATTAGTAATATTAAGTTTTAACATTCTACTGCCACACAGCATGCTCTGACACCTCCTCCACTGTATAGGCAGATGTGTTTTGTTTACCCAAGTTAGGTTTTTCTTTAGCCACAGTTTTCTTCTATTTCCGCTCGTCTATGAGTCGTTTCTGGGAACTAGAGGGTGAAACAAACTCTGGTCTCTAATGTCCTACACCATCAGCCATGATGCAATACAAAAACACTTAAAATCCATGCAAAAAGTAGAGCATCACAGAGTACGTAAGTGTTGAAGGTGGAATACCGAGGCTGGGCTGGCCGGTGACTGGCTTGCGGGTGATGACGCAGCACCTCAGAAATGGCCGCTGATTGGGCCGCACCCTTCCCCCGGGCGCTTACCTCGGTCCTGCTTGGAGATTACAGTCGCGCCAAAAAATGGCAAAAATCTCCTGGATACTTTTAGGAATAAAACCCTTAAGGACATTTCCAAGTCGATTTGAGGTAAATGACACATACCACGTGTAACAGCATGAATTTGCCTATACGATGCACGTGAAAACTCGGTTTTGATCCGACTGTTGCTTACCTCGCTTCAGCACGGGGCGCCTCATATATATGAGGCGCCTAAAGCCAGAGTAACATAAGCGCCAAAACTAGAAAACAGAGAAAAAAGCGATCAAAGTTTTGCAACATTCGGAATGCAATATCTCCTCAATTAATTGAGATAGGAAGTAAGGCTTGGCTTCAAAATATTCGTTATTTAATGTACCTTACAGCCTGTACCTGGGCATTCAGTGAAATAAAAGCATTCTGAAAGGATGATTGCTTTTTCATGCGGTTTATTTGTGGGAAAAAAAAAAAACTTCAAATATTTTGAGAATCAAGCATGCATGCATTGTTTGTTCTTGTTCTTATGTGTAGTTTTTTCAACATTATGTAGGTTATTGGGATTCACCACCACTGAAGCCTTTCTTGAGTGATGTATTAATTCTATTAAGCAAAAATGTAAGAGACACTCGTGGATGTACTTCTTAATCTAAACACCTAATAAGGAGAGAATGATCAACGGTAGAAAAATAGCAATCCTTTTAATGCCAGAAAATGGAAACAAACATCTAACAAACTCTGAAAATAGTCCATTAAGATAACAGAACAGGAAAGAATAAGAAAATTATCCGGCAGGTGAGTAGTGCAACAGGGAGGCCCCATTACCTGCGCCTGTACTTGACGGCCTGTAGACCTGCTCACGTATGCTTCTCCCATATTCCTTCATCTTTTACCTAAGTTTTTCTTCCACTCTGCAGGATTACGCATCCTTTTTCTTCCCCTAGAGGGTTCTGGCTTCTCAGGGGGCATGTTGTTGTCTGCCATAATGGCAAAATCATGGGTATTAGTGTATAAGAAAGGCAGAGTGTCATGCAGTTGTGGCGAGCTGGCGGAGGGTGGCCGAGTGTCTGTGGGTTGGTGTGAGGGAAGTGCGCGTCTGTCAGTCATGTCACATGACGTGCATGGCGTGCGTTCATTGGCTCGCTGGCTGCTCGGCGGGAGTTACTACACTCTGGCCCCAGCCACTTATCCTCTTGCTTCCAGAGCGACACGAAAGGTCTACAGATAACTGCATTTGGGTGGATTTTCGACCTTATTGTGGTGTACATTATGACTTCTACTCTGCTTCCAGCCACAGTAGGAAAGTGGGGGAAGACAATGAGATAAAAATATTAATTTTGGCCGGACTGTCGCTTCCGTCACTGTGGCTCTAAACGCTTCATATATATATATATTAGTCAGGTTTCGTTTTTACGAGCCTCAATTAATCGGACTTTCAATTTTTCGGTCAATGTCCATGGTCCGGAGGATTGTCCGATGCAGGCTGTGTTTGTCCGGAGAGTGACAACTTTGACCGCTAGGTAGCTCTTGTGCAGACGACACAGGCGATGCTATCAACTCACAAACTGCTGCTATGGGATTAATAGGGGCCCCTGTGGTGCAGCAATATCAGGAAAAAATTGACTTTCCTTAAATGATATCTATGCTATAGAGATCTGTCACAAATATTTCGACTCACAATTCTGTAACTCAAATTGTACTGTAGCTACCATATTTCTAAGCATTTTTCACCACAAAAAATCATTTCTGGCAGTATCTGAGGCCACTGTGGAGAGCCGGGTGTGGGGAGAGAGGTGGCAGTAGGAATACACACAAATGACTCGTTGCAATGACGACGACCATATGGCAGTTTTGTCAATGTCACATGTGAATACACACAACCATGTTCAGTCTGTGCATGTTTCTGTGTGTGTGTGTGTGTGTGTGTGTGTGTGTGTGTGTGTGTGTGTGTGTGTGTGTGTGTGTGAATCTCTCTCTCTCTCTGTTCTAAATAAATAAGTGAAACGAAAATACTCTCTTCTATTTGGTTCCCAACAAATAAAGTACCGAAATATTAGTTCCGTGTAAGCCACAATACGTATACATACTATACAGCTGTGTACTCAATTTTCAATGTCTGGACTTTTTCACTTTCCGGAGATGGCCCAGTCTGTATTAGTCCGTAAAAACGAGGGCTGACTGTATGTATATATATATATAATTATATATATATAGATATATATATATATATATATATATATATATATATATATATATATATATATATATATATATATATATATATATATATATATATATATATAACATTATATAATATATATAATATACATATTATGATATAATGCACAATATATATAATATGTAATATGATATATAATATATATAATATATATGATATGTAATATATATATATATATATATATATATATATATATATATATATATATATATATATATATATATATATATATATATATATATATATATATATATCGATGAGCCTTATTCAAGTTATGGCCAAATCCATCCACAACTACCTTGAAAGGGATGACAAAAAAGCCTTCAATGCCAGCTCAGTGTGGTTTGCCAACTTCCAAAAGAGATATGAATATCATAACATCAAGATGACAGGTGAAGTAGCTTCTGCTGACAAGAAAGCTGCTGAGGAATCCCATGACATCCTTAAAATTATGATTGAAAAAGAGATTATTTGACCAAACAAGTGTTCAACATAGATGAGACTGGTTTATATTGGAAAAAACTACCCAACAGAACGTACATCTCTGTAGAAGAATCCAAATCAAGCGGGTTTAAAGCCTCTAAGGACTGGGTGACTGTGATGCTTGGATGCGATGCAGAAAGTGACAAGCTGAAACCAGTGCTCATCTACCATTCAGAGAATCCCAGAGCCCTCAAGATAAGAAAACAAAGAAATGTCAAAATTTTACAGTTAAAAAAAAATATAGAATGGAAATAAGGAAAGGGAGGGAGACATGCACACACCGATACGGTCATAATGGTTACCAGGACGTCTCCCCACCACCTCTCATGTTTATCATGACCAGCCCCTGAACTCACTGACTCATATGAGTCATATTGGAATGCTGAAAAGGTTTTTATGTTTATATGAGATGTAAACAAAAGAATAGAATAGACCAGGAGGGAGTGATGATCACATACACAGGTGTGGTTACCATGGTTACCAGGATGTGTACCCCACCACCTCTCATGAGTACCATGACTAGCCCCTGAACTCACTGACTCATATGAGTCATATTGAAATGTTGAAAAGGTTTTTATGTTTATATAAGCCATGTAAAGGCAAGTATATAATAGAACAGAACAGGAGGGAGAGAGGGTCGCATACACGGGTGCGGTTACCATGGTTACCAGGAGATGTCCCCCACCACCCCTCATGTTTACCATAATTAGGCCCTGAACTCACTGACTCATATGAATAATGACACTTTTGCATGTGAAAGAAAGAATAGAACTGAAGGGAAGGAAGTACGTTCAGACATACACACTCAAACACTGTCCTTAATATTTCCATTTTCTTTTCCAACAATCTTGTCTTTTCACATTTCAGGGTCATGAAAAGGCCTTCCTGCCAGTTCATTGGTATGCAAACAAGAAGGCTTGGATGACGTCGTCTTTGTTCAGTGACTACTTCAAAATCAAACTGCACAAAGCATTGGAGGTCTACTGTAAACAACAAAGCATCCCTTTCAAGATATTGTTGTTACTTGACAACACTCCCAGCCACCCACATACACTCTGTGACATCAGCGACAACATCAAGCTTACATTTTTACCACCCAATACAACATCCCTACTTCAACCTTTAGACCAGGGTGTAATACAAACCTTTAAATCATATTATTTGCGAACTACCTTAACTGACTTGCTGAAAGTAACCGATGAGAAAGGTATCAGTGTGAGGGATTACTGGCACAAATTTAATATAAGGGATGCACTAAATTTTGTAAAGATGGCTTGTTAGGAATTTAACTAGTCAACAATAATGCATAGTAATTATCGCAAAATGTTCAGTCGACTGTTAGCGGTTGCTTGTAAGTAAAACAAGTATAATGCTTCCAAATAAGAATATATATATGAATAAATATATTTAATAATAAATAAATAAATAGTAATGTTTCTTTAATATAATGAGACATGTAAAATCAAGTAGATAATTAAGTAGTTAAAGTTTACAGGAAAATAAGACAGAGGGTGTTGGTGGCGCGGTATATAAATCACGACCGGCGTTCATCATGTCAGTACTCTGTTTGTACCCAAAGCTACAACACGAACTTTCCTTCTCCGAACTACAACTTTGGGCCGTTCAAGAGAACTTACCTTGAAACCACCAACTTCTACCTCAGGCTAAGTAGCATTATTTTTTGGAACATATATGTGCTAGGCAATTTTGTTGCAACAATTTTGGGCCATAGGCATTTCTGTGTTTTGAAATTAGTGCTGCTTGGCTGGTAATGGGGGTCCTGTAAACAACTGTCAAGTACAGGTGAGGCGTGGTTTCCTTTTTTAATGCTCTTGGGTCTTTTTTTACCTTTTCACAACAGGCTTGGGATGAAGTGCCATCTAAGTGCATTAATGGTGTGTGGAAAGATCTCTGCCCATAGTTTGTCCACTGTTTTAAAGGATTCTGTATTGAAGACAATATCACAGCGGCAAAACAGAAGGCAGTGGTACTGGCCAAACAGCTTCGATTTGAAGTAGAACAACATGATATTGAGGATTTGTTACAATCTCATCTTAGTGAATTAAGCAATGAAGATCTACTGGAGTTGGAAAGAACATGAGTGAAAGAACACGAAGAAGCAGCAACATCACAAGCTCAACAACAAGAACGAGTGCTCTTGCACAAGGTACTACCAGAGCCTATAAACAAATTAAGAGAAGTCCTTGATTTGATTGAGGAAAACGACCCTGATGTAAAAAGAAGCTCAACAGTCTCTCATAGAGTGCTGGCAAATTTTGGATGCTATGAAGAGTTGTTACGAGAAAAACAACAGAAGACTGTCCTGATGCCAATAACTTCATTCTTCCAGAAGAGAGAGAAAGAGAAAGAACAGGAACCACAAGAAGAAGGGTAGCCAGAAGAAGAATCACGAAGGGAAGAGAAGTTTAAGTTGAAGTCAGAGTGACAGGCAATAAAGGTACAAGTAAATATATCTGTTGTTTGATTTAATTTGTTTTCGTTTTAAGCCACCTCTCAAGGAACGCATTCCCCGCGTAAATTGAGAGGTACCTATATATATATATATACAGATAGCCTTTGTTTCTTCGGACTAATACAGACTGGGCCATGTCTGGAGAGTGAAAAAGTCCGGACATTGAAAATTGAGTACTATACTTTTCTGTACTGTACAGTAAACAGCCTAGCACACATGCTCATAGGCTACAATATGGTACAATATGCATATACAGTACACATGAAAGAGTAAAATATGGTTATACCTGTCCTTGGTCGCTTGGTCACCTTCAGGGGCATTGGTGGCATGATGGATGGGTAAATAATGCAAAATTATGGCATAAATTATTCCAGAATCACTTGTTGCACTTGTAAACACTGGCACGGCGGGTGGAAAACTGCTGGCAGAAAACTCCCACATCGCCCGCATCCTCTGCCACGAGAGCCACCTACCGGTCAAAGTTGTCATTCTTCGGACAAACACAGCCGCATCGGACAATCGTCTGAACCCCGGACATTGACCGAAGAATTGTAAGTCCGATGAATTGAAGTTCGTCCTCTGTGTGTGTGTGTGTGTGTGTGTGTGTGTGTGTGTGTGTGTGTGTGTGTGTATATATATATATATATATATATATATATATATATATATATATATATATATATATATATATATATATATATATATACTGTATTTGACAGTGCATAGGATGCATGGGTGTATAAGATGCACCCCCCATTTCAGCAGGTCAGATTTTGGAAAAAACTTTTTAGGTATAAATTGGTAAATTCTTCCCTAGCTGTGTGCCCAGGAGCATGATGTCATGCATGACTCTTGGTGCAACATCACAAGCATTCGGTATTCATTGTGAGCTCATGGCTTTTAGACATGGCCACTCCCTCAAGCGGTCACTAGATGGCACTGGTGTCTGTTTGTTTGTTTTTCAAAGTTTGATATCAGCCTTGCCGATAAGGAGCATCAGGAAGGAATTTCCATTTCCAACACCAGAGTTTAGGTTGAGTGTCATACACTAGTGGAAAACTAAGGGAAAAATTGAGCGTTTATTTTTATCATGTTTGAAGGAATTATCCACTGACCCTTAGGTATATAATACTGTTCAGGGTAAGAATCTCTTCTCCTTTATTGATTATCTATTCCAAAGCCATATTCCACCTTTTTTACATTTTTCTCAGAGGGACGGACAAGCTATTGATATGACAATGGATATGTTCATACAATAACATATTGTTGAGAGAGCTACAGGAATGGTATGTATCTTATATATACTGTGCTGTGCCAGTTATTATAGAGATCTGCATGGAGCAGTAGTTCTAGAGTAGAACCGATACTTTACCATTAATCACTGATAATTGCTTCTTTGCATTCATTGATTTGAAACATGCTTATTATTTTGTTAGAGTTTGTAAAAACAATCATTCATGGTTGAAGTTTACATGGAATGATGTTTTATGACAGTTCACTTGCTTACCTCAAAGTTTTTCTTCATCTAGAATTTGTATTGAATTATTGAAAGTTCCTTTTTTTACATTTTAGGGGTTTAGGCATCTTACAACCATTTACATAGGTGATTGCCTTGTGATGGCAGATTCAAAGGAGAAATTAATTGATGATGTTACATATGTTGCATCTACATTGGATGAATTAGGTTTTACGATTCACTAGGAGAAATCAGAATTCCAGTCCAGTCATACGATTGAATTCTTACATTTTCAACTGAATTCCAAGGACACGACGGTCAACCTCACACATGTCAAGGCAAATAAGATCAGGAAGTTGAGTTTAAGACGTTTACAAATTAATGAGATGAGAATTCGAGATCTGACTATTTTTATTGGCAATGTGGTTGCTGCAGGTGACTCTACAGTGGGCTCCATTAAAATGTAAATGAGGAATGAGGCTCTCAAGTCAAATTGTGGTCAAATGGTGATTTTGATGCTTTACTTTGTTTAGATGACAGGGCAAAATGTCTCATACATTAGTGGACAACTAATATTCAGCATTCTATGAAATCATTACAGAAATCAGGCCCAGACTTATTTATTTCCACAGATGTGTCAATGTTGGTTGGGGGGGCGTTCATAGGAGACAACATTACAGGTGGTCACTGGGCGGTCCAGGGAAACCACTTTTGCCAAGCATTACGACAAAGGACAAAGAGGTTCTTCGGGACATTGACATTTTCCAGGAAGGGGTACTAGGTTAGTGTGACCCCTTTTTTTGTTGCACAGTATATTTTTGGTTGGCTACATACATTTGTACTGAGTATGTAACTTCATCACTATATGTTATTTTGTTTCTCGTATGTTTTCTTTCCCCATTGCACATCCTTGATTCCTTATGTTTCTGTACTCCACCCACATGGCTTCAAAATCTCATAGGAAAGTGAGTGGTGGCAGAGGAGTGATTTGCAGACATAAAATTGTAGAAGTACATGAGACTTACCACAGGTCAGTTGAAATGTGCTTTGGATTTTATGATCCAGATCACCTCTGCCACCAGGGAGCTTTCATATGCCCTCTGCTCCCTCCCTATGCTTTTAGGTGTCACATCCTTGGTCAGTTATGTGGGTTTGCTTTGATTTTTTTTCTATCATGTGGGTGGTCGTACACTTTTAAGTCTGACGTGGCGAGGCGGCATGGTGTCTCTCATATGAATGCTCCCTGGTGGCAGAGGTGATTTGCATCATAAAATCCAAAGCACATTTCAACTGACCTGCGGTAAGTCTCATGTACTTCTACAATTACTCACACTCCTGCCACAAAGTGCTGAATACACTGCATTCACTCACAGAGGTGTCTCCCTTAAAAAGGGCAAATATAGTGGTGTGAAACAATGAGCCATTTAACCTACAATACTTTTTAGCATTTATCTGATGATCATCAGATTCACCATGGTTTGGTAGCATTTTCTGTGTAATAAGGAGTGTGATCTTCTAATTCCTACTGATGCACAACATGTCAGTATGGTAAAAATGTTGATGACTTATTAGATTATTAGAAAAAATTTCCCTTATTCTGGAAAATTGCTTACCTTAAAGTTATAGTCTTCACATAGTGGAGCAAGAAGACCTTTGTTTGCCTCTGTCAACTCCTCAAGTTTGGCTCGTTCAGCTTCATTCAGCTCGCTGGGTGGAGACAGGTGTAGTGACAGGAGAGGAGAGGAATACTCTGCCCGGATGGCAGTGTTCATCAGGGTGTCCATGACAGATGAGCTGAGGATTAAAGGGTTCATTAGCATAAAAAAATTAAAAAGATAAGGGAAGGTGCAAGAAGTTGTCAAGGCTATATGAGGCGCGCCGCGGCAGAAGGGCGTATGCGACAAAATGGCCAAAATTGAGTTCTCCCTCTCACAGGCTAAAACAAGTCTTCCTCTACCTCTTGCATGGACTTACGTCCCTCTTCCTTACTTCTATAAGGCTCAATTTTCTATTCTTTACAAGTATATGATAAGATTTAGTGATGCGAGGCAGACAATGCCAAAGAAGCGCCCAAGCAGAAGGACATATCTCACTCCTGCTGCTCCCCTGCCGCTCCCTTCACACTTCCTCCAATGGGAGGCTGCATGATGCTCTGACGTCACAGTTTCTAGCGAATCAGAGCGCGGTATTCTGCTCTCTCTTACAAAAGCTGTCCCGCTCTCCCTCAGTCAGCGGTGGGTTCTCTACACATTTTTTGGGGGGTACATAATCCCAATTATTTATGTTTTTGATCCAGATATATAAACTTTTCCAACTTTGGTTTACATCACGTGATAGGACTGTTCAAGGCCTTTCTTTTGGTATGCTTATCATACCCACAGCAAAATTATAGAGCCGGGAAAACACGTTCAAATATTACAAAACTTTGAACGCGTTTTTCCGTGTTTTATGTTTCTGGCACTTACGACCTTCTGCCGCGGCGCACCTCATATGTGGCAGCCCATACAAAAAACAAATATAACAAGTGATTTCTCTGGCTGTGAAAATGAAGGCAGTGAGGAGGGTTGGTGAAGGTTGAGCGATAAATGAAATTTATAAAGGAAGTGTTGGAAGCTACCATGGGAAAGTATAAGGAAATAGAAAATGAAAGTAAGTAAATGAAAAGTAAATTCCAAGAGTATAAGCACATCATAGGGGCAAATAAGGAGATGAAGGAGGAACTAGGAAGAATGAAAAAGGAAAATAAGATCCTCAAAGGAAAATGTGTCAGTTGAGGTGCAACTCGAAGATTTAAAGGAAAAAGTGAAGAATGATTCAGAAAAAATCAATGATGTGTGAAGTGAAACCAAATTCATGGCATTAAAGAACGTGTAGAAGAAAGGAAGGAAAGAGAAAAATGTTAGTTTTGCTTAGGTGTTAGAGAGACAAATAAAGGACAAGATAAAGGACAAGGTAATCCAGATTATTAATGAAAAGGAAGACTTAGTGAGGGACATGGTGGGCAGAAAGAAATGTATAGTGATCTATAATTTGCAGAAAAAGAAAAATCATAGCAAATATGGAAGAGAAAGAGAGAAGAGAGATTTAGTAAAGAAAGTCATACACTATGACCAAGATGAAACACAAAGTTTAGGGCATAAGGTTGAAGCAAAGCATAGAATTGGAAAATATATTGAAGGAAATGCAAGGCCACTGAAAGTGAGAATGAGATCACAAATGGCAGTAGAGGGGATTACAGTGAAAGATAGTAGACTGGCATAAGGATGTATAGATTCAGAGACATAAATTTGGAAGAAAGACAAAAGGAGAAAGATATAAGATAAGAGGCTAGGAAAAAAAAGTTACAGAGGACATAGATCGAAGAAATTTTACTAGAGGGCATTAGACATGAGACTGAAGAGGTGGTTTATTCGGAAGAGAGAGGAGGTAGAGAAACCACAATAGCAGCAGGAAGAGGTACAGATAATGAAAGGAGTAGCAAATTAAGTCTGAGAAAGATGCGCGTACCCGGCTACTGACCACCCCTACCAGCCCGTTGATGTGTGTCTGATAGTAAAGCGACTCCAGGGAAAGCAACCTCAGTGTTCCTCCCAGGGAGGTGTGGGTCCAGAGCAGCCATCAGTCTACAATGTGTCCAGCTGCGACAACTGTGCCCAAGGTGAAGATATCTCCCTCCCTCCTTACTCCGTCTTGGAGATAGTGGTCAGCAAAAACTGAAAGCATCTTTCAACGGGCTGCTCTCAAGACAGAAGTAACAGAGCAGTTCTTCCACATAAGCATGGAGGCAGCGATGCCACGGATGTGGCATCAGCTCGGACCTTCATCTCGGGGCAGGAAGAGTCAGGGCTAATTGATGTTATCCCGGAGGGAGAAGCAGATTGCTGCCTTTGACATTGATCAGGAAGGATGCTTAGCAGCGAGGAACAGATTTTTGGGCCTTGTGTCTGAAGCTGTTCTGTGCAGGTAGTGACTTAGTCCCCTAACAGGGCATAAGAGTCTCTCCTCATCCTCCTCACCGACTATGGTAGCAAGGCTCATAATCTTGAATTCCCAAGGTGTCCTGTGGGCTTCTGTAACAGTTTTGGCAATAAACTCAGGAAGATAAGAGACCAGGAGATCCTGCCCCTTCCAGCTAGTCCTGTGCAAGAGAGCTTGGATCTCCCCTACGCTCTGCACTGTAGCTAGAGCGAGCAGAAAGAGGGTCTTCCTGGTCAGGTCTCTTGTGGAGGAGAGTCTAAGGGGTTCAAAGGGAGCCTTGGTTAAAAAGCGAAGCACCACATCCAAGTTTCAGGAAGGTCTAAGGTCCCTGTCAGGTCTGCAGGGCTGAGAAGAACAGGCCCTGATAACATACTTCAACACCTGGTCCTTGTTGAGGTCTGATCCTCTGATAACAAAAATGCTGTTAAGCATGGCCTTTTAGCCCTAGGTGACAAACTTGTCTTAAAAGGAAAAAGAAAATCAGCGACTTTCAGAACCGTGGGATTGGAGATGGTGTGCCCATTGTCCCTACACCAATTCCTGTACCTCTTCCCTTTGTGCTGATAGTTTAGAGAAGTGGATGGTCGTTTGCCATGTGCCAAGAACTGGACAACTCTAGAGGAGAAGCCTCTGCATCTACAGTATCACTGGACAGTCTCCACCCTGTCAGCAGAAGCCCATGGAGACCAAGGTGGGACCTGTGGTTGTGTGTTTGCTTCAGAAGGTCCTTTCACAATGGAAGGCATCGAGGTGGCTCCATCGACACTTGCAACAGGTCCAGAAACCACTCCTTCCATGGCCAGAACAGAGCTATCACAATGAGTCTTGTGTTCCTGAAGGCCCAGAGCTTGTTGATCACTTTCCTGAAGAGAAGTAGTGGAGGGATGGTAAACAGATCCTGGTAGTCCCAATAGTAAAGGAAGGCAACTGTGGCAATCACTTTGGGCCTGAAATGGAGACACAAAGTTCGGGATCTTGTAGTTCAGGAAAGTAGTGAAGAGATCCACTGTCAGGTAACCCCATACCCGCCACAACTGGCGGCACACGTCTATGTGCATTGTCCACTCTGTGGAGAGAACCCAATGCCATCTTGTTCTGGAAGACTTTTCCATGCAAATCCCTAAAAGAGGACAGAGGCCTCCTCTGCTGACGAAGCAAGGACTAATCAATCGTCCAGGTATCTGAGGATGCAGAAGCCTAGGCGATGGAATTCTGCAGAGATGGGAGCCATTATTTGAGTAAAGACCAGTGGGGCAGTAGCAAGGCCAAAGCAGAGGACTCGAAACTGTAGGTGGCATACCTCCCAGGAAAAGCAAAGAAAACACCAGCTGTCTAGATGGATGGGCACCTGAGACACCATCCAGTCATCTTGTCGAATGGCAGAAGCTGTATTATCCTTTAGGACTTCTGAAAAAGCTAAGAAATAAGGCAATGGGCATCTTCAAGAGCAGTGAAGAGAGAGAGAGACAATGAATGGGGAGTATTTAGTCGTACCATACGCAAAAGAGGTAGAAGCCATCATGAGGGTTTTGTCTGATGCAGGCATGCACATAACGTATGCCTCTGGGCAGAAATTACAAGACAGTGCATGCAAGGACAAATGATGACACGAGACGAAAAAGTGTGGTGTACTCCATCACTTGTGGCTGTTCTACTGTATACTATGGTGAAACAGCATGGGGGATGGAAAGAAGATTAAAGGAGCATAGAAGCAACCTACGACACCACAGAACCATCAGTTCCCTCCTGTTACATGTGGAGGAGCATGGACATTTGCCACGTTGGGAAAACACAGTGGCCCTGCACACAAAAATGGAGAAAAGGAAGAGGAAGCTGGTGAAGGCTGCATACATTGCTATGTCCCTCACCACCAACCATAAAGCCTATCTCGTTCGGCAGCCAAACTCACGCTAATGGACCAATCAGCACACTCCCCTGGCAGACATCCGCACAGGTGATCCACGAGTGAATATAAGCAGCTGTTCTCTCCATGTCTGTCACTCACTCTCTGAAGAAGACATTCTGTCGAAACGTTGGAGTAAAGAGTATCCCTGACCCAGCCCAAGTTTTTCCTTACCATCTTTACATGCAAGAAGGTGTAAGGCTCTCAAACAAAACTAAGAGTAGTTGAGAGCTTCTCGTAATCTACTCCCTCCATCCTAGCAACATTTGATGTTCATGGAGCATGTGTGGCTGCCTGGCACCAGGTTTCAAAGTGTTGTGTAGGGAGGGATTGACCAAAGCAGCCTTTCTGTATACCTCCTGACCCGCCACGTTGTAGAGTATTGCGAATCTGCCAGAAAGGTAGCCAACTGAGGAAGGATTCTTCTCATTCGTCCTTAAGTAATCAATGTCTGCTTGATCCACAAAAAACTGGACAAGTTGCACCCTACCGAGAAGAGTCGTTCCCCCTCGATCAGGTGTGGTGTTGGTACCCAGCTCAACTGGACCCTCAAGTTGAATCTTCCTACCCTTAGCATCCTCAAATACTGAGGTAATGTAATCCATCATACAATGGTACATGGAGGGGTTTCGAGTGATGCTGCACAGGGCACTGCCCTGGCAGGCATAGCACTAAAGTGGGGATTTTTATCCTCAGCAGAAATAAAGTGGAACAGTGGAACTGCTATTTTTTGTATGAAAAAAAGGTCTCTGTGATAGAAATACAGGTACCTCTCGATTTACACAGGGGATGCGTTCCTGAAGAGAGGGCGCAAAATGAAAATGACAAATTGAAATATATATATATATATATATATATATATATATATACAGGGTGGGGCAAATGAAATGCCCGAGTTTTGATAGCCTATTAGGAAAAGTAAATCAATACAAAGTAAAACAATGTATATATATGTATATGAGGTGCCTAGAGCCAGAGTGACGGAAGCGACACTCCGGCCGAAATTGATATTTTTACCCCATTGCCTTCCTACTGTGGTGGGAAGCAGATTAGAAGTCATAATGTACACCGCAATAAGGTCGAAAATCCACCCAAATGAGGTTATCTGCAGACCTTTCGTGTCGCTCTCGAAGCGAAGAGGATGAGCGGCTGGGGCCAGAGAGTCGTAACTCCCGCCGAGCAGCTAGCGAGCCAATGAACGCACGCCATGCTCGTCACGTGACATGACTGACAGACGCGCACTTCCCTCACACCAACCCACAGACACTCGGCCACCCTCCGCCAGCTCGCCACAACTGCATGACACTCTGCCTTTCTTGTACACTAATACCCATGATTTTGCCATTATGGCAGACAACAACATGCCCCCTGAGAAGCCAGAACCCTCTAGGGGAAGAAAAAGGATGCGTAATCCTGCAGAGTGGAAGAAAAACTTAGGTAAAAGACGAAGGAATATGGGAGAGGCATACATGAGCAGGTCTACAGGCCGTCAAGTAGTACAGGCGCGGTACTCACCTGCCGGATAATTTTCTTATTCTTTCCTGTTCTGTTATCCTAATGGACTATTTTCAGTTTGTTAGATGTTTGTTTCCATTTTCTGGCATTAAAAGGATTGCTATTTTTCTACCGTTGATCATTCTCTCCTTATTAGGTGTTTAGATTAAGAAGTACGTGCACGAGTGTCGCTTACGTTTTTGCTTAATAGAATTAATACATCACTCAAGAAAGGCTTCATTGGTGGTGAATCCCAATAACCTACATAATGTTGAAACAACTACACATAAGAACAAGAACAAACAATGCATGCATGCTTGATTCTCAAAATATTTGAAGTGTTTTTTTTTTTCCCACAAATAAACCGATAAAAAAGCAATCATCCTTTCAGAATGCTTTTATATCACTGAATGCCCAGATACAGGCTGTAAAGTACATTAAATAACGAACATTTTGAAGCCAAGCCTTACTTCCTATCTCAATTAATTGAGGAGATATTGCATTCCGAATGTTGCAAAACTTTGATCGCTTTTTTCTCCGTTTTCTAGTTTCGGCGCTTACGTTACTCTGGCTCTAGGCGCCTCATATATATATATATATATATATATATATATATATATATATATATATATATATATATATATATATATATATATGTATATATATATATATATATATATATATATATATATATACAGTACTGGCGGTGGCGGAAGGCGCGAAGGGGCCCGCGCCTTCCGCCACCACCAAATTATTTGTAACCCCTCTAAGTCCATTATTTACTCGGGGATTCGGAATCTAGTACATCTGACAGGTTACTGGGACCGTTGCCAGTCTCAGGGAACAAAAAGATTCGCCTCAGTGATTATTTACGCCTCGCGGGGGTGGATTGTCGAGCGTCGAGTGCCCACCTTTCTGTCGCATTTTAGTGTTCACGTGCTTACGATCTTGCTGTTTTACCAGCCAAGCATGGGGCCTAGAAAGCTTTTGAATAGCTCTCAAATAGCAGTGATATGTGCTTTAGCGAAAGAGAATAAAACAAACAAGGAAATAGCTGCTCACACCGCACTACCACTGAGAACTGTTCAACGATGGACTTTGAAATTTCGCTCGGGAGGAGGCGTGAAGGACCCACCACCACACAAGCCAGCAGGGCCTAAGCCCAAACTATCTCAGAGGACTCTCAACGTTATACGGAGGCAGCTTGAGGTCGAACCTCGTATAACTAGTAAGGAACTTAAGTCTAGGAACCCACGTCTGTTGGCTGGAGTGGCGGAACGAACACTCCGTGACTATTTGAAGAAAGTACTGGGATACCGAAGCTGCCGTTCTGTGCCTAAGCCATGGGTAACACGTGCCCACAGAGTGAATAGACTGCGTTTTGTGGCTGAACACCGTGAATGGACCCTTGACAAGTGGCGTACTGTGTTGTGGTCTGACGAGGCTAGCTTTGAGGTTACTGATAACCAAAGAGGCAGAGTGTACCGCCGCCCTGGGAGCGACCCTACCGACCCACGCTACACCAAGCACACCGTGAAACATCCAGACTCCCTTATGGTGTGGGGATGTTTTTCTTACCACGGTGTTGGTAAGCTAGTGTTCTTACCTAAAAACATTCGGATGAATCAAATTAACTATTTTGAGTTAGTTTTGGATGAACTTGATGAGTGCATGGTGCAGTGCAAGGCTGATATTTTCATGCAAGACGGTGCACCTTGCCACAGGGCTAAGTTGATCAGTAATTGGTTTGATTTTTGTGGGGTTGAGTTACTGGCACCTTGGCCTGGTAATTCACCGGACCTTAACCCAATAGAAAATCTTTGGGCGATCATCAAGCGCCGACTGCAAGACAAGGATACATCTTCCATGGATCGCCTTCAGTCAGCTATTCAAGATATTTGGGATAATCTTGACAAGGAACACCTTCAACATCTAGCTGATTCTCTTCCCACACGCCTGGAGAAGGTCAAGAAGAAGAAAGGCTACCCAATTAACTACTAATTTTGGTGAGTAACCCATATTTTACCCCATTAATTATCTTCTCCCCACATATGTACAAGGCGCGGGCCCCTTCGCGCCTTCCGCCACCGCCAGTACTGTATATATATATATATATATATATATATATATATATATATATATATATAGTATTCCCTCGATTATCGCGGTTAATGGGGGGCAGAACCGCCTGCGAAAAGTGAAAATCCGCGAAGTAATGGCGCTCCTTTATAAAAGCCCCCAAGGCTCAAACTTATCTGAAGATGACGTACTTACGGACAGAGATAATATGGAGATGAAAAGACCTGTGCAGTACGATGAGATGGAAGACGATGATGAATGACTGCACAGGTTCACGAAGAGCTTTACTGCTCCTCGGATGACGCCGCAGATGACGCAGGGGAAGTTGCAGGTGGCGGCGTAGGGGTTGCAGAAGTCGGCGTAGTGGCTTCAGGAGGCGGCGTAGTGGCTGCAGGAGAACATTCTTCAGGTTTTCAGTGCACAAGGAACATCGTTATTGGGAGTTGTGAGCGTTGCTTTTTCTTCTGGACGAAGATGCTCTTATAAACAGCCATCACGTCATCAATACGATTCCTGAATTCGACGGCTCTGACCATGTTGTCATTCACTTCTTGGGCCCTTTTTTGGAGGCCTTTGGCAATATTGAAGAGGTCTTGCAAATTATGTAATGTAAGGCCACGTTCTTCAGCTTGGTCACCTTCGTCACTAGCAGACTCCTCTTCCTCCTCACTCGCCGATCATTTCATGTCGATTCATGTTCATGTGTCATTTCTTCTATGTCCTCGTCTGTCAGAGGGTTTGAGTGGCACTCGATGAGATTGTTTACTTCGTCCGCTGTCATATCGGAGAAGCTTTCAGTGCCCACCAACCGAGCCAGCCTCACAGCCTTATCAACGGCGGAGTGATGATTCATACACGCTTGCTCTTGGGTGTTACATGCTTTTCTCGGTGTTGCGGGTTGCCGGAATGGATTTTTTAAATTTATTTTTTTATTTTTAATACTTTTAATTAATTTTTACTTTTAAATTGAATTTTTTTTACCCGCGAAGCACTGAACCCGCCATAACTGAAGCGCGAAGTAGCGAGGGAATACTGTATATATATATATATATATATATATATATATATATATATATATATATATATCAATCAATCAATCATGGGAGGCATACGCCGGGGGGCGCGTTGCCTCACATACCCTACGGCGCCACTCCTGGCAGTCACGCCTCGCGAGTCTCCATGCACGCTCCCTTTCTATACCGAGTAACTCCCAGCAGGAGGCATCGACTTGCCGCAGCCAAGAGTTCTGTGGGCGTCCCCTAGGCCTCCTCCAAGTTGGGTTGTCCCTGACGGAAACAACCCGACAAGCAGGATCGATTTCCAGGTATCGCACCACATGCCCAATTAGCTGCAGTTGGCGCTGAAGGACTATGCTAGTAATAGGCCTCGAACCAGTCTCACGGAACAATCACTGATTTGACACAAAGTCATACCAGTGGTATCCCATGATCCTGCGAAGGCATCTAGTACCAAAGACATCAATTCACCTATTCAGGTCAGTGTCCAGTGTCCATGTATCACAACCATAGAGTATGTCAGGGATCACCAGCGACTTGAAGATCCTGTCTGCACAGGTATCGACAACGCCAAATACTCGTGTTGAGCGAATCCATAGCGCCGTGGGCCAGACCAATCAGCCGTGTGACTTCTTGGCTCGACCCACCATCGTTATGTACTACACTACCAAGGTATGTGAAGTTTTTCAAGATCTCAATGTCCTCGCCACACGCATGGACAGACTGTACTGTTTCATCCAGCATGCCTCCAAACACCTAGACCTTGGTCTTGGCCCAGGAAACCTTAAGTCCCAAGGGCTTCACCTCCTCGTGCAGTGCCTCTAAAGCCATTACCAGCACCTCTAGTGACTCAGCAAAGATTGCTGCATTATCAGCAAAAACAAGATCTGTAATCATGGTGTTGCTGACAGATGCTCCACAATTACTTTGTTCCACAACTCTGCCTAGTACCCAATTCATGCATGTGTTGAAAAGTGATGGAGCAAGCACATAGCCCTGCCTCACACCTATATTCAAAGGGAAGAAGCTGGACATGCCTCCTCCACACTTCACAGCACTTACAGTCCCGGAGTACAGGCCAGTTAAAAGACCAATAATCCTTGCAGGAATCCCACGGAGAGGCAGAAGATCCCATAGTGTCTCTCGGTGCACTGAGTCAAACGCCTTCTTGAGATCAACATAGGCAGCAAGCATTCCCTGTCGAAACTCACGACGGCGCTCCACCAGTACGCGAAGCACTAGGATACGGTCAGTTGTTGACTTACCGGGTGTTAACCCTGACTGTTCAGGTCTCTGATGCTTCAGCAGGTGAGTGCAGATCCACGTCAGCAGCAAATGGGCAAGCACCTTGCCTGGTACGCTGAGCAGCATTATTCCACGGTAGTTACTGCAGTCTTGACGGTCCCCTTTCCCCTTCCAGATAGGGACGACCAACCCCTTCTTCCAGTCAGGGGGAATGGTACCTGAATGCCATACAGCAGTCAAGACAGCATGCAACCCATGGATCATGGCTTCACCCCCAGCTTTCAGCAGCTCCGCACTGATGTTGCAGATGCCAGCTGCCTTTCCACCCCTCAACTTTGCCACAGCCTCTTTGACATCGCCAATGGAGGGTGCAGTTTTGTCAATGGGTGGATCAGCATCCAGCATCTGCAATCCTGCAGTCCAGAGCTGTCCGCTTGGAGGATCCACCGTGAACAGCTCCTCAAAGTACTCAGCCCAATGAGCCATCTGCCCATCTACATCCAATATGCGGCAGCCATCTGCTGTTCGGATAGCACTCATCTGAGAAGTAAACTTGGAGCGGAGTTTCTTCAGAGCTTGATAGGCAGATATGAGGTCATTCGCATTTAAATGACATATATATATATATATATATATATATATATATATATATATATATATATATATATATATATATATATATATACAGTGGTACCTCTTGATTCGAACACCCTTTGACTCAAACACTTCCCAATCCGAACACATTTGGCAAACAAATTTTGACCTCCAATCCGAACGCAGCTTCTCAATTTGAAAAAAAAAAAAAAAAAAAAACATGTGGTGGCCGATGCGCCTTCCCCCAGTCGACCGGTCTCGCTTGTACTTCTCCACCGTGAACACCTCTCTCTCATGAATGGCTTTCAAGTCACTCTGGCCCCTAGTTGCCTTGGTTACTCCGGCCCCCAACTCTGATTACCTCCTACCTACCACCCCATTCAAAGCAGCTTCTTCTCTGGTCACTGGCAAGCTTATTTACTAATGAAGATATATTGAACACTTTAAACAACCAATGAAGAATGAATTGTTAAATATCATTGTCATTTGCACAAACTATGATAATACAATAATTTGAAGTTTTGTACAATAATTTAGACTTTTCTTGAAATAATTCCTGTTGGAAATGATGTTGTGAGAATATATTCTACTTGATAAGAAAAAGAGAGAGAGAGAGAGGGGGGGAGGAGGGAGAGACTGGGGGAGGGGAGGCGGCCTACTCGGTCTGTTTGCGTATCAAATGGGAGAGGATAAGGATGAAGGGAGGGGGAAGGGAGGAATACTACGAGATGTGTTCCTGTATTGAGTGCATGGGAGGGAGGCAGGGACCCAGAAGGAGGCTTGTCTAGTCTTCATCGGGACTTAGGAGTTTCACACCAAAGTAAATGAGTTTTTTGTAATGCCTTTTTTTAATTTATTGTATTTATTTTTTTTTATGCATTTCATGTCTGTGTTTACTTTGTACTCTCAAAATGCGAAGGATATGTATGAATTATGATGAGATGAGGTGAAAACAAGGTGCCAATTTGTTAAATCATGTTGCCACTCTGGTGGGTCGGGACCAATTTTGTTTTTTCCTATTACTTCTTAACAATGGCTATTGCGTTCTTAGGTATTGTGGCGATGTTGAGGGACCAATTTCTTGCAATAGCTAGGGTTGAGTGTAGTTTTTTTTTTTTTATTAAATCAACTGGAATGGATTAAATGTTTTTACATTAATTTCATTGGTAAAAATTGCTTCTTAATTCAAATTTTCCCAATTCGAACAGCCAAAAAGAACGAATTAAGTTCGAATCAAGAGGTACCACTGTATATATATATATATATATATATATATATATAATATATATATATATATATATATAATAAATATATATAGATATATATATATATATATATATATATATATATATATATATATACAGTGGTACCTCTTGATTTGAACTTAATTCGTTCTTTATCACTGTTTGAATTGCGAAAATTCGAATTAGGAAGCTGCATTGAATGGGGTGGTAGGTAGGAGGTAATCAGGGTTAGGGGCCGGAGTAACCAAGGCAACTAGGGGCCAGAGTGATTTGAAAGCCGTTCACGGCGAAGTACAAACGAGACCAGTCGACTGGCAGGAAGGCGCATCGGCCGCCACGTGTTTTTATTTATTTATTTATTTTTTTGTTCGACTTGAGAAGCGGCGTTTGGATTGTAGGTCAAAATTTGTTCGCCAAATGTGTTCAGATTGCGAAGTGTTCGAGTCAAAGGGTGTTCGAATCAAGAGGTACCACTGTATGTGTATATATATATAATATATATATATGCAGTCAGCCCTTGTTTCTTTGCACTAATACAGACTGGGCTATGTCCAGAGTGAAAAAGTCCGGACATTAAAAATTGAGTACAATACAGTTCTGTACTGTACAGTAAACAGCCTATATTGTCTCGCACACATACTCATAGGCTACAATATGGTACAATATGCATATACAGTATACATGAGAGTAAAATATGGTTATACCTGCAATAGGGTACAGTATAATTCTGCAAACTACTGTATGCCTTCTGGAAGCGCATTTCTTAAACAGGCACCATAAAGTTTCTTTGATTTGTATTTCTTTGAAATTATTATTTTTGTATATTTTAATAGCTTTTCTTTTAGTAATTTTTATCCTCCTAATATGAATTTGGTTATTCATATCATACTTATAAAGGGAAACAATGGAACTACTCTATTTTATATAGTTATTTTATATAGTCAACATTGCGCTCCTCTCATAGATATTAGAGTTTGAGTCTCATGTATGGTAAGAGGAAGGTATAATTTAGAAGCATAGAAGTTGTTTTTGTATGAAAAGAATTTAGGTATGGTTCTTTCACTTACATGTGATAGAGTAGGTCCTCCTTACATGGTAATTCTTTATCTGGTAAATTCAAAGTTACAGTGTTTGGTAATTACTATCCCTGATTCTATTTACGGTAAGAAAAATTCACAGATACAGTATCTGCTTGTGTTTTGTCTATACCGTACCGTAGTGCCACCAAGCCGTGCATCCATCACAACAATCAGTCTCTTCCTGCGTTTCCCACTGAACACAAGTTAATTCCTTACAATGTGTTTTTTATGGATATTATTATAATGACTCACAGTTATACACCCATAATGGCCACAAAACATTCTGCAGACACTGCTGGAGTTGAAAAGGCAAAGAGAAGGAGGAGTAGTCTGACATTGGAGGTAAAATTAGATATTTTGAAGAGGAAACAGCAGGGAGGAGGTAAGTCTGCCATAAGTCGAAACTTGGTCAGTGTTGAAGAATCAGAATGGACATCATCTGATAAAATCATCTGATAGAATAAGTGGAGAGTGAAAGGTAAATAAGAACATTTTCTGTTTATTTCATTTTGCGCAGTACTTAAAACTTTTTATGTGACTATTTTCATGTACAGGTGCTTCTCGTTTTACGTTTGTTCACTTTGTTGTTTTTTTAATTTATGCAGAGTTCAAAACACCCCCAAAAATATATAATTTAGGTACATTTTTTTTCACTTATATGCGATATTTCATTGAGTAACCAACAGATGTCTCACATGAGTTCCTTTATGCATGCCAAACAACAACAGTAACACAATCACATGGGCATACAATATTTGTGTGTGTGTATATATATATATATACACACACACACACACACACACACACACACATATATATATATATATATATATATATATATATATATATATATATATATATATATATATATTGCATTATCATCATGGCAAAATTCATTGACCTTAATGAGCTCCAAATGACAGGAATATTCATTACTTCCAATTAGTGATGAGGCTTATTGCTGGATCCTCACTGGACATTTTCAATCAATCAATCATGGGGGCATACGCCGGGGGGCGCGTTGCCTCGCCTACCCTACGGCGCCACTCCTAGCGGTCACGCCTCGCGAGTCCCCATGCAGGCTCCCTTCCTATACCGAATAACTCCCAGCAGGAGGCATCGACTTGCCGCAGCCAGGAGTTCTGTGGGCGTCCCCTAGGCCTCCTCCAGGTTGGGTTGTCCCTTGCGGAAACAACCCGACAAGCAGGGTCGGCTTCCGGGTATCGCGCCACATGCCCATTTAGCCGCAGTTGGCGCTGACGGACTATGCTAGTAATAGGCCTCGAATCGGTCTCACGGAACAATCACTGATTTGACACAAAGTCATACCAGTGGTATCCCATGATTCTGCGAAGGCATCTAGTACCAAAGACATCAGTTCGCCTCTTCAGGTCGGTGTTCAGCGTCCATGTCTCACAACCATAGAGTAAGACAAGGATCACCAGCGACTTGAAGATACGAATCTTTGTCCGTCTGCACAGGTATCGACAACGCCAAATACTCGTGTTGAGCGAATCCATAACGCCGTGGGCCAGGCCAATCCGCCGTGTGACTTCTTGGCTCGACCCACCATCGTTATGTACTACACTACCAAGGTATGTGCAACTTTTCAAGATCTCAATGTCCTCGCCACACGCATGGACAGACTGTACTGTTTCATCCAGCACGCCTCCAAACACCTGGACCTTGGTCTTGGCCCAGGAAACCTTAAGTCCCAAGGGCTTCACCTCCTCGTGCAGTGCCTCTAGAGCCATTACCAGAACCTTCAGTGACTCAGCGAATATTGCTGAATCATCAGCAAAAACAAGATCTGTAATCTCCGTGATGCTGACAGATGCTCCACAATGACTTTGCTCCACAACTCTGCCTAGTACCCAATCCATGCATGTGTTGAAAAGTGATGGAGCAAGCACACAGCCCTGCCTCACACCTGTATTCACAGGGAAGAAGCTGGACTCGCCTCCTCCACCCTTCACAGCACTTACAGTCCCGGAGTACAGGCCAGTTAATAGACCAATAATCCTTGCAGGAATCCCACGGAGACGCAGAAGATCCCAGAGTGTCTCTCGATGCACTGAGTCAAACGCCTTCTTGAGATCGATATAGGCTGCCAGCATTCCCTGTCGAAACTCACGACGGCGCTCCACCAGTACGCGAAGCGCTAGGATACGGTCAGTTGTTGACTTACCGGGCGTGAACCCTGACTGTTCAGGTCTCTGATGCTTCAGCAGGTGAGTGCGGATCCGTGTCAGCAGCAAACGGGCAAGCACCTTGCCTGGTATGCTGAGCAGCGTTATTCCACGGTAGTTGCTGCAGTCTTGACGGTCCCCTTTCCCCTTCCAGATAGGGACGACCAACCCCTTCTTCCCGTCAGGGGGAATGGTACCTGAATGCCATACAGCAGTCAAGACAGCATGCAACCCACGGATCATGGCTTCACCCCCAGCTTTGAGCAGCTCCGCACTGATGTTGCAGACGCCAGCTGACTTTCCACCCCTCAATTTTGCCACAGCCTCCTTGACATCGCCAATGGAGGGTGCAGTTTCGTCAATGGGTGGATCAGCATCCAGCGTCTGCAACCCTGCAGTCCGGAGCTGTCCGTTTGGACATTTTGGAACCATAAAATAGGGTTGGTTGGTAATTCTCATTACCACCTTGTCATAAAGTATTGATTTTATGATGAAATTAACTGTGAAGGTTATGATTGGCTAGCTTAACCTAAAGTATTTTACCAACACCAAAGTTTCTGTAAGCCTAGTTGGCAATTGATTATCCATAAACATCACCCTGTCTTGGAGCCAATAAATTTTGTATATATATATTTAAATACATACACACACACACAAACATTAATATATACACACACACACACACACACAAGAAACAAGAGGTCATATACACACACTCAAGAAACAAGAGGTCCTGGAAGAAAATTAAAAGCAGCTACCTGGAGAAGAGACATCAAAAAATACAGTTTCCCACACACATTGAGGCATGGAATGGTCTGGAAGAGGAGGTGGTGTGTGTCAGAAATATTCACATTTTTAAGGAAAAGTTGGATAAATATAGTTATGGAGACAGGACAGTATGAGCTTGGCTCCCCTCCCGTATGTTACAACTAGGTAAATACACACGTGTATTTACCTAGTTGTATTATTCAAAGTTTGAGTGGGCTCCTAGCATTCTGTCTCCATATCTTCATATAACCAACATTTCCTTGAATTTATGTATATTGGTTGCTGTAAAAACCTCCTCTTTTAATCCATTCCAGGTGTCCATAATTCTATGTGGAAAACTGTACTTTCTTGTGTCCTTTAAATACCAACTCTTTTTTATCTTCCTTTAGTGTCCTCTCATCTGTCTAGCTTCTTCCTCCATCATCACCAGGTTTTGCTTGTCCAGCTTTTCAATTCCATTTACTATCTTATATAGAGTTATTAGATCTGTAGTGTTTATCACTGTCACACTTCTAATGTCCAGTCACCCTTCTAACGTTTTCTATTGTGTAATTTCACGGTATACTCAACACAATTTTATTGTATAGTACATGCTTACATGCACACTATTATATTTTATTGTATATATGTTTGTCATCAAAAGTTAATTTATTATTTGGTTGTAATTATAATTCTAGTCAAAGCCATTTTAGATATACGTTTGTAAGGATTAAGTATGTTAAATAACAGCATATGACGTGTGCATGTATGTCAGGTGTTCAGCCTAAAAGAATGATCCTCTCAATTCTTTCATGAATAAACAGAGATCCAGCCATGATTTTCCTTTCAACATAATTCTAATCTAAGGCTTCCTAAGCTGTGTATTCTGTATGATAACCTGGTCTTGAATCTTACCTATCAGCAAGGATGTTCATACTATTCACAGTTGCAACATTGATCACCGTGTGTGCCTCCCCATATAATCAGTTTCATCCCACCTGTGAATACTTCAGTATTATATGAACTTAAGCCAACATCAATACCACTTTAATGGTAAGTAAGCCCTGCATCATGAAGTATATTAAGAAGGTAAATAATATCTGCTGTATTTAATCACATTCTATAACTCTTTTGTAATGTAAAATCTAACTTCCTTTCAACCTCATATTTACCATTTTACTATTCTAATCATGGGTGATGACAAATGTTGGCAGTATTAGAAATAACAGTTTTTTGTTTGTGCATTGCAGGTACAGTGATGGCTTCTAATAAGAAATGCAACTATGATGACAACTATCTGGATTTTGGATTTACAAGCATCACTGATAAATGTGTAGTGAAGCCTCAGTGTGTGATTTGTCACAAAATACCCAGTAAACTTAGATTACATCTGGAAACCAAGCATCCTCAACATGTTGGCAAAGATCGTTCCTTCTTTAGTCAACAAGAATTGAACATGAAGAGACAGTGACTTGATGCCAGTGGTTCCTTTCATCAACAAAATGCTGCCGTAGTGGAGGCATCATTTCTTGTATCCCTTGAAATAGCAAAGAAAAAGAAGCCTCACACGATTGGGGAGGAATTAATTTTGCCATGTGCCAAAACAATAGTAAAGCTTGTTTTGGGTGAGAAAAGTGCTGAAAAGCTGAATGCTATTTCATTCTCAAATAATACAGTGCAATGCCAAATCTCCCAAATATCTGATGACATCAAAGAGCAGGTGATACAGGAAATTAAAAGAGCAGGATTATTCAGTATTCAACTTGATGAGTCCACTGACGTCCAGTCCTGCTCACAACTCCTGGCTTTTGTAAGGTATGTTTATGATGAGGATCTAAAGGAGGAATTCTTGTTTTGTGAGCCTCTTGAACAATCTACAAAAGGTGAAGATGTAATGCAGAAACTTACAGAATTCTTTGAATCTGAAGGTCTTGACTGGGGCATTGTGGGGCAATCTCTGTGGGATATGCACAGAAGGGGCTCCAGCCATGTTGGGTTCTCAGTTAGGTTTTGTTACAAGAGTTATACAAAAAGCACCAAATGCTATCCCTCTTCACTGCATGATCCACAGGCAAGCTCTTGCATCAAAAACACTACCCTCAGAATTACAGGACACTCTGAATACAATTATAATGACAGTTAACTTTGTTAAAGGTAGTGCTCTTAACACACACCTTTTCAAGAGATTCTGCCAAGATATGGATGCAGCTCATGAGACTCTCCTATTTCATACAGCAGTTTGCTGGCTATCAAAAGGAAATGTACTTCAGTGTGTATTTGAGCTCAGAGAAGAGATCAGCCTCTTTCTCAGAATACAGAACAAGCAAGATTTGCTGTCAGCATGGTCTGCAGATAGCTTCGAAATACAGCTAGCCTATCTTGTTGACATATTTAGACAGTTGAACACACTGAACCTGGAACTCCAAGGGAAGGGAAGCTTAATAATCGATTTTGTGGACAAAATCAAAGCTTTCATTCGTAAGATGGAGAATTGAAGGCGCAAAGCTGGAATGGGAAACTTGGCAATGCTAGGGACAGTGTCAGAAATTGTAGAGGAGTGTGATGCTGCTACGCAGAACTTAATTACCAAACATCTTGAGGCCTTGGAAGGGGAATTTAAAAGATACTTCCCAGATATCCAAAGCCTAACTTCTCAGCTAGTAAGGGCCCCCTTCACTGCTCCAGTGACATGCATTCCTGATGACAATGATGATGGCCAAACTGAGCTGTTGACACTTCAGGAGGATTCAGGAGCTAAGATGAAGTTTGAAACTGAATCTCTCACAGTATTTTGGTCATCAATGGCAGCTTCATACCCAAACTTATGTGACTTAGCTTATTGCCACCTCCTACCATTTTCATCAACTTATTCCTGTGAGGCTGCATTCTCTCAACTACTCCACATTAAAACGAAATATTGCAACAGACTTGAAGTGAAGCATGACCTACGGTGTGCTTTTAGTGAAACAAAACCAAGAATCAAGAAGCTTGTTGATAATCTGCAACATCACTCTTCACACTGAGTAGAATGGGGATTCAAAAGTGAAGGAAACATGAACCTGGCATGAATGTTCAGAAGCAAATGGTCTGGGAGGAGGTGGGTGTGTGGCCACTGAAGGCCATGGTTGTGGCAGTTAATTATGACTCCCAATGATAGCATTTCATTTCAAAATTACAAAGTTATCAGATTTGCAAGATTCAAAGATCAGATCACATTGCGTGGGATTAATACACTTTTTCAATCCAGTGGAATTTCTTTTTCTTTTTTTTTTTTTTTTTTTTTTTTTTTTTTGCTTATTGCTGAAACAGCTTTTCACAATAATGCAATTTTTAATTACTCTACGTATGATTTTTTTTAAATGTGCAATATATTACTTCTTTAGCAACATTTCAATAATTATATGAGATTCAGCAAAGGCAAAATACAAATTTCTTTATTAATAATTAACAAAAGAAAA
>CM035223.1:4615399-4630122 GCA_020233015.1 Callinectes sapidus
TAAGTTCAAGGAAATGTTAGATATATGGAGATATGGAGACAGGACACTATGAGCCCCGCTCGAACCCTGTATAATACAACTAGGTAAATACACACACACGCACACACACACACACACACACACACACACACACACACACACACACACACACACACACACACACACACACACACACACACACACACACAGCAAGATGAAGGCCAGAAAGAGTATTGATAAAATAAGAGTAGATTAAGTGGTATATGAAGACCCCAAGAATATTGCACAAATGATGAATTAAAGTTTCAAGAAAGTTTTACCCTAAAGACACAAATGATGAATTATAGTTTCAAACAAGTTTTTACAAATGAACTTGATTTTAAAAGGCCTCTGAACACACAGGAATGCAAGGCAATAGAGGAGATTCAGGTTTCAGTTAAGAAAGTGGACAAAATTTTTAAGACCCTAGATGAAAGGAAAACCACAGGACCAGATGGAGTATCTGGTTGGTTAATTGAAGAGTGTTGGAATCAACCAATGGACAAATTGCACAGTATCATTGGTACTTCACTAAAAGAATGAAGAGTCCCAAGTGTTTGGAAGAGGGCAAACATCGTGCCCATTTTCAAAGGAGATGTATGAAAGCCACTGAACTATAGACCAGCATCTCTGACAAGTGTGATTATGTGAAAAAATTATTAAAAACAAATGGTCCAAATTTCTGGAAGATAAACTTCTAACAGATTGGCAATTTGGGTTCAGAAAAGGTAAATCCTGCACCACAAATCTGCTGTGTTATTACTCAAGAGTGGTGGACATTATTCAGGAGAGAGATGGATGGTCAGATGGCATTTACTTAGAACTTAAGAAGGCTTTTGACAAGGTACTCTACAAAAGATTGTTGTGGAAATTGGAAAGAATGGGGGGTGTTTAAGGTAAGCTGTTGGAATGGATGGAAGATTTCCTGATAGGCAGGGAAATGAGAATGGTGATAAGGGACCAACTATCAGAGTGGAGCATCGTAGCCAGTGGAGTACCATAGGGGTCAGTGCGTGCACCTGTCATGTTTGCAGTTTTTATAAATGACATGGCTGAAAAGCTATGTGAGTCTTTTTGGTGATGATGCAAAACTTTTGTGTACTGTGAAAACCATTGGCAACTTTAAGGAATTACAAAATTATCTAGACAAGATTCACTACCGGAGCATTAGATGGCAAATTGAATTCAACACTATGAAGTGCAAAAGGATAGAGTTTGGTAAAAGCGGCAAAAGATGTAGTCACAATTATAAGCTGGGACGTGACATGATAAAAGGATCACCAGAAGAAAAAGATCTAGGGGTGATATTTTCAGATTTATCTGCAGGAAGGCATATTAACATGATAACAGGTGAAACCCTCCACTTATTGAAAAACATAAGAACTGCCTTTGCCTTTCTAGATGATGAAAAAGATAATCACTTCAATGATTTGCCCTAGGTTAGAGTACGCAGCAATAATTTGGTCATCTCATGAATTAAAGCACATCAGGAAACTGGAAAGTGTTCAAAGAGCAGCAATAAAGATGATTCCAGAACTTCAAGATCACTTATATAAAGAGAGATTGGCCAGACTGCAAATTTGGAAAAGAGACGGGAAAGAGGAGATTTAATCTCATTGTACAGATTGCTGAATGGAATGGAACAGTTAGATAGAGAAGACCTACTTGTATTCAATGAGAGAGATGCAAGAAGACATGCAAGGAAATTAAGACTACCATCTGTAGAAGAGATATAAAGAAGTTTAGCTTTCAACATAGAAGCATGAAGTTATGGAATGGATTGGAGGGCGAGGTGGTGTGTGCCAAAAATATTCAAAGCTTTAAGAAAAAGCTAGATGAAAGTAGTTATGAAGATGGGACAGTACGAGCATGGCTTCTCTCCCGTAAGGCACAACTAGGTAAATAAAACTAGATAAATACACACACACACACACACACACACACACACACACACACACACACACACACACACACACACACCTGAAGATTTAAAGAGAAAAATGAAGAATGATTTGGAAAAAAATAGGTGAAGTATGTAGTGAATTCAAATTGATGGAACTAAAGAATGTGTGGAAGAAAGAAAGCCAGAAGAAAAATGTGAGTTTTCCTGAGGTATTAAAGAGACAAATATAGGACAAGACAAAGGACAAGGTAATCCAGATTATTAAAAAAAAGGAAGACTTACTGAAGGATATGGTGGACAGGAAGAAATGTATGGTGATCTATGGATTACAGGAAAAGAAAAATCCCAACAAGTATGGGAGAGAAAGAAAGGAGAGAAGTAATACAGAAAGTTATACAAAAGGTTCAAGATGACACACAAAATTTAGAGCATTAGGTAGAAGAAACACATAGAATTAGCAAATATAGTGAAGGAAGTTCAAGGCCATTGAAAGGGAGAATTAGATCACAGTAGGATATTACAGCAAGAGCTAGTAGACTGGTCCAAAGTTTACAGTATAAGGATATATGGATTAAGAGAGATAAGAATTTGGAAGAAAAACAGGAGAAAGATCTAAGACAAGAGGCTAAAGAAAAAAATCTTAAAGTGGACAGAGACTGAGAAGAAGAAATTTTACTGGAGGATATTCAACATGAGACTGAAGAGGTAGGTAATTTAGTTGGGAGAAAGGGGAGGAGGTAGAGAAACGACAACAACAACCAGGAGAGGTACAAGTGATGAAAGGGGCAGGAAATTATGAGTAACATTTACTAATGTGGATAGGTTACTATCTAGTATGCTAGAGATAAAGGATGATTTAACATAGACCAGATGCATTTTGCATAGCTGAGATATTATTATCACAAAGCACTGTGACGCATCCATAATGGCCTGAAAATGCAGTACTTTATGTTTTTATATGACTGTTTTCATGTACTTTAATATCTGTATGGGTGACTTTTGACGTGCTGGAACAGATTTCCTATTATTATTTGTTATAATGGGTTCAGTATATGGTAATTTCAATTTCAGATAAGGTTTTCAGGAACCCATAAGTATTGTATAAAGAGGACTTAATGTAACGACTTTTGGCTAATATGTAGAGCTCGCAGGGATCAGTTAGAACACTCGGGATTCAGTTAGAGTCTGCAGGGGTCGTTAGAGCACCCAAGGGCTAGATTTAACCCCCGCAAGGTTATTTTAGTTAGTGTAATGTTTTAGCTTAGAGCCCTGCTTGCCACAGATGGTAGTTTCAATGTAAAGGTGAGATTATTTACTTCATTTTGAATGGTTATATGGCATGATGAAATACTTTAGTTTGTAGATTATGGAATTTTAATGTTTTATTGATTTTTTCGGTTCAGGCGAGGCAGAAACTTGTTCTGTTGGTGAATGCCATCAGTGCTTGTTGTGTCTCTCATTGGTGAGGATGAAGCTATTTTTCCCTGATAGATTTCGGCCTGTTTTAAATAAATCAGCATGTTGTTTTTGTCCCAAATTCTTAGTTTCAGGGTTGGGGGTTGGGCCCTCCCCCTCAAAAAAAATACTGATTTGCAAGGAAAACAACAAGCAAGTTCATTCAAAACTCATTGAAATCTACCATGGGAAAAT
Source organism: Callinectes sapidus (assembly GCA_020233015.1). Lineage (NCBI taxonomy): Eukaryota > Metazoa > Arthropoda > Malacostraca > Decapoda > Portunidae > Callinectes > Callinectes sapidus. The sequence continues at coordinate 4,618,971 of CM035223.1, forward strand.
AGTTTTGCTTTAAATTGAGAGACTAAACCAAAGAAAAAAATTTACCATTTTGTTAGAGGATTAGAGGATTCTAGACTGTGAAAATGTTATCACAGAGGAAACCACAAGAAACAATGTAGTGATGCAAGCAGTAGTGGAGCCCTCAGGACAGGCAGAAAGTATAGACTTCATCAATGAAGAAAGCTCAGTAAACTAATTATGGCTTTTACTAATATAAACAGATTAATATCAGGAACACTGGAATCAAATAATTACTTAAGAGAAACTCAGCAGATGTGGTGGGATTAGTGGAAACCAAATTAAAAGATCAGCTACCAGCAAGTAATTTTGGTAATGGAGAGTATAATATCTGGTAAAAAAATAGAGATTGCAAACAATGCAGGTGAGTAATGATATTGACTAAGAAAATCTTAAAAGTACAGGAACTTGTTTTAGAAAAAAAGTGCAGAGATAATTAATGAAGTACATGAGACTTGCTGCAAGTCAGTTGAAATGTTGAAATGTGCTTAGAATTTTACAAAGTAAGTCACCTCTGCTACTACCATAAAAGGTAGGATTTTGATGCCAGCTGTTGTCAGCCTCCCTGCAAGCATCTGGGAAAACGCCACTGCAACCAGCCAAAAACTCCTCTACTTCTGTGATCATCATTTTGGACGGCATTTTCTTGTGGACATGGGAGCGGAAGTCAGTGTTATACCCCCCCCTTGGGTGCTGACACTCGTTCTGGAACTATTGGACCTCTCCTGACTGCCGCCAACTGCAGTAGCATTAGAACATACAGCTCCCACTTGCTCCCATTTACCTTTAACTTCAGCCCTGTCTAGTGAAAGTTTATCATCGCTGATGTCTCACAGCCGCTCTTTGATGCCAATTTCCTCTGACAACACTCTCTACTAGTCGATGCGAAAGTAAAACACACACACACACACGCACACACGCACACACACACACACACACACACACACACACACACACACACACACACACACACACTGCTATCCATGATAGAGAGGTGGCCCACAAAAGATACTTGAGCCTTCCATCACCTGAGTCTCATGCATTATATATTTCTGCCTGGAATCATGCCAAGTCTGTTCTTCAACTTGCCAAAAACTCCGTCATCCATAGAAAGTGTCAAAATCTTTCCAGATCTAACTTCCCTCGAGACTTCTGGCATCTAGCCAAAAACATCTCCTACAACTTTACTTCATCTTTCCCTCCTTTAGTTCAACCTGATGGCACCAATGCCATCTCATCCATCTCTAAAGCTGAACTCTTCACTCAAACTTTTGCTAAAAACTCTACCTTGGATAATTCTGGGCTTAATCCTCCCTCTCCTCCCCTCTCCGAATACTTCATGCTACCTATTAAAATCCTTTGTAATGATGTTTTCCATGCCCTTGCTGGCCTAAACCCTCAGGAAGCTTATGGACCTGATGGGGTCCCTCCTATTGTTCTCCTAAACTGTGCCTTCGTGCTTGTGCCTTGCCTAGTCAAATTCTTTCAACTTTGTCTATCTACATCTACCTTTCCTTCTTGCTGGAAGTTTGCCTACATTCAGCCTGTTCTTAAAATGGGTGACCATTCTAATCCTTCAAAGTACCCTCCTATTGCTTTAGTCTGCTTATCTATAGTTTTTGAATCTATTCTCAACAAGAAGATTCTTAAACATCTATCACTTCACAATCTTCTATTTGATCGCCAGTATGGTTTCCGTCAAGGCCGCTTTACTGGTGATCTTTTGGCTCTCCTTACTGAGTCTTGGTCATCCTCTTTTAGAGATTTTGGTGAAACCTCTGCTGTCGCTCTAGATATATCAAAAGCTTTTGATAGAGTCTGGCACAAAGCTTTAATTTCCAAATTACCCTCCTACGGCTTCTATCCTTCTCTATGCAACTTCATCTCAAGTTTCCTTTCTGATTGTTCTATTGCAGCTGTGGTAGACGGTCACTGTTCTTCCCCTAAATCTATTAACAGTGGTGTTCCTCAAGGATCTGTCCTATCACCCACTCTCTTCCTATTATTCATCAATGATCTTCTAAACCAAACTTCTTGCCCTATCCACTCCTATGCTGATGATACCACCTTGCACTTTTTTACGTCTTTCCATAGACAACCAACCCTTCAGGAAGTATACAGCTCATGCAGGGAAGCCTCAGAACACTTAACTTCTGATCTCTCTAAAATTTCTGATTGGGGTAAAGCAAACTTAGTGTTGTTCAATGCCTCAAAAACTCAATTCCTCCACCTATCAACTCGACACAACCTTCCCCTCTTCTTCAGTGACACTCAACCCTCCTCTTCTTCTACACTGAACATTCTCGGTCTATCCTTTATTTATAATCTAAACTGGAAACTTCACATCTCCTCTCTAGCTAAAACAGCTTCTATGAAGTTAGGTGTTCTGAGCCGTCGCTGCCAGTTTTTCTCACCCCCCAACTGCTAACTAATACATGGGCCTTATCCGTCCATGTATGGAGTATGCTTCGCATGTTTCGGGAGGCTCCACTCATACAGCTCTATTGAACAGGGTGGAATCAAAAGCTTTTCATCTTGTTAACTTCTCTCCTCTGACTGACTGTCTTCAGTCTCTCTCTCATCACCACAATGTTGCCTCTCTTGCTATCTTTTACTGCTGTTTTCATGCTAACTGCTCCTCTGATCTTGCTAACTGCATGCCTCCCCTGCTTCCGTGGCCTTGCTGCACAAGAATAGCCTCTTCCTCTCACCCCTATTCTGTCCACCTCTCAAATGCAAGAGTTAACCAGTATTCTCAGTCTTTCATCCTTTTCTCGGGTAAACAATGGAACTCTCTCCCTGCTTCTGTATTTTTATCTGCCTATGACTTGAACTCTTTCAAGAGGGAGGTATCAAGACACTTATCCCATTGTTTTGGCCATTGATTTACCACTTCCTCAGGGACTCGCACCTCTGATTTTTGTTGCCCTAGGCTGCCTCCCTTCTACATAAAAAAAAAAAAAAAAACACTGATGCTTGTGCCTAGCAGACGTGCTTCTCTAGGACAATGAACGGCATCAGGTACTGGGCCCCTTAATGCTGGAGGAACCTGGTTATGTATGCACAGAGGAGAGAGGGGGCCGATTTGTTGTTGTCCTGTCTCCAAAAATGAATCAGTGAAGAGGAAAGATGGCTTTGTTAATATGGATAGAGAGAAGTCAACTTCAGCCCGGAGGACAAGTGATGCCAACAGGACCGCGGAACTCGTCTCTTGGAAATGCCTCTCGGACTTAAAAGGTTAGCTGGCTCTAGTGATACAAGTGATTTTTCGGGATTTCTCAATGAAAGCAGAGGAGCAACGGGAAGGCTAACTAGTGTAGAAAGGGAAAGAGGCTAATGAAAGAGCTATTAGATAGTTTTTTTTTTTTTTTTTTTTTTTTTTATGTAGAAGGGAGGCGGCCAAGGGCAACAAAAATAAAAAAAAATAGCCCACTCTAGTGCCGGTCCCTGGAAAGCCCATATTCAGTAGCCAAAAGAAGAATGGGATAAGTATCTTGATACCTCTCTCTTGAAACAGTTCAAGTCATAGGCAGGTGGAAATACAGAGGCAGGAAGAGAGTTCCAGAGCTTACCAGAGAAAGGGATGAAAGACTGAGAATACTGGTTAACTCTTGCATTAGAGAGGTGGACAGAATAGGGGTGAGAGGAAGAAGCAAGTCTTGTGCAGCGAGGCCGCGGGAGCAGGGGAGGCACGCAGTTAGCGAGATCTGAAGAGCAGTTAGGTCTCAAAGGAAAATAAGGAAATGAAAATCATGCTTGCCAAGTATGACCAGATTATGGAAACTAATAAAGAGATGAAAGAGTTAGGAAATATAAAAAAGAAAATGAAGACCTCAAAGAGAAATGTGTGAGCTATGAAGCACAACTGGAAGATCTCAAAGATAAAGTGAGGGATGATTCAGTAAAAATTGACCAAGTTTGCAGTGACTCCAAGCTGACAGAACTGCAAAATGTTTGGAAGAAAGAAAGGGAAGAAGAAAAGATTAGTTTTGCAGAGATAATTAAGAAAGAAATACAGGATAAGACAAAGAACACTGTTATCCATATTGTTAAGGAAAAGGAAAACATGGGGAGGAATATGGTGGACAGGAAGAAATATTTAGTAATTTATGGATTACAGGAAAAGAAAAATCCTAATAAATATAGGAGAGAGAGAGAGAGAGAGAGAGAGAGAATTGGTAAAAAAAGTTATACAAAAGGTTCAGGAAAACACACAAAGCCTAGAACAGGAGGTTGAAGAAATGCATAAAATTGGTAAATACAGTGAAGGAAATACAAGTGAGGATGAGGTCACAATAGGCAGTGGAGGAAATAACAGCAAGAGCTGGTAGACTGGGTCAGAATGAAGAACATAAGGAGAAAGAGAGACATGAATTTGGAAGAAAGACAGAAGGAAAAAGATCTAAGACAAGAGGTTAAGCTAAATAAACTTACAGGACAGAGACCAAGAAGAAGAAATTTTACTGGAGGGTGCTAGATATGATGCTGAGGAGATGGTTAATTTGGGAGAAGGAAGAGGAAGTAGAGGGACCACAGCAGCAGCAGCAGGAGGTACAGGTGATGAAAAGACCAGCAAATTAAAAGTAGCATATATAAATGCGGATGGGTTACTATCTAGCATGGTAGAAATAAGGGATTATTTAAGTATTCAAAAACCACATGTATTCTGCCTGGCAGAGGCAAAATTAAAGGAAGAAATCCACAAATTTCCCCAAAGAATACAAAATTTGGAGGAAAGATAGAAAAGGAAAAGGAGGAGGAGAGGTGCAAGAAGACATCTTTGTGGAGGGAGTGCAATATGGGGATGGCATGGCTGAATTCATTGGTATAACAACTTGAGCTAATGGAAGAGAAAGGAGGAAAATTATAGTAACATATGGGCAACCAAAAACAAATACATGGAAGTTAGAAGAACATAAATTAATGCAGAAGGAGGTATTAAAATGCCAAGATGACATGATATGGAAGGACAAGAAGGTACTTCTAGTGGAAGACTTTAACTGCAAAGTTGTGAACTGGAAAGAAATGGAAGCGAGTGGAAATGAAGGATTGTGGAGTGAAGATATGTAGCAATTAGACATGGAAAACACACTGAATTAATGGGGGGTGGAGGAATTCACTAAGCTCAGAGGAGAAGAAGAACCGTCAATGCTAAACCTGGTATTCACCACCCCCCAAAAAAACAGAATTCCAACCCACCTTTAAGTGCCTAAGCCCAGTGGGGAAAAGTGATCATATCTTGATTGAAATGAAATTACAAGAATGGGCATTGGTAAGGAGAGAAGAGGATTATAAAAAATGGAAGGTTAGATTATGCAAAGGCTAACTTTGAAGACTTAGGAAATTTTTTTGAAATTACAGATTGGAGAGGGATCATAAGTGGTAAAACAGCACAGGAGAAATATGAAATATTCCTGAGGAAGTATAAAGAAGATGTGGAAAGATATGTACCTAAATACAAAATAAAAAGTAGCAAACACACATGGTACAATGCTAGATGTGCTGATGTGCAGAAGTGAACAGGACAAAGGATAGAACTTGATGGAAACTGAAGAAGCAGAGGAGTGAAAGTAATAGAGATACCAAGAAGCAAAATATGAGTATGTCAGGATAAGAAGAGAGGAGGAAATAGCTTTTGAAAATGATGTGTTAGAGAAGTGTGAAAATGAACCCAAACTTTTCTATAAATATATAAATGGAAAGGTGAAGTGTACAGAAACCATAGGTAAGATAGGAAAGGGAGAAAAAACATGTCAAACAGCAGAACAGCTTTGTGAAATTATGAATGAGAGCTTCAAATCAGTATTCACTGAAGAGGAGGCATTTACAGAACCAAACATGACAGAGGCACAGGAGGAATTCAAGGAGGTTGTGGTTTAGAAACAAGATGTTGGCAGACTGATAGGGAGATTGGATATAAGAAAAGCAATGGGACCAGATGAAGTGTCAGGCTGGATACTAAGTGAATGGAAGGATTAACTAATACAGCCAATATGGGAAGTGATTACCAGCTCAGTAAAGGAGAGGAGGGTACCACAAGAGTGGAAGAGGGCCAACATAGTGCCCATTTACAAAGGAGGAAAGAAGACTGACCCACTAAATTATAGACCTGTATCATTAACAAGTGTTGTCAGCAAAATCTGTGAGGTATTAATTAAAAAGAAATGGGTGAGATATTTGGAAGACAATGGAGTTGTATCTTAGTGGCAATTTAAATTCAGGCAAGGAAAATGATGTTTGACGAACCTACTAGGTTTCTATACACGAGTACAGTGGTACTTCTTGATTTGAACTTAATTTGTTCTTTTTGGCTGTTCGAATTGCAAAAATTATAATTAGGAAGCAATTTTTACCATTGAAATTCAAGTAAAAACATTAATCCATTCCAATTTATTTTAGATAAAAATACTACACTCAACTCCCAGCTTTTGTGAGAAATTGGTCCCTTAACATCTCAATAGCTAAAAATGCTGTAGCTATTGTTAAAGAACTAATGGGAAAAAATAAAATTGGTCCTGGCTCACCAGAGTGGTAACATGATTTAACATCTTGGTACCTTGTTTTCCCCTCATCTCATCATATTTCATAAATATCATTCACATTTTGATAGTATAAAGCAGTGGTTCCCAAACTTTTTCTAGTCATTATCCACTTTTCATACATGATCCTTGTCCATGTCCCCCCCCCCCTTCCCCCACAACCATAACCCGTGACTACCGTGACTGTCTACAGTCCTACACTCATTAGGTCCATATAAAAACCACTTTAGCAAATCCTGTAATTTTATTGATTCCACTTGTTATATTTTCTTTTGTTGATTATTAATAAAGAAATTTGTATTTTGCCTTTGCTGAATCTCATATAATTATTGAAATGGTACTAAACAAGTAATATAATGCACATAAAAAAAAATTCATACGTAGAGTAATTAAAAATTGCATTATTGTGAAAAGCTGTTTCAGCAATAAGCAAAAAAAAAAAAAAAAAAAAAAAAAAAAAAGAAAAAGAAATTCCACTGGATTGAAAAAGTGTATTAATCCCACGCAATGTGATCTGATCTTTGAATCTTGCAAATCTGATAACTTTGTAATTTTGAAATGAAATGCTATCATTGGGAGTCATAATTAACTGCCACAACCATGGCCTTCAGTGGCCACACACCCACCTCCTCCCAGACCATTTGCTTCTGAACATTCATGCCAGGTTCATGTTTCCTTCACTTTTGAATCCCCATTCTACTCAGTGTGAAGGTGATGTTGCAGATTATATCAACAAGCTTCTTGATTCTTGGTTTTGTTTCACTTAAAGCACACCGTAGGTCATGCTTCACTTCAAGTCTGTTGCAATATTTCATTTTAATGTGGAGTAGTTGAGAGAATGCAGCCTCACAGGAATAAGTTGATGAAAATGGTAGGAGGTGGCAATAAGCTAAGTCACATAAGTTTGGGTATGAAGCTGCCATTGATGACCAAAATACTGTGAGAGATTCAGTTTCAAACTTCATCTTAGCTCCTGAATCCTCCTGAAGTGTCAACAGCTCAGTTTGGCCATCATCATTGTCATCAGGAATGCATGTCACTGGAGCAGTGAAGGGGGCCCTTACTAGCTGAGAAGTTAGGCTTTGGATATCTGGGAAGTATCTTTTAAATTCCCCTTCCAAGGCCTCAAGATGTTTGGTAATTAAGTTCTGCGTAGCAGCATCACACTCCTCTACAATTTCTGACACTGTCCCTAGCATTGCCAAGTTTCCCATTCCAGCTTTGCGCCTTCAATTCTCCATCTTACGAATGAAAGCTTTGATTTTGTCCACAAAATCGATTATTAAGCTTCCCTTCCCTTGGAGTTCCAGGTTCAGTGTGTTCAACTGTCTAAATATGTCAACAAGATAGGCTAGCTGTATTTCGAAGCTATCTGCAGACCATGCTGACAGCAAATCTTGCTTGTTCTGTATTCTGAGAAAGAGGCTGATCTCTTCTCTGAGCTCAAATACACACTGAAGTACATTTCCTTTTGATAGCCAGCAAACTGCTGTATGAAATAGGAGAGTCTCATGAGCTGCATCCATATCTTGGCAGAATCTCTTGAAAAGGTGTGTGTTAAGAGCACTACCTTTAACAAAGTTAACTGTCATTATAATTGTATTCAGAGTGTCCTGTAATTCTGAGGGTAGTGTTTTTGATGCAAGAGCTTGCCTGTGGATCATGCAGTGAAGAGGGATAGCATTTGGTGCTTTTTGTATAACTCTTGTAACAAAACCTAACTGAGAACCCAACATGGCTGGAGCCCCTTCTGTGCATATCCCACAGAGATTGCCCCACAATGCCCCAGTCAAGACCTTCAGATTCAAAGAATTCTGTAAGTTTCTGCATTACATCTTCACCTTTTGTAGATTGTTCAAGAGGCTCACAAAACAAGAATTCCTCCTTTAGATCCTCATCATAAACATACCTTACAAAAGCCAGGAGTTGTGAGCAGGACTGGACGTCAGTGGACTCATCAAGTTGAATACTGAATAATCCTGCTCTTTTAATTTCCTGTATCACCTGCTCTTTGATGTCATCAGATATTTGGGAGATTTGGCATTGCACTGTATTATTTGAGAATGAAATAGCATTCAGCTTTTCAGCACTTTTCTCACCCAAAACAAGCTTTACTATTGTTTTGGCACATGGCAAAATTAATTCCTCCCCAATCGTGTGAGGCTTCTTTTTCTTTGCTATTTCAAGGGATACAAGAAATGATGCCTCCACTACGGCAGCATTTTGTTGATGAAAGGAACCACTGGCATCAAGTCACTGTCTCTTCATGTTCAATTCTTGTTGACTAAAGAAGGAACGATCTTTGCCAACATGTTGAGGATGCTTGGTTTCCAGATGTAATCTAAGTTTACTGGGTATTTTGTGACAAATCACACACTGAGGCTTCACTACACATTTATCAGTGATGCTTGTAAATCCAAAATCCAGATAGTTGTCATCATAGTTGCATTTCTTATTAGAAGCCATCACTGTACCTGCAATGCACAAACAAAAAACTGTTATTTCTAATACTGCCAACATTTGTCATCACCCATGATTAGAATAGTAAAATGGTAAATATGAGGTTGAAAGGAAGTTAGATTTTACATTACAAAAGAGTTATAGAATGTGATTAAATACAGCAGATATTATTTACCTTCTTAATATACTTCATGATGCAGGGCTTACTTACCATTAAAGTGGTATTGATGTTGGCTTAAGTTCATATAATACTGAAGTATTCACAGGTGGGATGAAACTGATTATATGGGGAGGCACACACGGTGATCAATGTTGCAACTGTGAATAGTATGAACATCCTTGCTGATAGGTAAGATTCAAGACCAGGTTATCATACAGAATACACAGCTTAGGAAGCCTTAGATTAGAATTATGTTGAAAGGAAAATCATGGCTGGATCTCTGTTTATTCATGAAAGAATTGAGAGGATCATTCTTTTAGGCTGAACACCTGACATACATGCACACGTCATATGCTGTTATTTAACATACTTAATCCTTACAAACGTATATCTAAAATGGCTTTGACTAGAATTATAATTACAACCAAATAATAAATTAACTTTTGATGACAAACATATATACAATAAAATATAATAGTGTGCATGTAAGCATGTACTATACAATAAAATTGTGTTGAGTATACCGTGAAATTACACAATAGAAAACGTTAGAAGGGTGACTGGACATTAGAAGTGTGACAGTGATAAACACTACAGATCTAATAACTCTATATAAGATAGTAAATGGAATTGAAAAGCTGGACAAGCAAAACCTGGTGATGATGGAGGAAGAAGCTAGACAGATGAGAGGACACTAAAGGAAGATAAAAAAGAGTTGGTATTTAAAGGACACAAGAAAGTACAGTTTTCCACATAGAATTATGGACACCTGGAATGGATTAAAAGAGGAGGTTTTTACAGCAACCAATATACATAAATTCAAGGAAATGTTGGTTATATGAAGATATGGAGACAGAATGCTAGGAGCCCACTCAAACTTTGAATAATACAACTAGGTAAATACACGTGTGTATTTACCTAGTTGTAACATACGGGAGGGGAGCCAAGCTCATACTGTCCTGTCTCCATAACTATATTTATCCAACTTTTCCTTAAAAATGTGAATATTTCTGACACACACCACCTCCTCTTCCAGACCATTCCATGCCTCAATGTGTGTGGGAAACTGTATTTTTTGATGTCTCTTCTCCAGGTAGCTGCTTTTAATTTTCTTCCAGGACCTCTTGTTTCTTGAGTGTGTGTATATGACCTCTTGTTTCTTGTGTGTGTGTGTGTGTGTGTATATATTAATGTTTGTGTGTGTGTGTATGTATTTAAATATATATATACAAAATTTATTGGCTCCAAGACAGGGTGATGTTTATGGATAATCAATTGCCAACTAGGCTTACAGAAACTTTGGTGTTGGTAAAATACTTTAGGTTAAGCTAGCCAATCATAACCTTCACAGTTAATTTCATCATAAAATCAATACTTTATGACAAGGTGGTAATGAGAATTACCAACCAACCCTATTTTATGGTTCCAAAATGTCCAAACGGACAGCTCCGGACTGCAGGGTTGCAGACGCTGGATGCTGATCCACCCATTGACGAAACTGCACCCTCCATTGGCGATGTCAAGGAGGCTGTGGCAAAATTGAGGGGTGGAAAGTCAGCTGGCGTCTGCAACATCAGTGCGGAGCTGCTCAAAGCTGGGGGTGAAGCCATGATCCGTGGGTTGCATGCTGTCTTGACTGCTGTATGGCATTCAGGTACCATTCCCCCTGACGGGAAGAAGGGGTTGGTCGTCCCTATCTGGAAGGGGAAAGGGGACCGTCAAGACTGCAGCAACTACCGTGGAATAACGCTGCTCAGCATACCAGGCAAGGTGCTTGCCCGTTTGCTGCTGACACGGATCCGCACTCACCTGCTGAAGCATCAGAGACCTGAACAGTCAGGGTTCACGCCCGGTAAGTCAACAACTGACCGTATCCTAGCGCTTCGCGTACTGGTGGAGCGCCGTCGTGAGTTTCGACAGGGAATGCTGGCAGCCTATATCGATCTCAAGAAGGCGTTTGACTCAGTGCATCGAG